>JAIGNY010002374.1:0-35000 GCA_020152595.1 Chiridota heheva | reverse complement strand
CAGAATTACGTTATAGATTTTGAGTTGTCCTCTCTTTCATACTTGGCTACTTTTGTATTTATTAATAATTATTCAACTTTGATAACTCGGAAACTACAGGGGCTACTGTCTGACTGTCGTAATATAAAGCTCTTTCAGAATATAAAATCTGTACTTGTCCTTGCACCTTTAACTCCAATAATATCAGGCGTGCATGCATGGGCTAAAACAGTAAGCACTTAAGACGTACCCAATCCATGGGGTTTAACAACAGGATCATGCAAAGTGACAAACAGTGGGGTAGATAGAGAGATGTGGGGAAGGGGTGGGTGCACATGGGTCAGACTCCGCATTGTTCGGGTATATCAGCGGGGTCGCGCAGAAAGTAGGCCTAAGCGAACAATGTTCATTCATTTCTGGTCAAAGGTTAGATTGTCTTAAAAGTAAAACCTCGTCAGAAGTACTTTGCTTTTATGTTATTGAAATTATAAATGGTTGAATTATCAACCACATTATTTTGTCCAAATGACACCCAAACAGTCAAAAAGGTTCCAAAAGTACATTTTTACAGGCCAATGCCATATGAACACTTCCTCCCGTGTTCATTGACCGCTAACATACCGGTATCAAGTGGGGCGCTCGGTGCACTACCCTACCTGCACGAACATCCCAACCCAGTTTTCGTCGCTGAACTCCACCCCAATATTTATGCACGCCACTCCTCAATCACCAATAGATGTTCATTTTTTGAATACTTTTTTCGGGCCCCCATGAAGACGGGGTCCAGATCAGAGCTCTAGCTACGGGCCCGCCCGTGTGGTCATACAATATTACTTATAGGTCGCGTTTGAACGCGCCTAAAGGCCGTGACACACCGAACGCGACGTGGCGAGCGATTTTTTAGATAATCATACAGGAAACAAATATTATAAGATGCTTTAACTTTTTGCTTACACAAATAAAGCTTAAAATTGAGGCTTTTTGATGATACTGGAAAATTTACTAAATATGCTTTTTTGTTTAAACTGTGTGTTTAAACTGTTTGTGGAGAAATTTGCTTTAGTGGGGCGCGATTTTCTGTCGCGACGCGAATTTTGCTTTAATGGGCGTAGAAACGCCCTTTCAATCAATTTTCAGTTATTACCTGAATAGACATGCGATGACATCCTTTTCTGAAAACTTGAGGACAAATGTTTCTTCTCCTTTGTTTAAAAAATCGCTCGCTGCGTCGCGTTTGGTGTGTTACGGCCCGAAGTGTGGAATATAATAAAACTAACCGGAAGAGATCCATCTGTTTTTCAAAGATAATCCACTTCTTTTGATCCGTTTCGCGAGATGTCTTATTGCTTTCGACGATAGCATCATTAATTCACAACTGCTGAGAGAGGAGTAAAACAAAACAAAACATGTAAGTAATAGATGTGGAACTGTAATGTAAAACAATGCTGCATCTTTAGGGAACAAATAGCTTCGTAGTGCTCATTAGGGTGGTAAGAGAAAATTCTGCTCCGTCCGAAGAGGGGGAAGGGGGAGAATTGCCTCTGAGAGATTTTCACTTCCCGGTTGCATGCTTTCTTCCTGATTGGAAGGTAAATTTGGAAAATTATTGGAAATTGTGGTTGAAATTGACATTTTCCCTAAATTTTTTCGAAAACTGTAGAAAATTTCCCAAAAACAAATTTGCCGAAATTTGAAGAATGTCCCGAAAGATGAAGAAAAGTTTCAGAAAATTGAAGGATATTTCCCGAAAATTAAAGGGCATTTTTTGATTAGCAGCAATGTTTCATGAAAACCTAATTTACAAGTGTGTTTGCCAATATTGGTCCTGGCTCTTCATCTGAAACCCATCGGCGGGATTTGCTTACCGAAAGTGGGGAAAAGTCAAAAGTGGGGAGGGTGGGGGAGGGGGAGGGGGAGGGGGCGGTATCACAAAATCACGCTAAGATATACAACATCACTATACAAAAGTAAACATTTGGAAAAAAAGTGCCGATGGGATAAGTTTCTCTCGCTCCCCCCAAATCCCGCCTTTACTCAAATTATAGGTGTAAAAAGCTGGGGCCAGGAACATGTGCCCCACTTTTTGGAAAATTGGCAAAAGTGCCCCTTTTTTCACTCGGTTCGCCTGAGAAGTTATTTCATAACGCATTAACATGTGTTTCCACTGTTTTATTTTTTTTTCCTTCAAATTTGATCTCATTTTACCAAATAACAACTTACCAAGTGATGTTGTGAAGGTAGCTTTATAAACACCACATGTACACCAAAATCATTTTTAAGCGTTTTGTGTTTCCAAATTGACCTGGTATGGGGTTGCAATAGTTTCCCAAATGATACACCCAGGCCCCTCCACCTCTCAAAAAACAAAAACAGGCCATTGGCGAAGCTTAACAAGCTGCAGAAATTGTGCTTTTTGATTACAAAAAGATCTTGATTTAACTAAAAGTCAATTTCCTTTCAGCAATAACTAAGAATTTAAATTCAAGATGGTCCGTGCACAATAACTAAACATAAACAGGCCTACACTACAAATTGCCATCGATGCTAGTGCTAACGTTACTGCACGCTGTTAATTCTTGTACGTGTGTAGTGTCAGTAGTTACTTTACAAAGTGTCAGTACTGCATGCTGAAATCGGCTTAAAATTACTCTAAAACCAGCTGATAAATCATTGAAGCTTACCTTAATAAAAGTATGTTATGATTAACATTACGCACGATTAGAAAAAGTAAAACAATACAATCAGGGAGTTGAAACAACTCCCTGATACAATTGCACTCGAAATACGGGAATTCCAGCTATAGTACGACGTTGTTTACAACTTAAAACTTACAACTTCAAACGCAACTTCGAAGCGATTGCAAAATCATGGGTCAATACGAAACGAGTCGCTTGCTGTGTAAATGGGGCATCGTGATTACTTAAATCTCATTTTAAAGATAAGAAAATTATCTTCAAACAATGCTTGAGTTTTTGTACTTGTATTTTAACAAACATGCTTAAAAATTAAAATGGTTTTCAACTTTTTTCTATGAAAAAATCATCGGAAACTGAAAACTCAAGTATCAATAGAAAGCTTGAGGTATTGTCTTTTTTATTATTGTCACTATCGAGTTTGCTTTGTTGACCTTTTCTGATATATGCTTGTCGAAAGAAAGTTTGTTATCAATAGTAACTCCAATATCTGTTTCAAAATCTACATACTGTAGTACATTGCTATTCTCTTTTAATCTGTAAGGATGTTGACCGTTATGAGATTTACCTATCCTCATACCTTTACATTTATCTGGGTGAAAGCAAACAACCACTCATCTGCCCACTTTGCCTACTGTACAGGTCTCCTTGCAACTTGTCACAATCATCTGGTTTAAATATAGCTCTGAATACTTTGGTATCGTCTGCAAATAAGTAAATACCAGTATCCAAGTGTGTTACATCAGGGAGGTCGTTAATATACAATACAAATAGGATAGGTCCTAGGACAGATACCAATGATCACATTCTTCAAAACAGAGTATTGCCCATTCACTGAAACTCTTTGCTTGCGGCCCATTAAAAAAGATTTAATCCAAGTTGTGATAGGTTCCTCAATACCATACATACTCAGCTTATGAATTAGGCGGAGATGTAGTACCTTGTCAAAGGCCTTCATGAAATCGCAAGAAATGACGTCCACGCATCCTCCTAAATCGAGAATCTCTGTCCACTTATCAAAAACTTGTATTAACTGACTGACTAAAGAACCGTGGATCGGCCACTTCTAAATCAAAATTGCTTTTTGCTAAACAGGTCATTATGTTTCATGTGATTAACGAATTCAAGGACTTTACAAATGATACACTTTAAACTAACTGGTCTGTAATTTTCAGCAACTTTACGATCTCCTTTCTTAAATAATGCTGGCAGTCACATTACCAAGCTTCCATTCATCGGGTGCTGAACCTAAATTACGCGATGTATTAAACATTGCAGATAATGGCGTACATAAAACTGAGCTTAGCTCACTCAGCACTGAGGGATGGAAGTTGTCTGGCCCTGGTGATTTGAAAGTATTCAAATTCCTCTACTGTTTCTCCACAGTCCTAGGTGTAATCAATATATGATCCACTTTATCATCATATTTGGTAACTACTTCTGGTAGCTCACTGTTAGATTCAAATGTAAATACAGATGAGAAGAAATCAGCAAGTACATCAGCCTTTTCTTTGTCAATGCTTGTGGTATCCTTAATGTCATTGCTTGTGGTATCCTTACTGTCATTCTTTATCATTGCTTGTGGTATCCTTACTGTCGTTCTTTATCATTGCTTGTGGTATCCTTACTGTCATTCTTTATCATTGCTTGTGGTATCCTTACTGTCATTCTTTATCATTGCTTGTCATTCTTTATCATTGCTTGTGGTATCCTTACTGTCATTCTTTATCATTGCTTGTGGTATCCTTACTGTCATTCTTTATCATTGCTTGTGGTATCCTTACTGTCATTCTTTATCATTGCTTGTGGTATCCTTACTGTCATTCTTTATCATTGCTTGCCTTACTGTCATTTGTGTATCATTGCTTGTCACTATTCTTTACTGTCATTCTTTATCATTGCTTGTGGTATCATTGCTTGTGGTACTGTCATTCTTTATCATTGCTTGTGGTATCCTTACTGTCATTCTGTATCATTGCTTGTGGTATCCTTAATGTCATTCTTTGTCATTGCTTGTGGTATCCTTACTGTCATTCTTTATCATTGCTTGTGGCATCCTTACTGTCATTCTTTATCATTGCTTGTGGTATCCTTACTGTCATTCTTTATTATTGCTTGTGGCATCCTTACTGTCATTCTTTATCATTGCTTGTTGTATCCTTACTGTCATTCTGTATCATTGCTTGTGGTATCCTTACTGTCATTCTTTATCATTGCTTGTGGTATCCTTACTGTCATTCTGTATCATTGCTTGTGGTATCCTTACTGTCATTCTTTATCATTGCTTGTGGTATCCTTACTGTCATTCTTTATCATTGCTTGTGGTATCCTTACTGTCATTCTTTATTATTGCTTGTGGTATCCTTACTGTCATTCTTTATCATTGCTTGTGGTATCCTTACTGTCAGCCTTTATCATTGCTTGTGGTATCCTTACTGTCCATTCTTTATCATTGCTTGTGGTATCCTTACTGTCATTTAAAAGGTCTGGTATGCTCACCTTAGGCTTATTTTTGATTGTGCGTATTTCCAAAACTTTTTTGGATTGGTTTTTACATCCGCTGCAATAAATAGTCTCATGCAGCATGATATAGTATTTTTTATCATCACGTAATTCACTCAAATTTTCATCAATTCGCATAAATTTGGTCTTATATAATAAGTAATACTACACAAATTATCAATACCATATCAACTTTTAGATATGATTAATAAAAGTAGTAAATATCGTAAGTTGAAAAGAAGTGTTTTTTAGTTGTTAGTATAATAGTAACTGCGCATGCTCGTAAACCGCGAGTTCGTAAAATATGTGTTATACCAAAGAGCTGTGTAGAAGCTCTACAGGTTATACACATCGTATCGGAAAATTGTATTAGTTTGGCCTCCCTAGTTTTATAATTCAGAAGTAATTTTATAATACCGATACTTCTTATCTGTGTAGAAGCAAGGAGCTTCTACAAGGAGCTTCTACACATGGAGATCTAACGGTCGTAAAACCTTTGAAGCAATGTGTGTAGCCGCCGTCGTAAAACTCCTTAAATCACTTATCGGAGGTCGTAAAAAACCCTCAATAAATCACTTCACACCATGCGCTTCGACACCGCTCTCGTGGAGCTGGCCCTATTACGTAATAGGTGTACCAATTCTGTGTGTGTAACGCATTGTATATACACAGTATATATATATATACTGAGTTTGTCCAGCTGTTGTAAACTCTGTACTGTTAGATAGGTCTACGTTACTTAGCAGTTTGAGGTGCTAAACTGAACAATATTCAGGCTTACGGAAAAGAAAAGAAGCTTTTGTCTTCTGACTTACCATATCACATGTACCCAGGCAAATGTCTTTTACCAATTTTCAACAAAATATTTAAAAAATCAGTACATTTTGGGAAAATTTGCCTCCTGTCCCCACACTTTTTTAATGAGAGGCCAAGCCCCCACCCCCTGCCTCCCTGCCTTTCTTTTACACACACTTTCCAAATGAGAATTACGGCCCTAGCTGGGTACTCGCCAAACAGTATGTAGGCCTAACATTACTCGCTGTGAGTACTCACTCTGACATTGACAAATTCCGAGCCAGATTTGTTCACGGGGCTGGTGGGGAATGAAGCAAAAGCAAAGGGTTTTGTCAAACACAAGTGAGGACCAGGTACTCACCCTGTGATATTTACCTACTACAATGAGTCACCCTATGTGACATTTACCCACTACAAGAGTACCCACTTTGATCAAATCCGAATCAGACTTGTTCACGCGGGTGGGGAATGAAGTGCACTGGGCTTTTATCAAACACAAGAGGTCAGGTACCCACTCTATGTGTGACATTTACCCACTACAAGGAGTACCCACCCTATGTGACATTTGCCCACTACAATAAGTACTCGCCATACTGTATGTGATATTTACCCACTGCAGCGAGTACCAACTCTGACATTGACCAACTCCGACTTGTTCATTGAGTGAGGAATGAAGCATTTGATGAACTCTAGAGAGGACCAGGCCAATGGGCGGTATACCTTAGTCCCCCTCAAATTCAGTCTATAGGGGTCCCAGGCCCTTGAAAGCCCTATTTGTTTGGTCTTGGGAAAGTGACTGTATGGAATTCAGGATTCTGTGAAATTTTGCCTTAAAGGCCTTACCTCATAGCCCTTAAGGACAACAATATATACCAGCTAGGTATAAATTTACAAGTCATCATTAATCCACACTCCCTACCAACACCAAAAAGGACAATAGAAAGCAAATCCAGTAGTCAAAACAAGATTTATTGAAATATATCAACTTCTGCAAAAAATATGAAGAATACTCCAGTATCAAGATTGATCTCCATAAATGCCAAATAAACGTTTATGAATTTTGCAGCATTTCTTACCTGGAAAAATAGAAACTAATCATTCCAAAGGTATCCAATTATGATATGCATTTCACCCACAAACCAATCATGTTAAGTGTTACAAAGAGAGACTAAACATAAGCAGAGTAAAATAAGTTAATACATTTTCAAAAACATTTTCAAATACATCATATAATTGACACACAACGAAAGTCTCTTATAAATGAAACTGACATTTTCACATAATCAATATCTTTTCAATTTTGTAGTGAACAGAAGAAAATAGATTAAAGAAAAATTACTGTTGAGCCTGTAGCTGAATTATAAGTTGTTGAAGACCTTAAATACCTACTTCTTTTCTGGGATATAGTGCATTATAACTCCTCCTGTCTCTCTTCGAAGCTTCTCAACCTCAACTTCATAATATCATACTTGAAACAATGAAAGTGTGGACTCTCATTTATTTATAGCATATAGCATTTATACAGTACTAGTTGTTCTGCAAATGTTAATGAAACCTTATTGTGTTTACATTTCCAATTGCCCCTACTAGCATCACCAACCAAATTAAATCAAGTTCTGTTGTGTGCCTTTGTTGTGTGTAATCGGATTTCCCTTTTGATTTACCTTGAGTTTATCTGTAAATATTCATCTTTTTCTACATTACCATACCGATAACATTTGCTGTAAAATCTGAACAGCTTAAGACTAATAGCCAAATTAAATATTTTATGTGAAATCGGTTGAAGTAAGTTTCCATAAAACTTCCCTATCAAATTAAGAACAAACAAGTGTAAAGACTCGAGACACAATTTACCTTTCTAAAATAGTGAATGCCAATAAACTTATATATAAACCTCATATTACACTCTTGCATTTATCATTTAACTTTCTTTTTTTCTATAAGAATCAACAAGACACACATAAGTTAACTATTAATGTGCAGAAAATATTTAGCACAAGACACTGCATAATACTTAATAAAACTGCCTTACAATTAAAGAAAAAACATGAACCAAAAGCAAGAAAAGCATAAGCAAAAGCCATACCATCAATATGTAGTTTTTTTTGTTTTTTTTGCTCGTCCATAGTCAAGTTTTTGTGAATGCAATAATTCAACACTTTCAGTGATGATTTACATACATAATGGGGTTGATGTTGTCTCATTTTGTCAACCCCAAGATATATGCGCATAGACTACTAATCCAATCAATAATGGCTGAGGAAGTGGTGTTATAAGTATGAAGCACAATAAGCATCAGGATGTCAAGCAACTTTCTCAAAACCAGATTCCCTCTGTAACTGTAGATAGCCTACTAGTATGATAACAAAATCCGTCAGATTTGTATACACATCAGATCTATAATTATATTGGGTAAATAATTTACTGAAGGGCTAATGCAGTTCATCTGATATTAGGCCTATCTGATATTTAACCACCTTTTCCTGTTTAGCAGAGGCTCGTCACTTATTTCTGCTTCACTTGGTTGACTGGCAGTTACATTGCTTTTTGATGCCCCAATTTCTACCTGCAACATTGGTTTAGCATGTGATGTCCAAACTGCTCCATTGTTGGGTTGTCATGGGAACCTCTGGCTCCAAGCTGTTTAACAAAGAACTCTTCAATGGGTTCCTGGTTGAGCTTGTCGCTTTGTACATATGTCTTACCTTCTACTTGCAGCAGTTCCTTTGTAATTTCAACAAATGAGTTTACTGTGAAAGAAAAAGAGAACAGCAACTGTTGTAACTTAAATTTGTAATGCTGATTCCTTTAAAAAAACACAGTATATAAAACCTGTGACATTGATGTGAAAAAAACAATGAGTTTTTTCTTGTATTTAGTTATTCATTTTATATTTTACTATTACTATTATTTATTATTTGGGGGGAGGGGAGGAGGAAGGGGGAGGAGGAAGGAAGAATGGGATTTCCTCAAATCTAAATGACTTTTGAATTTTCTTCATTTTTATACAACTCAACATTGTTAATGATGGAAAAGGCCCAAGTTAATAAATTACTTGTGATCCAAAGAAGGTCGAAGGAGCAATCAGATGTTGAATAGAACACAACATAGTAGTGTGTGGTTTAGTCTATATCACACACAGAGCCATTTCTATGGCACACTCTAAAACTGAGGTATTATGCTTATCAAAGGTGTCCAAACAGCAGGTGTCCAAACAGCAGAAGGCATCCGAACAGCAGAAGGCATCCAAACAGCAGAAAGCATCCAAACAGCAGAAGGCATCCAAACAGCAGAAGGCATCCAAACAGCAGAATGCATCCAAACAGCAGAAGGCATCCAAACAGCAGAAAGCATCCAAACAGCAGAAGGCATCCAAACAGCAGAAGGCATCCAAACAGCAGAAGGCATCCAAACAGCAGAAGGCATCCAAACAGCAGAAGGCATCCAAACAGCAGAAGGCATCCAAACAGCAGAAGGCATCCAAACAGCAGAAGGCACTCAAACAGCAGAAGGCATCCAAACAGCAGAAGGCATCTAAACAGCAGAAGGCATCCAAACAGCAGAAGGCATCGATAGACATTCATTTTTTTAAACAAAATAATATTTAACACACCTGTTACTGAAATCCTTCTGAGGTGACACGGCTTATGTACCTCTGATTCTCCTTCTTACTGATACCAACAGCTCCTGATCTCTGCTTTCCATTCTGACAAAAAGCTAAGGAAGTTCTTCACCAACCACTGAAATTAAAACAAAAGGGAGTCATATATTAAAATAAGTCATTCTAAATGCTACAGAAAGTGTTTATAACAAGTACCAGTAGAAGTAAGTATTGGCTACACATATTCAAATCCACTATCAGTTTAAAGGAAACCCTGTAAGCATATTAGCATAGCACAGAAAATGCTTTCCAGCACTGAATTTTTCACCTGGATTCCTTCTGAGACACCGCACCTTGTTAGTTTTAAGAAAATGCATTTAAATTAAAGAATTTCAGGAATTGAAAATCCCTTTTTAAAGAAAATATTAATTGTCCTAATAATGATATGCATCAGTCCTACAAAAAAAGTGTTAATACACTCAAGGGGTTATCTTTAAATCCCCCTGCCCATGCTGCAACCAACAAATGTTCTGAAAGCTGATAATTGGATATCATTTTAGTAAACATACAAATAAAAGTGAATATAAAGCTACAAAAAAAAAATGCTTACCTCAAACCTTCCAGGTTATGCTCTTTAAATTTCGTTCCTCAGAGATGACGAAGAGACCTCAAAATGAGATGATACATTTCCATCTGAAATAAAGAAAATAATGAGGCAAAATACTAACTGATTTATCATCTTTACAGTATGTACAAATTCTGTGCGCACAGAGTGGTATGAGTAATTAGTAATGGCAAGAAACTTAGCCTAATTATCATATGATTTACTAATATGATAACTACTGCAATATCTTTTGTACAAATGATTACACAGATCAAATGATCACACAGATCAAATGATCACAAATGATTATAGAGTATCTCTAAGCAAATGCTGTACATACATGTACATGCAAATTGATAACTTGTAAATGGCTTCTGCAGTTAAAATGCATTGCTAACTTACAGTAATAACAGTTGATATTGACAATTTAAACACAATAAGATGGCCAGGGATTCAAATGCACAAGTTCACACAAGAGAGTCTCCTTTGAATGATGAATCTGATATGCGATAGCATTTTCCTAAAGTGCTTTTGTTCATCCAACTTTTTTTCCAATTCACCACTATTTTTCCACTTTTTTGTATCATGATTAAGACCCACTTGATCAAAATAAAACAAATCATCCTGGTGGGAAAATTTTGGAGGAACTTTAGAAGCAGGTTCTCTCATAAAATGATCAAATTCATGAACTTCAGAGGTGAATGATGTAATCTTATTAATTGTTAAAGAATCGTTTGTGTAATCTTCTGAATTTGAATCGGTTAAGTCGGCAAAAATCCTTCAAGAGGACATGAACGCCAACCGAGCGTAAAAAGTATGAGTAAAAAATAATAATCAAAAAAAAAAACTAGTTAGCAATACAAGTGTTAGTAAGTTTAGCTTTGAAACAGTTGAGACTTAGTGCATGTACAATGTCTGACGGTAAAGCATTCCAATCCTTTAGTGTGTGAGGGAAGAAAGAGTGTTTATATACATTCTTTTTAGCATAGGGAACCTGGAAATTAAGGTCATGATTATGTCTTGTATTGATTCTCACGGTGGGGACAATTTCATCTTTATTGATGGCGACAAGATTGTTATTGATTTTATATAGCATACAGTATGTAGCCGGGTGTTGTATCTTCTTGTGTTAAGCAGGGGCCAATCTAATTTATAAAGCATGTTTTTTACACTAGATTTATAAGAGTAGTCTGCCATACAGAACCTGGCTGCTCTCCTTTGAATAGATTCAAGTTTATCCACATCGCACTGGTGATGGGCGTCCCAGACTGCAGATGCGTACTCAAGTACTGGCCTGACTAGAGCTTTATAAGCAGTGGATTTAACGTCGGTGGGACAGTTTGAGAGGTTACGTTTTAATAGGCCAAGTATAGAGTTAGCTTTCTTGGTTATGTTATGTATATGTTTATCCCATCTAAGTTTATTATCAATTTCAACACCTAGGTATGGGTGAGAGTTGACATGTTTTAGTGGCTGGTTGCATAAGGTATAAACAGGTGATTTAAAGCTTTTCTTGGAGGAAATTGACAAGATGTAGCATTTAGAGGGGTTGAAATTCATTTGCCATTTGTTTTGCCATTGTTCAAGTTTGTTAAGATCATCTTGGAGGATTTGTTGGTCAGAGGGGTTATCAATTGTTCTGTACACAAGGCAGTCATCAGCAAACAGTCTGACTGTACTGTTTATATTATCAGGGATGTCATTTACATATAAGAGGAAAAGTAATGGACCCAAAACAGTACCTTGTGGTACACCAGATAAAACCTGTGTAGAATCAGAGATTTCACCATCGCAAACAACACGCTGTATGCGGTTGTTGAGGAATAATGCAAACCAGGCCAGAAGATTTCCATCAATGCCATAGGCGGAAAGTTTAGATAACAGGCGCTGGTGGGGGAATTTATCAAAGGCTTTTGAGAAGTCAAGAATAGCCATAGAGACATTACTGTTTTGGTCAATTTGTTTAGAAATATCATTTATTGTTAAGAGGAGTTGTGTTTCAGTCGATCTTTTTGCACGGAAGCCATGTTGTAAATCAGTTAAGATATTATGTTCATCAAGGAATTTCATCACATGTGAGTGGATTATATGCTCAAGGATTTTACTACAAACGCAGGTGAGGGAAATAGGTCTATAATTAGCTGGGTTTTGTTTATCACCTTTTTAAAAACGCTACATAGGTTTGCTTCTTTCCACTTGTTAGGGATAGTACCATTATCGACAGAGGTTTGAAAGAGATCAGTTAGAATTTCATAGAGGTCATCAGTGTGTGCTTCTAGAAACCATGGTGGTATTTGGTCAGGACCTGAGGCTTTGTTGGGGTCTAGGTTATGCAGCTGCTTTTTGACACCTTCTGGGGTAATTATAAGTTGGT
The DNA here is from genome assembly GCA_020152595.1 of Chiridota heheva. Taxonomy (NCBI): domain Eukaryota; kingdom Metazoa; phylum Echinodermata; class Holothuroidea; order Apodida; family Chiridotidae; genus Chiridota; species Chiridota heheva. Next base: position 22,452 of record JAIGNY010002374.1, on the reverse strand, counting down.
TTATTTTGCTGTTGGTAAGTGGTTTGATTACAGGAATTTGGGAGGTGTTTTCTTCTGTGAAAACACTGAAAAAAAAACTTATGGTCCCCATGCAGTATCCCCGACTACAGTAGCATTTAGGTCGCATGGTCCAGCATTGTACTAATCTTAATAAAAGAACGATGCATATTCATGAAGAAAGAACCTATTATGTATGTTCAAACTATGGCATATCCCTGCCGGCTGGGCAGCAAAGTTGCAAGGCCACCAGCTGTACTAAGCTAGCTTAACTATAAAATGATGCATATTTTTTGTATGTATCAATCATAAAAAAGTAAATTGAGCATGACACAAAAATTACAGCCTGAAACTATCCAACTATGCCTTTCAATCATTTTAAACCCACAGTTATTATTTCTAACTATGCAATGAAGTGCAGTAACACATTATAGAAAGATGATATGAAAATTCTTTTTACAATTTTAAATAAGAGCCAAAACATTGCACGCAAAAAGAAAAGAAAAAAAAGGGTAGGCCTAGTCCTACACCTATTTCCCATTGTGTATTAAATCATTGTTTTGTAGGCTAAATAAAAATAAATTAAGGGAATTTTGTTTTGCCTTAGCCTGCACAAACTTCTGAGCCACATTACTACAGTGCATCACAACAGTAGTAATTTAAAAAAAAATTCGATCACCAAATGTAGCTTCAATTAATTAAGACCCCCATCACCAGTGCGATGTGGATAAACTTGAATCTATTCAAAGGAGAGCAGCCAGGTTCTGTATGGCAGACTACTCTTATAAATCTAGTGTAAAAAACATGCTTTATAAATTAGATTGGCCCCTGCTTAAAACAAGACGATACAACACCCGGCTGCATATGCTATATAAAATCAATAACAATCTTGTCGCCATCAATAAAGATGAACTTATCCCCACCGTTAGAACTAATACAAGAAATAATCATGACCTTAATTTCCAGGTTCCCTATGCTAAAAAGAATGTATATAAACACTCTTTCTTCCCTCACACACTAAAGGATTGGAATGCTTTACCGTCAGACATTGTTCATGCACTAAGTCTCAACTGTTTCAAAGCTAAACTTACTAACACCTGTATTACTAACTAGTTTTTTTTTTTTTTTTTTTTTTTTTTATATATTATTTTTACTCATACTTTTTACGCTCGGTTGGCGTTCATGTCCTCTTGAAGGATTTTTGCCGACTTAACCGTTTCAGATTCAGAGACCTAGGCCTAGAAGGGTCAAAGTTTTGTTTTCTTAGTTAGGCCTAAGGCCTATTTTGGCACACTATCTTGACGAAGTTAGCATTGCAGTATTAACACCAGTAGGCCTAGGGCCTAATAGTATACTATCACTATCATCAGTACCACTTTCTTGAACTTCGATTTTTAATCTTATTCTTACTATTTTAAGACTCAATTATTGAACAATTTCTAAACGTTGAATATAACCCTGGATAAAAAGTAGTTGCCATGGAAGCAACCTGAAAATCTGACCAAAAAGTGCCCCAAAAAAGTGCGATTTTCTCGTTTGGAGAACATTGCACACATACTAGCGCTGTCTGAAGGGCATAAAGAAAGGTAAACAAGCCAACTTGACCCAGCGTCAAAACCTAAAATAACCCAAAAACACAATTTAGGCAAGCTATTTTCCCAAATTTGCTTAAATTAGTAACCATAAATGTCACCACTAATATCAAGATAACTTACCGTTAAAAAATCCAATCGATTTCGGGTTTTTTTCAGTACTTTTGTAACGACTTGCTCTACAACTGCACATCACTTTCATTGAGAAACTACGGCAAATGACACACTGCGCAGCCGTACAACCTATGGCCAGGTCACTTGCAAAATGACCAGAGTATAGTAATGACGTCATTTGCTCTCTTGCTCTAGCGCTCTTAGCGGCTACACACATTGCTTCAAAGGGACTTTTATGGGGCCCATGGGATGTGGGTGTTGAGTGAATCTGCAGAGGATTAAGTTAGAGTCGTGGAGGGGGGTTTTGTCAATTTTTCTTTGCCGGAGGCTACGTTTTACGACCGTTAGATCTCCATGTGTAGAAGAAGCTCCTTGGTAGAAGCTCCTTGTTTCAACAATGCTCTTTGATTTCAATATATATCTTAGGCCTACTCACCCACTAGCCAGCTAGCAAGGAGGTTCCTTGTTACACAAGACAGGGATATGTAAAAAGTAAATCGAGATTTACGCCACCAAATCCTGGAATCGCAAGTTTTGTAGAGAAAATTCCACTTGAACTCGTTGAAGATACGCACGGATTGCGTATGCTGGCGTGTTGAGACAGCTTTAGATCCCAGGCTTTACACAGTGACAATTTTTGTTGTCTTTCTAAGACAACCAAGTACTTTTATGAATATAAAAATAATTTATGTATATGAAAATATATTATAAAGACAACTCAAAATATAGTTCCTCACAACTATTACTGTTTCCTGCACGTTGCAACCCGTATATTTAACTATAACTGGCGTACATTGTAACTTGTATTTGTTAGCGTCTGCAATTTAAGAGTCAAGGTTGGTCAAGGCCGGGTACTGACAAATAGCCGGCGGCCGCACTCTCTTTTGTCAACATGACAATCAATAGATAGGTGAAGGTCTTGCAGATCCGCAAGAGGTCTTGCAGATCCGCAATCCAGGGGAATGCTTTTCACAAAACAAAGAATCGTAAATTACAATACCACGAGTTATTTGAGCGATCAGTGAGTTGTCATTATCTATTAAAAAGATCATTAAAAAAACATAGAATTTACACAAGAAAATACTAACTTCACCATGTTACATAAATTTACATATTGAGGCTTTTGAACAGATTTTGATGATTAGTAGGAACAAAGATTTTGAGAAATTATTAACATAAACTTGAAAAATGTGGTAGATTTATCAGATATTTTGGTGAAATTTCCCGAAAATTGGCAAAATTTTCCCGAAAACTGGTCACAATTCTCAAACATTACCGGAATTTTCCGAATTTAAAGGGAATTTTTCGGAAATTAAACACGATTTCCAGAAAATCGAAGGAATTTCCCGATTAGCATGCAACTTTGTGTTACCTCCCCCCCTCCCCCCTCCCGTTAGAGATAACCATTCCTACGACACTAGTTTGGATACTTTCATGGTTTGTAATATATTTTGATGCAATTTAGTTAATGCTGCCTGTGCACGTCCAAATACTAGTTTAAGGAGATATTCAAGTCAATCCTCACCTGTGTAGAAACGAATGAATTCAGACTAGTTGTGTCGCCACATATATCTCAAAGTCTTGAATAAGTATTGCATAATATTTTTTCTTGAGATTTCATGGGATATGTTAGAAAATTAGTAAAAGTAGTAAACATAATCTAGTAAGGTAATTGTAATTCCTTACCTGATGAAAGTTTTTGGTACAAATTTATACAAAAGTTGAATTATTTTCTTTAAAATGCACCAATTTTTTTTTAGAAAGCGAAGACGAAGACGTCAACTTTTTGCAGTAAACTTTTCTCGTGCACCACTAATTTCTACATGAATGAAACTCCTTGGTCATACTAAACTGCCAAAGACTTTAAAGGAATAGTTCTGGGGTCAAACATATGAAAGAGGACTTCAAAGAAACAAAATGGTGAAAAAAGCATTCAAAAATTGTATTCCGTTAAGGAGCCTGATATTCAAGTGAAAAGCTCTGGCTTATCCGTGTAGAAACGACTGGTGCAGTAAGTCTACTTTAGAAGGTTGGTGCTCTCATCCTTACATTCTCAACAATTGTTAATACATTTTAAAGAAAATGTGTTTAACTTTTGATGTATTTAAATTATTTTCGCGAGGTGCTCAGCATAAGGGATCAGTGCAGCCTGAGAGTAATAGCAAGAAGGTGAGTGGTACCTCCTGATCAGTTTAACGACTGCGCCTAGCTGCTGATTGGCTGCGCCTTTGAAATAGACCCCGAGGACTTGGTAAAGTTTTTAAGTTTGTGAAACCATGGAGGTCTTTCTTACCTCCATGGTGAGACGATGGTACATAAAGCAAGAAGGTATACATCCTTGCATAAAGGTTCAGCGCTATATAAAAATCGGTGTATTATTATGTTTCTATTCAGGGCCAAATTTAGACATGTAGAGGCCCCTACGCAGCCTTCAGTAGTGGAGGCCTACCCTACCTTAGAATACTAAAAAAGGTGACAACATAGTTACAGTCATCCATAAAGAATATTTTTTCAAGAACAAAGAATCTGAATAAAAATATACTTCTTTAATTTGAACATCATGATCAATCTGTAAGAATCTACGAAGTCAAAAATTCCTAGAAATTATAATGATTGATAATGAGATATAAAGATGAGTGATAATGAGATAAAATAGAGAATGAAATAAGACGAATATCTGTTCCGCTTAACTACTCCTCACAAGTACAATTTTCCTTACAATTTTTATCCATGAAATGTGTGGAGGCCCCTGGTTGTGGAGGCCCCTGGTTGTGGAGGCCCGTGCCCCTATCTATATCCAGCCCTGTTTCTACTCACTTCTTCTTGAATGCCTGAGATGAACTTACTTCATAACGGAATTGTCATGTGACCTTTAAAGTGCATCGTGGTCATCATGTTTGCCATGTGTCTATAATTACTACACTACGGAAGTACCACAGCCCAATAACTTATCAAAAGTGCACTAAACCTCGAATAGTTTTCTTCGCTATATATAAAATGTACTACCAAGTTATTTCACGAAATTGGCTACTCTTCATATAGTAAAACTTTAGGCCTATAAGGCTATCATTATCATGCAGTGACGTATTATCTTCATTTTTCGAGAAGTTCTCTTCAATTTTCGGGAATTTTCATTCATTTTCATGAAGTTTCTTAAATTTTCGGAAAATTTTCTTCATTTCGGGGATTTTTCTTAAATTTTGAAGGATGTTGCCAAATTTCCAATCATTTTAGGCATCAAAATTGTGGCTCATTTCTTCTGAATGATAACCATTGTGGCTCATTATTAATGTAATTCCTGGCTGCTCAGTGAGTCACAATAGAAACCTCTGTGGCTCATCAAACAAAGATAACAATCATTTAAAGATTTGACCTGAGTAACAATAATGAAATACAATAAATGTACCAAACTATAGAGGTCTGAGATACACTGCATACAGTCCTATGAGTGAACAGGTGAATCATATGAAAATGGCAAAGAACATTTATAACTATACTGCTAAATGGAAGTAAATACATGGTGGTAACTATCTTACAATATTTTTGCTCTAATTTTGCAATTGCCGAAGGACACTTTATGACTTCAAAGTATGTTCTTAATAAATGTCTTATATTATAGCTCTACATTAACATTAAAAGTAGACTCAAATTATGTAATGTAGTTGACTTTATTACCTAAGTTGCTCAAAATGGTCACCATTTTGTCTGACTTTTAGTCAGAAAATTCCTAATTTATGTGTGGATGTAACTTGTGTTTTGATAATTGTTTTCACTTTGATCTCAAACATAAATCTAGAAATATAAATTTGATACAGAGGTTTTATTGTATGGTAAGTTTTGTTAAATTCCTATTGACTGTAATGATAAGTGACCCCTCCAAGTAGAAATCGTGATGGGCATTACGTGTAGCCTACAGTAACTCACTACGTGTAGCCTACAGTAACTGGCCTGAATTCCGTCCACCCTCTAAAATCTGAAAATGATATTTCGTTCACTACGGCTTTACGGTCATTAGTAAGATTCAGCAATGTTTGATAGAATCGTTAGGATTACACATTATGAATTGACTCTATATTTATAAATTATATTCTTCTGTTAGCTGGTTAGTCTGTGATGCATCTGGGTTTTCTTTAGTCAGATTACAATTGGCCAAGAACTTTAAACCAATCAAAAAAATATATAGAATATATATAATAAATAAATGTAAACATTAAAAGGTGTATAGACAGATAGAAACGGTGACACAAAACTTCAATGTGGGGTTTTATTAGGACGTGATATACATTTTCTTTGGCATTTGATTGATTTAATTGATCATAAAGATGTTTCATTCCTCCCTTTGCTTGTTTTCTTTCTCAAAAAGTTTTCTTAGCAGGAAGTTAATGCCTCAAATTCAGTGCGCATTTCTAGAAATCTTTTCATTTGGTCTATTAGTCTTCTTTTCTACCAGTGCCGTCGGAAGCGGGGGAGCTGGGGGGCTTTAGCCCCACCCCAATAATTTGCAGACCTAAAATCAAAATTGATGCTGTATTTTCGCTTTTCGTCATTGTAAATAAGAAAAATAAGAATAATATTAAACTGCTCCCGGCCTGCATGTAGCTCATCCAGACCAGAAGCGAAACCCAGGAGGTGCTACAACCCCCTAATTTAAGATTCAAATTTCGACTATTTTGTTGGGCAAAAATGGCACAGTATTGAAAAGAAGTATGGTTATCATTTTGATTAATCTAAGGCTTAAAATGTTCTGGATGATATCATTATTGCTTTATTATCTTCATAGCCCTACGAGCACTCCCACCCCTTCCCCTAGTTGGCCGAACACCGATCTTAGTCTGCATGTAGAGATGTAGAATGTCGAATGTACTTGAATCAGAGTAAATTTCAGTCATGCCCGACTCAGCTAAAAGTCAGAATCATTGCCTTCCGACTTCCGACTGTCCAACTCGGCATGTTGCTGAAAACTAGACAACATCATACTTGGATGCTTGGGCATTTAGTCGGGCAGATTAGCAGATCAGTAGAATGTCCAATGTACTAGTATAAGAGTATATCTCTGTCATGCCCAAATCTTCTAGATATCAGAAACATACCCACTCAACTCTGCATGGTGCTTATTTGGCTCGGGTTAGGCAACTGGCCATGGGGCGTATGAAAGATTCCCGTCCACGTTTCAAATGCAGAGCTCCGATGATCAGTGGCCATTTTTGGGCATCAAAAACTATAAATCTTCCGAGAGCTCGGACGCCCTTGGACGTAAGCCTCGCCCCTTGGACGTAAGCCTAATCCCCTGTACGTAAGCTTCGCCCCCTGGACAGAGCTGCGTCAATGAACCCAACAATTTTGGCCGAATTTTCTCACTCGCCAGGGTAATTTTTTTCTCTGCCTGTTTAGATATGGTATTCCAAATGCTTATCTGAGTAGATTTTAACATTATTATTTAAAATTCTTCTTTTCATTAATTTCATTTTTTTCAATTTTTTTTAAATTTATAAGCCATTTATCAGAGAATCCAAAAATAGAAATCCTCAGACTATGCGTTGCAATGGAAATTTTTCTTCTGCCTGTTTAGAAATCTTAACCTAAATTTTAACGTGAGAATTTTTTTCTTTTCATTACTAAAATTCTAATGTGCTTATAATCTGTACCAAAAAAGTGTTAACTGGTTAAACTAAACATTTGTTTTGATAATCCGTTGTTGTTTAACCTTCATTTCATACCCCGTGAACAAAGGAAGATAATCCGTTGTTGTTTCCCCCTCTGCCCTTAAGCCCGTGAACGTTGGTGTTACCCCTATGTCCTTACCCCATGAACAAAGGAAGATACTCCTTTGTTGTTTAACTCTCCGCCCTTACCCGGTGAACAAAGGAATACAATTTTAATGAAGAGGATTTGCTCTTTACCATGCCCCCAACAAACAGACTAAGCTTAAACTGGAGAAGGCAAATAAAATTTGAAGGTCTTAAATTAACAGAACAAATACAATTTAAAACAAAAGAATTCTGAGGTGTTTTCTTGTTCATTCATCACATTAATAATTTATAAATTACACATGCAATTTTCAAAAGCCAAAGACTAAACTAAGTATTTTACGTTTCTTATAGTACGTGGTTGAACTAAACTTTTTTATGTCCATAAATTTTAACGGGCCCTAACTTTGTTCTTATAACAGTTCGAGAGCAGCCCGAAAAACTGGGTATTTTGAAATACCCCAAAAAATGGGTACTTTTATGTATTACGTCATCGCATGAGCCTACACATTTGACTAGCCCACACTAAACATATGAGGTTTCTCATTTTCCGCTCCGAATTGTCCAAAATTTCAATGGATATCCTGAAATCTTAGAGACGGATAGTAAATAGATATTAAAAACTCTATGCGGCTGCTTTTTAAAATTCATCGCCGCCTTTTTGAGAAAAATAAATCAAATAGACTGCCCATCATCTGTTTTATTGATTTTCTGAAAAAGGCAACCGTGAATTTCAAAAAGCAGCGGCAAAACGTTTTTAGTATCTATTTACTATCCGTCTCTAAAATTTTAGGATATCCATTGATTTTTTTTTTGAAAATTGCATGTGTGATTTATAAATCATTAATGTGATGAATGAACAAGAAAATACCTCAGAATTCTTTTGTTTTAAATTGTATTTGTTCTGTTAATTTAAGACCTTCAAATTTTATTTGCCTTCTCCAGTTTGAGCTTAGTCTGTTAGTTGGGGGCATGGTAAAGAGCAAATCCTCTTTATTAAAATTGTATTCCTTTGTTTACCGGGTAAGATCGGAGAGTTAAACAACAAAAGAGTATCTTCCTTTGTTCATGGGGTAAGGACAGAGGGTTAACACCAACAGAATATCTTCCTTTTTTCACGGACTATGGACAGAAGGTTAAACAACAACGGATTATCAAAACAAATGTTTAGTTTAACCTGTTAACACTTTTTAGGTACAGATTAAAAACACATGAGAATAATACCAAGAAGGGTTTATCAAACCTAAACAGTGTTAATTTAACACGTTAAAAAACACATCGACTCATTTATTTTATATATCAGCTTTTTAAACAACGTTTTGCGTTTTTATTAATGCACCAAGCGATTATGTTGAACACTCTGTTTTACATAATACAAACAAAGACTTTCTAGATTGTCAGAGGTTTTAAATTGAAAATGTGTTTTAAAAGGAGAGAGAGTAGAAACTTGTGCTTTGGATCAAAATATGTCTTCTGCCCAAAAAGGAGGAACTTTAATTTGTCAATAAAACAAGAAAATGTGTGGGCACGAGTCTTTCTAATACGGGCTCTTTATCTGTTTATTGAGTATACTTACTAACTTAGGGATAAAACCGTATATTATTTGCCCCCTTTTCCCCATGTAGGCCTACGTTTTGATATGAAACCCACCGTCCGCTGATGTAGTGAAAAGTTAGACCAGGGAAAAAGTAACATATCCCTGGTTAAACTTAGTACCGTATATGGGAGTATTAAGGTGGAGATAAACAAAACACTTATTTATTTTTAAGCATAGCGCCATAAACGTGAGAAAAATTGCAAGAACGACGATTATGGGCATTTAAAAACATTTTTCTGAAACGTAATTAAAATCTCATTGCAAACGTCCACAAGTGCCAAGTTCAACCCACCACTCACCTAGCCTAAGATAATCTCCATACTGGCAATTACCTTATACCTTCATCACTTATGTATTTATTGTCCACATGCATAGGCGCCTACCTACTAAGTCAGCAAGTTGTCATTCTCTCATCCAACAGCCATGATTCTCCACTCGTCATCCCAATGTGGCACCTTCTATATTTCTCTTCCTCCAGTGCAACTCTCCCATTTCTGTCTTCCATTAACATTAAAATACATATAGACACCACCCTTAACTTCATATTTTCCGAAAATTGGAAATTAAAAAAAACTGCCCGAAATTGAAAGAATGGTATTTTTCGAAAATTGGAGATCGAAAAAACTGCCCGAAATTGAAAGAAATTTCCAGAAAACAGAAAATTGCTAACGATTTGTTTTTCTAGTACTAAGTTGAGATGCTTTTATTACTATTAAGCTCTGACAATTTCGTGCTTTTTTGAAATTGAACTTAAATTATTATAGACGTTTTCCTCAAATGTGGTAAATTTTCGACTGAAATGTGGTCAAACGTTGGGCCGTTGGGAATATTTGAATTCACTTTGCAGCTTTGGTACCCGGTTTTGGTCCGATATACATTTTCGAAAACTGGAGAATGATGCGGCGGAGGTATGATTTTACGTTCGCCAACTTTAATTGCATAGATGTGCATTCAATTTCACGTATATTCTTTAGTGCTCAAATTGTATTGAAAATCAAACAAGAAACATTGAAAGTACATTGCAATAAACCATATTTATTTCTGATCTTAAACTTACTTATACTTATTTGACAATGCGTTTTTTTCAAAACGACTGCCTCTTTTTAATGTACGTACTGCCGCAATGTGGATAAACAGATAAAGATCATTCTTACTGTCTTAAGTATAAGTGATTTTTTTTTCTTCAGATTGTTTAATCAGGGAGCTACCATTTTCTCCTTCGTATAATGATGGGTATGTGATTTTGCATATAATATTACAGTGATATTTTTCAAACCATACTCCTCCATGCAGCAGCTAAGCCAAGTCTACCGAAATAGAATATAAAGTACTGATTAGATGGTATTCCGCAAAGTATGTTTGTGGTCAGAAACAAGTGTGTATTACGTTCATCAATACACATTTATATAGTCTTCATTTATAGTATTGTGAAATCAACTCTTTTGGGGTTTTTTATATTTTATTTTATGCTACCTTTTTTCCCGAAAAATTAGGATATTTCTTCAGTTATATTTTACACTTAAAAATAATACTTTAACGAATTAAAATGATGTATCTCATTGCAACGAAAATGACTGGTTCGTTGGGGAGGCGAGAAGTTTTTGTATATATCAAAATCAATCGTGACGTTTGTTGGAATTTTCGAATACCATATGAAGTGGATTGATGCCTCTACATTCCTCCAGCACCACCAGCTACAAAAAAGAAAAGAAAGAGAAACCGTTGACCATATTCTTTATGACGTATTCTTACAGAATCTCATTGGTGAAACCTGTTCGTGGTGGTTTGCCCTTGTTCATAGATTCGACAATCACGTTCAAATGCCGCCCTTTGTTATGACCATGCACGCCTCTAAAGTTAAAGACTTAAAGTTAAAGTTCATTGGTCAAGCAAGTTAATCTTTTATGAAAGATCCCGAGGACTTCAAAAGACACAAAATAGTACTACTAGCAGACTAGCCTACAAATCTTATTCCGTCTCAGTTGCGTAAAAACGATTGAAATCAAACTGGTTGTGACGGCACAATCCACAAAGTCTTTCTGTTTTTATTACATTTTTCCTGAAATTTTGTGGCTTAAAAACTATTGAATATGTCAGGAAAGTATAATAAAACAGAATCTATATAGTCAGGTTATTATACCACCTAAAGTTTAACGTTGATAGATAAACTGAAATTTGTAAAAGAAAGTAATCTTTTTTAAAGAAACATTAACAATTGTTAATAGACTTTCTACACAAATGAGACAGAACTTCAAACTTGAATACCACCTCAACGGAACAAAATATTGAAGTAATTTCTTTACCATTTGTTTCTTTGAAAATCGTCTGTCATATAACTACACCGAATAAATGCACATACTACATATCCACATTAAATTTACAGAAAATGTTAAAAGAGATCAGAAGAAAATAATACATTAAATCAAGTAATGACAAATGTAGGCAAACCTTGTCATTAAACGTGCTTTTTCATTACCACATTTCTTGTATTACTTTTGCTAATGGCAGGGGTGTGACTCAAAGTATTAACAGATTATATGATTATAATAAACAGTTCGGGAGCAGCCCGAAAAACTGGGTACTTTGAAATACCCAAAAAATTGGGTACTTTTATGTATTACGTCATCGCATGAGCCTACACATTTGACTAGACCACGCTAAACATGTTGGGTTTCTCATTTTCCGCTCCGAATTGTCCAAAAGTTCACTGGATATCTTGAAATGTTATAGACGAATAGTAAATAGATATTCAAAACTTTGTGCCGCTGCTTTTTAAAATTCATCGTGGCGTTTTTAAGAAAATGGACAAAACAGAGTGCCCATAATCTCTTTTAATTATTTTCTTAAAAAGGCAACCGTAAATTTTAAAAAGCAGCTGCAAAAAGTTTTGAATATCTATTTACTATCCGTCTCCAAAATTTCAGGATATCTATTGAAATTGTGGACAATCCGGAGCAGAAAATGATAAACCCCATATGTTTAGCGTGGGCTAGTCAAATGTGTAGGCTCATGCGATGACGTAATAAATCAAAGTACCCAATATTTTGGGTATTTCAAAGTACCCAGTTTTTCGTGTTGCTCCTGAACAGATAAAGACGACCAGTTCTGATATCTTCGTCAAGCAGACAATTACTTATAGAAACAGATTGTTCACATGTTGTTCTTATAATGCATTTCCTCACTCGTCAATAGTTTAAATGGATGACCTTCTGGTTCAGCTTCAACACACCGTTAATCAAGATACAATAAAGGAGCGACATCGCCGTACTTACCAACATAATAGTAATAGTAATTATTTTATATAGCGCCCTTTCTATACAAGTATATTAGATAGCGTTTTACAAACATCGGAGCTTGTTTAGTATAGGGGAGAGCTGCCCACACGGCGCATCGTCTATCCATTAACTCAGGGAAGTGCATGAACACCGCGTTTTCACGCTTCTCTTCTCGAATAGTGTTCAGACACCAGGTAAGGTGTGACTGTCCTACCACCAGGACCGATGGCTTAACGTTCCCTCCGAAGGACAGCGAGCGCCATTCAATCGTTGCCACTTCTCTCAACAGTTGAATGGGGAGCAGGAGCTGCAAACGACGTACTTCCGCTTTGACGATCGGCGTATCTGTCTGCATAGCTGTGAAAAACGGGTTAGACTTGAACCCGGTACCTCCAGCATCACAGTCGTGCGCTCTGCCAACCGAGCTACCTGACTCCTGACATAAAATACTATGCACCAAATAAATACTTTGTCTAAACTAATTTGTCTACGTTAATGTAATCCATTTGAAATGCTTCACATATCTTCGATTCAATATACTATGTACCCTTAGAACATATTTATGCTAATTATTATGATTTTTAGTTTTATTCCGTTTTATTTTTACGGTCAGTAGACGCTATCTGACAACAAATTGATAACGTCAGTAAGGACTGCTCATGAAATGTATGACATCACTACGATTTATTTTGAGACGAGATCACCCCTTTAAGTTGCCGAAATATGGACATTATTCAGCTATTATGGTGTTTTTTTTTCTTCAAACAGTAGAGTAAAAACGCACCTGTGGGTAAATTTAATAAGGAAGTAAATCAATAACAACCGAATTGCACTGTTTCCAGGCTATACCCACCTTGTACGCAGATACCCGTCTCACTTCCATCCTTCCAGCAGAAGCATCCTGGGATATCTGGGCATGCTGCGAGGTAACAAAAAAAACCACACACAAGTGAGTCATAGTAAATGACATAGGCGGGATTTGTGGAAACAAGGGGAACTTTCCCCTTCCCCACACCTTTGTTAGGTAGTGTTTTAAATTATTGATGTACAGAGCACAGCCATCATTCGGAAAATTTAGCTGTATAAGTTTTTCCAAATCAAACTGAAAAGCCATGGTAAATTTTACAACATATAAAGAACACTTTTCGTCTTTCAAAAACTGGGAATTATTTCCCGCCCCCAATTATTTAAATCGACACCGTATGCAACAATTAGCATAACTTGAACTGCAGAAACAAAATACCATTCAAGTTACTTAATATATGTTCAATAGTCATGCACATGATAACTTCAAAATTTGCAAATGAATTAAAGATAATTAAAAAGGAATTCGTATCTGTCAGGAAAGCCTGGCACGAGTTTGGTATAGGACTTCACGACCCCAGATTTATTACTTTTTAATATCATATTAAGTATAAAATATAGGCCTAGGCAACAAAAGAATTTTAGTTGATGAAGGTAGACTAATACGAATTTTAGGCATAAGAGGAGAACTTAAACTGGTGATTCTCAAAAAACCTTTAAAAACACTTAAAGGAATATTCCTATTGAATTTTATTTAAATATACGTGACCGATTGGTGAAAAAACAAGTTAATATCTTATTTCTACAAAAAGTTATAGAATTTTAAAGATTTTTCTCGCCCGTATAAAAAATGACTTTGCACTGAGTCTAAGCCATCATTATGATGTAATCACAGCAATTCCTGTACTAATCCTGAAAATTAATTACCAATTTTTCATAAATCAAATATGAGTCACATGAACAGATCGGAAAACTTTATTGCAAATCTTATGCTATAATATTCTTAATAATTTTAAGACAAAAAAAATATGCAATTAATTTTCAAAGAAATACATAAAAAAATACACAAGAAGTGCTGTGGTGACATCATAGTGATGACTTAGACTCAGTACAAAATTCTTTTTATATGGGCCAAAAAATCTTTATAGTTCAATAACTTCTTTTAGGAATGAGATATCAACATGATATATTCACCAATCTGTTTCTTAAATTTACCTCTATCAGATATATTTGAATGAAATATCATGAAAATATTCATTTAATTTGTCTTAGAATGATACACCGATACTTCAATCGGTTATTCAATATTTTCTCAAATTTGTAACCAGCCCCATATATCAGATGTGTGATATTTTTCATGATGTAACTGGTTTTAAAATATTTCAGACTGCAGAAAAATCATGCCAGTATCGTGCCCTTATATCTACGACATTGTTACTCGCAGCGCCCCCAATGAATATTTCTTAAATAAGGACACACTGCGTCTGCTTAAAGCATTTCCAAAATAAACTTTGTATGTGAAGTATTTGTATAATTGTACACTGTATGTATGGAGTGTGGGGGCAGCGATGCATAAATTTGCGGCAGTCTTGAGACGTTCGATTTTCTAAGATGTTGAAAAAACGAACATCGCTGATGTAATGGCGCGAATATTTCATGTTCCCTCCATGAAATAAAATGTCCTCTGCACGTTTTCGTGGATAGTAAATACAGTGTAGGGCCTACGGCAGCGTACAATAGAATCACACCACATTCAGGCTTATACCAAGATTAGGGGAAACAATCACGAACAATACTTACGAACAGCATTTCCCCGTCCGCGCCCGCGTCCACGACCCCGTCCTCGTTTCTCCTCGAGTTCAAAAAGGTTATCATCCTCATAGTAAGCTGTCGCCATGGCAACAATGACGGATAGGATAAGGAATGCGATAAGAATCTTTGATGCCATTTTGATGCTGTTTAAAAGAAGAAAAGGTTTAAGATTCTAAAGGTCTGTGGACACGGAGAGTCGACATTGGCAACCTTATTTCAAAATTAGATTTTTCTACTTCCTGAAAATAGGAAATGAAGCCCAAGAAATAATCGCCCAGAAATTGGCAGTTTAGCAGCTTTTTTTATTTTCAGAACTATAATGTAATAGACACTCGTCTTTGTTTTTATCACGTAACCGACATTTCATCATTTAAGCCCGTCTTATCAAAGTTATATTAGTTTAAAATGTAAAGATTGCTTTATAAAAGCAATCAAAATAAACACTAACATTACAAAGCATTCTCCACATGTACCCTTCTGGCATGCTTTTGGTTCATAATAACATTTTCACATCTTGTCATATTAGTTCCTATACTTTGCATACACGTAATAGATACTTTGAATAGAAAAACTGAAATTAAGATACTCATACAGCATCATTATACGCAGGTGTCTTCATTTAACTTCATTTTGAGGCTTTAATATTCATCCACATTGGATGAGGGAGTGTCTGCACTAAAGCAGTGATTATACGAGACAAACGAATGTATTGATTTGAAATTCAGAATGATATATACCATACAATTATATATCTGAAAATGATAGATATAAAGTCTATTTTTTTTAATGTCTTTTTAAGGGAACTATAAGCGTCAATTAGTATATACGTTAATACACTCCATAGGTATATTGCCACTGCTCCCGCCAAAACCATGAAAATGATATTTAAAAAACCTAGATATAAAACTCTTAGCGTGAAAAGTGTCATTAGATCTGCGTAAAAATCAGTGATTTTAGGTATAAAGGAGAAGCGTGAGTTTTATACTCTATTACTGTCATTAAAACTCACGAAAATAAACAATATTCCGGAAGCTATACAAAAATGACAATTCTTTACTTCTTCATGGGTATACTTCTAAATCTTAAAAACCAAGCACGTCTGTAACTATCCAAGTATGAGGAAACAGTTGTTTTTATCTATCCATGCATTCATCGTTATACACAAAGTTGCATATCATGATAAATCGACCAGGAACTAAACTCTACTATGCTAAAACGTTACTTTCTTAATTGTAACAGCCGTAAGTCATTGATTGCAAGTCGTGAGGAGCTATTCCTTAGACCAGGCTCCTATCATGTGCCGGTACATGTGTACGATAATCTTTCGCAATATAATAAATAAAAAATAAAAAATTGAAGATGATACGCCATTATATATTTTAAGGATATCGAACATATATAGGGGCTATTTTTTTTTTCTGGGGGGGGGGGGGGGAGTACTTTTCCGGGTCCCCCCTCTCACTCACACACACACATACACACACAAACAAACACACACACACACTTTTTTCCAAATGTATATATTTTGAATGATTATCTTTTGTATCTTGACATGAATTTGTGACTTTGCCCCCACTTTTGACTTTCCTCCCCTACTTTCGGTGTGTCGGTAGACAAATTAAGCTACCTTCTATGGGTAGATGGGCCATACCAACTGAGGCTTCATCCCATAGATACAAAACCTATTTTGTTATTCTAACATCAAAATAGTTCAATCAGAATAATAAACATTATAGTAGAATGATTCTGTTTTAGTGTTTTGTAGCAATTTCTAACTTCAAATACTACTTTTTACAATTTTAATATGTGAGTCTAGTAAATGTTAAAGAACGTATGGAATATTACTAATTATGTTTTTAATCATTTCTTCACAATACCTTTCTGCATGTTTGCTAATTGTTACATGCTTCCAAAGTCGGTCGGGGCCAATAGAAATATCGTATATTTCTTTAAGATTCAAAGCAAAAAGTGTGTGAATCATGACTATAAATTTCAGTGACTGCGGTACATTCTTTACAGTTTTGGACAAATTTATTCTGATCAATTAATACGAATTGAAAATATTAACAGGTATTTATCTACATGTTGACACATTAGCGCCATTGAAATAAAAAAATATAAAAATCGATTTCGTTATACGAAGTGCAATTCGTTATTACGAATTGCAATTGGCAATAACGAATTCGAAAACACCTTGGAAAAATATTGATTACAATGACAATAATAGACTTTTGTAAGCATTGACCTTAAATATAACAAAATAATTAATTTTCATAAAGTTGGAGAAAACCGGATGAAATAAGAGTAACAAATTGGAATAAGTCCTATTTACGTTAGATGTAACATTTTTCGTAATACTTTACCTAAATTTTTCAAGTGAGGAAATTTGCTCACACATCAAATCGCGGCTAAAAGCAAAGCAATCCAAGCGCAGAGCACCTTTAATAAATATTATGTTTATATGCAATTAAAATATTAATACAAACTTACTCGAAGGAATGAAGCTGCTGAAATCCTCAAAAATCGGGAAATTGCTCAGAAGGTGACTTGGGAGATTCTTCTCTGTGACTGACCACTGGCGGGTTGACCACTGGTATTTATTACGATTCACTCAATTATGACGTCACATCGTGTGCTTAATTGCGTGCACGTTTATTAATTATTTCTAAATCAATCTTAACAACAAAAATCGCAAATATAGTCACAGGTGTTGGGTGAACTGCACTGGGTACTACGTCTTGCACGGATGCTCATATACGAACTTTAAACTTCGTCAACATTTGTGAACAACTGAAGCGTTAATTTACTTGCCATTTTTGACATATATGTATGGGCATGTGGAGTCGGATGATGAATCTCCATTGAATTTCACAGATATTAACTTTCAACAAAACAGATCAATCAAAATAACATCAATTTTCGGTGACTGATTAAAAAAAAATAGAGATTATACTTTTCTGTCGTGGCCCTAAGAGCGCAACAGGACTAGTAATATAAACTTCATGCTCAAAATCCGCCATCTTTTAAGTGAGATTTATATTGAAAATTTCATTAAATGAAAAGAATATGGACTTCATATTAAGTGCTATTTTTTTAAGGTTGTCTCTTCATGTTTATACTATGCTACAATTAATTTCGGCAATGCTAATTCAGAAAATTATGGCGTTGTTTTTATTCGCAAAACGTTGAGAAATGTAGACGAAAACTTCCGGTGCCAATCCGATATTTTAAAAGCCAGGTCTAAAACGTGATATGAAGAATGGTATTATTTAGACATTTTTACTGTTTCAGAAACATAATAGAAAATATTTATTACACCAAAATATTTTTTGAAGAGCCACAAAGAGATAGGGAAGGAGAATAATATTATTTGAAATTTGAAATGAACAAGGCTAGTCTCACCGGATGTAGTGAGATAACCAGATAAATACCTCTCACTACATGCTGGCAATACTTGAAGTAAGTGTTAAATAATTTGCCAATTTTGGACATATATGCATGGGAAAGTCTAGTCAGGCAATCGGATGACAGATTTCCATTCAGTTTTCACAGATTTTAAGTTTCGAGCAATCATTATCGAATATAAGCTTTTATTACCGGTTTTTTCAACGACCAGGAGGTTCCAGTGGGGTGGGGTGGAGTGGAGCGGGGTGAAGAAAAGTAAATTTAACCTTGTACTTAGACACATCTCTGTTTTTTTAGGACTAATTATCTCCTGTTCATCATGTAGAGAGTGAAATGTTCCCTAACATCCAGGGAATACTTTTACACCAGGAAACGTAACTGAAATATTTTTAGGAGGAAAGCCAAATTCACATTTGTCAGTTTGTATAGGTAGGCTATCTATCATGTCTACCAGCAGGAAAACTTTCTTGTGTTATGGTGGACCCAGTTAACGCTTTCTACAGATATATATGCAATTTCACATTAGATGGTCTTTTTATTCCCATATTGCTTAACTCATGAATTGTTCCTCTTGTTTTCAGAAGTTTTATTGCAAGTTTAAGGAGGGTGGCGATCATGAAGGTAAAACATGGTTGGGTGAAATCTGGTTGCCTAAACGAAGGTATGATACGACGGGACTTTGAGAAAAAGAGTGTTAAACTGAACAGAGTAGTATTTGCATTACCACTGTAGCCCCTGTACTTTCTAAGTAATGGATAATTAAACTTTGAAGAATGAAAGAGAGGGCAGGTAATTTTTTAATGTAATTCTTTTAAATTCTGTCCTAAATTTTAGTTGCTGAAAATCTGTAGACTTTTTTCTCCTACTAGATTTTGATAGAGTGTATAATAGAAATTCAAAGTCTCTTGGTGATATTCAACTGCTCCCATTTAAAGAGCGTTGGTGAAGAAATTGATAACAATAATGTACCGTGTGTGCCGAATGGGTTCCTTTTAGGATTTAACTTTGTAAATGAAACGCAGAACAAGTCAACTTCAGGTACTTCTTTCTCTCTATTTCTACTCTATACGCAACTATGTACAGGCGTAATATGTGAGTGTACTGCTAGACAGCTACAGATGACATGAAGCGACTAACAACTGATGATAATTGACCAGTACTGAGCTGAGAACTGACAATCTTGAACTGACCCAGTGCATATAATACCTTCCCTTTATATTGGGTAAAACTTAACTTATTTCTTATACTCAGGTATTGTTGAACCATTTCTTGCTGTCACCCATTTTAATTACATTCCTTGTCCCTCATTTCTTATCTTTCCACTTGTCCCTTATTTCTAATGTTTCCCCTTATCCCTCACATACTTGTTGCTTATTTCTCTTGTTACTTCTTGTCCCTTATAGCTTTGCTTATGATGTACAACATCCCCCTGTCATCTCCAGATCTCACGAGCAAGAGAGAATACATTCATTTCACTTGTCACAAGATACACAACATACATGAAACAGGTGACCATCAAATGCTAAGTCTAGACTGAAAGAAAATGCTTTAAACTTGGAAAAATACATCTATATGAATCGATCATATCAGTTTTATCCATGAATTTGGGAAATAAATAAATTAAAGTACACATTTTGTTGATTAATCTCACATAGGAAAATAATATTTTTTCTACAATAGGCTAACATAAGGAAATCAATAAGTTTTTGTTGTTGTGATATTAAGTGATAAAAAGTTCAAAATGCTGCAAAATGGTTCATTTTAGACCAAATTTGATGACCTTGTTTGCTATTTCTATGGTTAATAGTATATTTTCTTGTAATTAAGCTCAAGTTGTTGCTGCCAATATATCTTGTAACAACATAACACTCGCCGTTTTCCGGTCACCCAGCTTTGTCTCTTTTTAGGATAACGTATCTTCAAGAGAGTATAATTTTGTTTCACTTTCTCCCAAATTTTCATATCGACATATTGCAAACTAATTCTCTTTCAGTGTTTACTTAAACTTCCTCCCGTCTCATCGTCAAACATCTGTTCTTCCGACATCTTAATTGTTTTTAAAGTGAAAATGAGAAAACCATTTGAACTCCCGAGCTTTGGTTGAAAGCACATAATATATAAAGTTAATGATGTGTAAATTTATTTTTCTATTTGTATACATTTGATTGACTGAATGCCAAAGCATGCGAAGTCTGGAAAATCAATTCACATTTCCTATATTTATGAAAATAATATCCGAACATCTTAGTTTTAATTGGCATGAAGTTGGAATATTAATGGTAGGTTGGACATGCACTGATTAACACGGAATATATTTAAAGTGTTTATGTGCATTTGTTCAGTTTGAAAGATTGATTGACAGCATTAAGTTCACTGGAAGTTGACCTGTGTCATCAGTGTTAATTTAAGCTTTTTAGACAGATAGCAATTTTACTCTCACCAAAAAGATCCTTAAACTTTCTGAACAAAATAGTGTTTAAAATACGCCAAAAGCACCGAGTTATAACAAATTAAAATTTGAAGAACATTTTATAAAAACAAAGTTGTATGAAAAAGAAAAATTGTCCTAATCACTGAAAATCATCAGACTATTTCCTCCAGCTAAAATTTGATTAAGAGAATGATGGGAATTCAAAACCAAGTTGGTCATAGTCAACTACTCCCATAATTAAAAAAACGATTGAAGGATTACACATGAATACGTTAATATAATCTGATAATAAAATTAATAGATTATCTCTTTCTGATTTTACAGATTGAACTAAAAATGTGCATTAATTTAATGTCTTAAAATCAGCTGTGTTAGTTTACCATTTTGACTGGAGGTAGGAAAGGGGGAAGGGGGGGGGGGGGAGCGGTGTAAAATATAAGATTTCCGACGGCCTCAAATTAGCATCCCATGCATTTGAAAAAAATGGTTCCCTGTATGCCGGTACAAAAATCGGCTTCAAACTGTCTGTCTTGTTTCATATTTTTACCGACCTGATACCAGATTTACTGATTAATCTCAAATAGTACCGACAAGTCTCAAGGAGTCTTTGACTATTTGACGGTGTGACACCCTCCCATACCCCCAGAATTTACGCCCCTGTCTAAAAGTCAAAATGCTGTAAACTGTTAAATTTTTAGGTGATTTTGAATTTTTCCATATGGTTTATAGCATTTCATCTATTGCAAATTTAGTCAGATAAACATCTGACCGTAGTATACGCTATAGCCATTACATGACTGCGAATGCTCGGTCAGACATCATCCTATATGCATATAACGGTGGAAACCGCTACACTGACTCATTATAGTCGCGTCGCATAATATTTGTGACGCACTCCTGTTTTGCGAACATTTTCCAAGAAATTTGTACTATTTTACTTCATTTATTTTAACCTGCAAAAGTTGGGCTATATAACTAAAAAAGCTTATAGTATGTAACTCTTAAAAGGTTCGGCACATAAAAATACATTAAATAAATATGAAGTAAAACCCGTAGAAAGAACAAACTTTCACCTACCTCGGTTGCTACCTTCTCACAATCTAGTAAAAATATAGGTATATAGGGAATATTCAAGACATCGAATTAATGAAATAAGTGAAAAGTATACATTCATGTTTTTTTTTTGCCAAATGCGTCCTAAGCAACTGGAGGTGGCAAACAAATTAATGAATGGAGTTGGTACTTTCATGAACTGTTTGTCAACCGGAAGCGTCAAAAATTTATCTGAAGCCAATAAACTTTACCTCAAGTTTGTTGTAGGAAACAAGGGGGTGGTCTTTAGCCCCCTAGTCATAGTACTTCAGCCCCTCCCACTTTTGTCATAGATTTATTTTTTCAAAGGAACTTGAACCAAATAATCCCGGTTACAAGCGGAAAATGGCACTGGTATATTAATTTTCCATTAAAGGTTAGTGCTAATCGGAAAATCACTCGCAATTTTCGGGAAATGTTGCCAAATTTTGAAGAAAAAAATTCCAATAATTTTACCAAAATTCCCTTCAATATTACCAATTTTATTCCAAATTTTCTCAATTTTAATCCCCAACTGGAAAGAAAGCACACAACTAGAAAAAAAAAATCCTTTCAGGTGCAGTGGCGTAACGGCGGGAGGTGAGGG
>JAIGNY010002373.1:0-16051 GCA_020152595.1 Chiridota heheva | reverse complement strand
TTTTCCAGCCTGTTAGATTAAGAAAATGAAGATTATGGAAATATTTATGGGAATAATCGACTATTTAAACTCACCCCTACTTATACAATCCCATAATCACCCCACCCCTACAAAAATATTTTTGGGAAAGTTGACACCAAGAATATTACCCTCACTTACCTTCTCCACCCTGAAAGATTGAGAAAATGGTGATTAAACAGCTTCTATTTTCAAAATGGATTTCTATTGTCAAAATAGACTGAAATTAAGCCTTTACATTACCATTATACTCCTTTTACAGCACTTAAAAAAACTCTGTACCAGAAGAGCTAACAAAATGTGTGTTTGTTTTTCTGGTACATAGTTTATTAAGTACCAAAAAAGGGAGTATAATGGTAATGTGAAGGCTTTATTCCAGTCCATTTTGACAATATAAATTCATTTTGAAAATAGACTCTGTTTTTATAGGAAAATTGATGAGAAACAATGATACAAATAGTTATACTCCTCCCTCCAACTATTACAACCAAACAATGATACAAATAGTTACACTCCTCCCTCCAACTATTACAACCAAACAATGATACAAATAGTTACACTCCTCCCTCCAACTATTACAACCAAACAATGATACAAATAGTTATATTTCTTCCTCCAACTATCACAACCAAACAATGATACAAATTTACCCCGCTAAGCGTAGCGGGGATATTTACGAGAGTTATACTTACCTTCCATGCTATAATTATGCAATCTGGTCACATGACCTGATTCTAACGCACTTCTAACCGACCCTAAAAAACGCAGTAACCAGCCAAACCCTGACCTCCATAATACCTCTGTACCACCACTTCACTCAACATTCCACCGAGGCCTGAACGAGAGGGTAGGCGGGCGGGATGCATGGAAGGTAAGTATAACTCTCGTAAATATCCCCGCTACGCTTAGCGGGGTAAATTTACTTCAAGTTATACCTTACCTTCCATGCTATAATTATGCAATCAGATTGCAACCGAGGATAGGAAGGAAGCGATTTCAGGTCGCAGCACATTTTTTTTTTTTTTGTAATGGCTGGTACGAAAACTCACACGAATCGAATCGAATAGGAGCTTTATAAATGCAATAGTTTGATTACAAATTTCATTTTGATGTTATGATTTTCACAAAATGGTATAACAAACATGACAAGCTTACTCATGTACGTTAATTATTACCTCGTCAAAGTTTGTCACCGTGTCGATGGGAACTTTCTCCTCCATCTCGATGGTGAACCGCATAGATCTTTTAACGTTGTCAATTAGGCCTTGGAAAGCATTCGGAACCTATAAAAGTAGAAAGCATGCAAAGTAGTTTGTCAAGCAGGGTAAACTTTTTTTTTAATTGTTTAATTGGATCATCCCATAAAAAATGTTTAATTGGATCCCATGAAAAATGTTTAATTGGATCATCCCATAGAACATATTTAAGTGGATCATTGCATAAATAATGTTTAGGTGGATCACAAAATTTCAACTTTGTCACATAAATGTCTCAAATGTCACATAATTTTGGCACCTTTTGCACAGAATGTCAGATCAGTTTTGCCTTTGTCACATTTGATTAGATTCACACATCATGACCAGTTGACAGGTGATACTCATAGAAAGGATCATTTGGTTGTCTGTTTCATGAAAAATGAAGTTCCCCACTAAAATGCAACATCAAATCACATGGCTTAGTGCCAATGAGCGTAAGTAAAAGGGTAAAATATATCACAAAATGTCCGACAATATTTAATACATCTGTTTATGTTCATTTTGTCACAAAATTTTCAAAATGTCACAGAATGTGACAGATTTTTGAAGCATGGAATTTTGTCACAAATTGTCACCATGGTCACGGACGCTCCATTCTTTGATATATGCCTTAAAGAAAACTGATATTTGACTAAAATCCCAATTATTTTTGGAGAAAGTTGTATTACAGCAAAATAATATTTTTAATGATATCCGAATATAAGAGAGAGCTCACACAAATGGATTTTCATAATAGTAAAAAATAATTTAAGGAATATTCCCATGAATTTTCATATATATAATAGAGGAAATTAGAAATTAGAACTGTCAGAAGGACAGTATGCTCGACTACTCAAAGCTAGCATAGAGAATGGGCTTATAGAGGGAAGTATATACAGAAATATGGTAGCAGGGGCAGATGATTTCAAATTACTTGAACTTTGAAAGATGCACTTACATTTTCATTTGCACTACAAGCTTCAAAACATCTTTGAGTTTTCCCAGATATTTTAAGACAAAAAAGCCCAAGGTTACCTCACCCAGTAACTCAGAAAAACCTAGCAGACTTTATTACTACAACACCTCTTTTAATTCTATCAATTTAATAACAAAGAAAGGAGAAGCCCTGACTTTCCAATGTTAATGAAAGATGCCATTTAACCCTCTTTTTCAACATGTTTGTTTGTTTGCTTGTTTGATGAGGTCTTAACGGCACCACGACAACGAGGGTCAAATTGTGCCTGAGAGGTCAGATCATTTTAGAGGTAGGAAGAAAAGAAAACAGGGAGAGAATGAGAGAAATTCAAGAACAAAAGTCAGAAAGCTGTGATCAAGAGAGGAGGTGCATGGGTGAAACAAAACAAAGTAGGGAGAAGGGTGGAAGAGGAGAATTAAATATGGTTGTAGAGGGAAGCATGATGAAGGAAGGAGATAATTTTATCCGGAGGATTTTTTTGAACTCAGCAATTGAGTTGTGGGGAGCGAGGGAAGCTCTAGGAAGGTTGTACAGGGGGCAAGCAAGGAGAACGTGATGGATAGTGAGGATGCAGAGGCAATTGTTACAGAGGGGTTGGGGGAACCATTAAGGAGGTGGGAGTGAGTGAGGTGGGTGTGACCAATTCTAAGACAGGTACTATGAACATTGTCGTTACGAGAGAGGTTGTTGATGGTGGATTTGATCGGGATTGTGGGCTGGATGACATAGAGTTTGTTATCAATTTAGGAGTTCCATGAGGTTTGCCAGCAGTCACGAACAAGGGAAGCGATAAGCGGTTTGATGTCAGAGAGGGTTTTGGGAAAAGGGGTAGAGAGGAGGTTGAGGGCAAGTTTAGCGGCTGCATCAGCCCTGTCATTGCCAGGGATGCCAACATGGCTGGGTATCCAGAAGAAAAGAACCCTTTTCCTGCAGAGGGTGGGAGAAAAGAGTTTCCGGAGGAGGTGGCAAGTGAGGTTATCCCATTTAAGATTGAGTAAAGAAGTAAGAACAGCCTTTGAGTCGGAGAAAATGGCAAAGTGGCTGAGAGGAGAGTACTCAATAAAGTTGAGGGCGAGGAGAATGGCCTTAGCCTCGGCAGAAAAGATGGATGAGTAGTCAGGAAGTCTGCTACTGAGGGTGATGTCTTGGATGATGGCAGCAGCAGCTGTCTTGTTGCCTTCCTTGGAGCCATCAGTATAGATGGAGGTGTAATTTGAGAGTTGGTCTTTGATTTGGTTGTGGAGATTGATGAAGAGGTTAGGGTGGGTTTGAGTTTTGTGATGAGTGGAGAGGCCCAGGTGGACAGAGGGGAGGGGGTGGCCCAAGGAGGAAAAGTGGGCCAGGTGTAGGTGCCGAGTGGCGGGGTTGATGCCGAGATGGAAGAGGTCTGATTTAATGCGTAAGCTGAAGGGAGGAGATAGGGTTTAGTCCTATCAAAGAGGAGGAGAAATTGGGGTACCTAATGAGGTTGTAAACAGGATTCTGGGTGTTGGTGAGGACTCTAAAAGCATAGATATGCTAAGCTTTCTACATCTAAGTAGAAAGGGGAGTTCATTGGCTTCAACATGAAGGCTGGTGATTGGGGAGGTCCTGTAGGCTCCTAGACAAAGCCTGAGGGCTTCATTTTGGATGGTGTTGATGTGGTTGAGGTATGAATTGTGAGCGACACAGTAGACAATATTGCCATAGTCAAGCTTGGCACGAATGGTAAGCCTGACAATTTTGAGGAGAGTATAGCAGTCCGCTCCCCAAGTGGTGTTGGAGAGGAGTCGGAGGATGTTGAGGGAGCTGTTGCATTTTAGTTTCAGGTTGGTGATGTGTTGCTTGTAGGTGAGCTTGGGGTCTAGAGTTAAACCCAGGAACCTTGTGTGTTCAACTTTAGGGATGCGATTCCCATTGAGCACAAAGTTCGGGTTGGGGTGGAGGTTGTTGAAATGACAAAAGTGCAAGCAGACTGTCTTGTCTTTGGAGAATTTAAAACTGTTATTGTTGCTCCAGACTTGCAGCTGGTTGAGGCTGATTTGGAGCCTATTTTCAACAATAGAAAAGCTAGGAGAGGAGTAGAAGATGGTGAAATCATCCACGTAGAGGGTACGTTTGATGCTGGGGCCAAGGTTATTCGCGATGTCATTAATGCTCAGGTTGAAGAGAGTGGGAGAGAGGATGCTGCCTTGGGGGACGCCCTCTTCTTGGGGGTACGGGTTGGAGAGGGTGTGGCCAATACGAACTTGGAACTGCCTGGGTGAGAGGAAGTTTTGGATAAAGATGGGGAGGTGGCCTCTGAGGCCGATGGTGTGAAGTTTGCGGGTAATGCCGTATTTCCAAGTAGTGTCGAAAGCTTTCTCGAGGTCAAAAAATATGGCAATGAGGTGTTCCTTTTTTGCAAAGGATTCCCGGATAGCGGTGTCGAGCGTAATTAACTGGTCTAGGGTATTGCGACGTTTTCGGAAGCCGCTTTGGTGAGGGGAGAGGATTCTGTTGGTCTCGAGAAACCAGTTTAGTCTCTGATTAATGATTTTTTCCATAATTTTACAGAGACAGCAAGTGAGGGCGATGGGTCGGTAGCTGGAGGGTTCGGTACCGTCCTTCCCCGGTTTAAGGATGGAGATGACAATAGCTGTCCTCCAAATAAGGGGAAAGGAGTGTGAGGACCAAATGTGGTTAAAGATGGTGAGTAGGGTGGTGGTGGCCTTGATGGGGAGGTGTTTCAGGAACTGGTAGGGGATGTTATTTGGGCCCTTGGAGGTGCAGCCAGCGCCGTTGATGACCTGGTTTAATTCAGAAAGGGTGAGAGGGGTGTTGTAGCTTTCTGAGTTGTCGGAGGGAAAAGTGATTCTCTGGGCTTCATCGAAAGCTTTTTTGGTTTTGAAAGCATTGGAGTAGTTGTTCGAGGACGAAATGTTGCTGAAAGAGGCGGCGAGGTGGTTAACAATGTCCTTTTTTGCGGTGAGAAGGTCACCATTCCAAGAGAGATGGGAGATTTGCACACTCTGCCGTGGAAGCTGTTAACCATTCTCCAAATCTTCTTAGTGGGGGTGTTGGTGGTGAGATAAGAGATAAAGTTGTTCCAAGTGTTGGTTTTACTGTCCTTGATAGTGCGTCTGGCCTTGGCACGCTTGATGCGAAAGAGGTTGAGGTTATGGGTGGTCGGGTTAGTTTTAAAGTTTCTGAGGGCTCTTTTCCTGTACTTGATGGCGGTTTTGCAGTCATCAGAGAACCAGGGGTTGGGGGGATGATTTGGAGGTTTTGGGAATTGAGCAGGTGGCGATGTTGGTAAGGATATTACTGAAGTTAGACATGGGATCCTCATCCTCGAGGAGATGGGAGGTGAGATGTGAGTCACAGAGGGTTTCAAAAAGGGGCCAGTCAGCCTTCTCGAGGTTCCAATTGGGGGTGTGGTCAGTGGGGATTTGAAGGTTGGAGTGTATAAGAAGAGGGTAATGATCACTACCACAGAGGTCAGTAGTGCCTCTCCATCTAAAATCAGGGAGGAGGTTTGGGGAACAGATAGACAGGTCAATACAGGTGAGAGCGCCTGTGGCAGGATGAAGGTAAGTAGTAATGGTCGGTAGTTTTCAAGAAAGTTTCTTGTAGGCAAAAGACGACCGGGTTGAAGGTGGAGGTCAGAAGGTCAATTTCTTCAGAATTGGCCTTAAGGCTCCTAATGTTCCATTGTATGATGTTGTGGGTGTTATTGTAATTGTTTGTGGTGTACGCCATATGGAGGCGGGGGGTTATCTGGAGGAAGATCTGTTGGGTCTGAGTTGGCTTGTTTTTTCTTTGGATCTGTTTCTTTGGGAGCGATTGTTTTTAAAAATTGGACGAGAGGCATGATCGATGTGTTCGGTAATCGAACAATCCATATTCTCTTCAGTGTCATGCGTGTGGGTTTGGGTGGCGGATTGTTTGTTGTTTAGTTGTTTTTGGGTTGGTTGTTTGTTGGTTGGTTTGTTGATTGTTGGCTTGGTTGGTTTTAGTTTGATGTATGATGGTATTAGTGGTGTTGGTGTAGGGAGCGGTGGGGGCTTTAGAGTAGGAAGGGAGGTTGAGGAGAGAAGTGGTGGTGGAGGTGGTGTGGGTATTGGGTGTGGTTGGGTTGTTGGAAATGGTGATGGGCTTAGGATTAGGTAAGAAGAGCCAAGTGAGGTCGGTTTGGGCATGGGAGTTAGTTTTTGTTGTGTTAGTTGTGTTAGGGGGAGCGGAATTGGAGTTAGAGGAGACTACGTTTGAGTAGGAAGGCTTGGTGTTAAGAGAAGCGAGGAATCGCTTCCTGGCCTCTGGGTATGTTATGTTTGGATTAAGGGTTTTAAGTTTGGTTATTTGTTTTTCCTGAAGCCAGGTGGGGCAGTCTTTCGAGAAGGAGGGATGGTTGGCTGGGTGGTTACCATCACAATTACTACAGAGAGGGGTGTTAGTACAGGAGGTGTTGTCATGGTCTGGGGCTCCGCAATTACCACAGCGCGCTTGGCTGTGGCAGGAGTTTTTCCCGTAGCCATACCTCTGACAATTATAACATCGTAGAGGGTTAGGAATGTAAGGGGCGACTTGGATTCTTAAATAGCCAGCAATGATGTGGGAGGGGAGAGTTGGTGTAGCGAAAGTAAGAAAGATGGTATTAGTGGGTGTTTCAGCTCCGTCTCTCTTTAGAACGAGGCGACGGGCTTCGATAACATGCTGGCTTGCTAGTTCCTCTTTGAGGTCGTCATCGGTCAAATACGCAAGATCTCGGGTGCGTATGACACCTTTGCTGGAGTAAAGGGAACGATGGGGGGGTGACTGAGATGTTTCAACATGTACCCCCCTCCCCAGCCCCACCCCCTCCCTAGCCCCTATACATTCCCAGAACTACATCCTGGATTGTAATAGAACTTCCAATTTATGAAAATATGTGTGTGTCAAGCAAAGTAAAGCAGCATGAAATTATGCGAAACAATATTGCTTAACGTATGACAAACTAGACATTGAAAACGATACAATACAATTCCCTCACTGCTAATAATGCATATTCCAGACTGTCCCATATTCCATCGCAACCTGTCCCAAATGTCATCCCACATCTATACTCCATGCGATCACACCTGAAAACCAGATACTGTATGTCATTCCACCACTTTCATGACCCACATGCCGTCACAACTGAAATCCAGATGACATCCCACCACATGCCATTTTGCCCTGTCCCACATGTCGACCCACCATGTTCCACATGCCAACCCATCCTGTTCCACATGCCAACCCATCCCGTTCCACATGCCAACCCATCCCGTTCTACATGCCAATCCACCCTGTCTAACCTGCCAACACATCCTGACCAACATCCCACCGCACCCTGCCCTACACACAATTCCACCCTGTCAATCTTATCCTAATTCCTTCAACTATTTTATCATCATGTTATCTTCTACCCCACAATCTGCTTATTGTTTATATTTCCTAAACCCCTAATTTAACATTCTTTAGAAGCGAGGAAACTTTTATTTGCGTCTTTATTCATGGCAAGACAAACATTTTGATTGCTATTCATATCAGGAATGTCAATATCATAACAAAACTAGAAATGTGAAGTTAGTAAGTCATAAGCCATATATTTTTGATCTCAGGTCAAACATATTGCAGTAAATGCACACTACACCTCACCATTAAGTGTGCACAATGCTCTTCGCATATACCGTACATGTATGATCATTGGCAAAATCATCATACCCACTTTAATTCAAGAGATACCACATATACAAATATTTTCATTGCTAAACAAATGGGCTAACTATTATGCACACACAATCTCCCAACCATGCTCAACTGAACAGTACCAATGCCCTCTATCACCGAACCAAATAGCAAGTTATTATCTCATGTTAAATATTTTGTATGCAAGTTTATTGTTATGCAAATAACCTACTTAATATGCACACTACACCTCACCATTGAGTGTAGACAATGCTCTTCACATATATGATCATTTGTGTAAAAGAAAATCCCCACTCCCACTTTAATTTAAGATATCATACTGTAGATATAAATATTTTCATTGTTATGCAAATAAGCTAATTAGCATGCACACAACCCCAAATCATGCTCATTTGAACAGTACCAATGCCCAATATCCCTGTAACAAGTAACAAGTTATTATCTCAGGTTAAATATTTTATGCAAAAGTCTATTGTTATGCAAATTACCTAATTAATATGCACATTTGACCTCACTATTAAGTGTAGACAATGGTCATCACATGTATGATCATTTGTGCAAACAAAATCCCCACTCCCACTTTAATTTAAGAGATATCATAAATTTACCCCGCTAAGCGTAGCGGGGATATTTACGAAAGTTCTACTTACCTTCCATGTTAGAAGTATGCAATATGGTCCATGACCTGATTCTAACGCACTTCTAACCGACCTTAAAAACGTAGTAACCAGCCCAGCCCTAACCTCCATAATACCTCTAATAAGCTTCGCTTAACATTCCCCTGAGGCCTGAACGAGAGGGGGGGGGGGGATGCATGGAAGGTAAGTATAACTCTCGTAAATATCCCCGCTACACTTAGCGGGGTAAATTTACTTCAAGTTATACCTTACCTTCCATGCTATAAATATTCAATCAGATTGCAACCAAGGAATGGAAGGAAGGGAGTTCAGGCTAAAGCTCAATTTTCAAAAGGCTGGTCCTAAAACTCACACTAGCTTAATCCTACTTAATGGATTAGAATCCGTATCCTCCTAAGGACGAAAAACCTCTGAATAGGAGTTTACTAAAAAGAAGTAAACCAGTCCTAATTACAGTCAAACCGAACATGTCACTACCCGTTAACAGTAACTGTGGCAAAGGTCGCATGAATCCGAGTAAGAAACTCGGAACACCTGCCAATCGAAAGAGCGTTCGGACACATCATAATAGTGTCTAAAATAACGCAACAAAACTTACCGACTTCGTCTACGAGACGGAACTGGCTAATAAAACACAATTCGGAAGGAAACATGTGTTAGCTAAAACAAATTGAAATATTCCCGGACCGAGGAAAAAATAAATTAAAAAAATGTCAGCGCGCAACTTCACAAGAGCAAAAGTTAGCAGGGTAACACGAACTCCAAAAAGTAAGTCAAGCAAAATCAAGGGAATAAAAGTGGCATGCGTTTACCCAAATAGCTGCAAGAAATATCCCTTAAAAGGGGCCATGCCTCGAACCTGAGTGCATACCCTGGCTGTTCCATAAACAGTGCCGACTATTTTAAGAGATTGTTTTTGGACAATCCAACGGAGGAAAGTGTCGTCGCGACACAGTATGAGATCTCTGTAACAAAAAGAAGTACGTAAATGCAATGCCGAACATCGTCTGTGCACTTATAAAAGCAACTCCAAAGACGCCAGACGGGGCACCATACCCCTTTCTCTGTCAAGTCCAGTGGCCACGCATCAGTGATCGTCAACCCAACTGGAAAGCCTCGGTGGATGGCTGCAACGGCTATCCTAGAGCCCATGACTGAAAGCCAAATGAAGTGCTCTGGGACTGTGGTGCAGTTTGCCGGAGCCTGTGAAACAGACCGAAGTCGTCCCTGACCAAAGGCTTGTACGGAAAGCCTGCATAGAGTAGCTGAGGAAACCGCAGATAGCCGGACCAAGTGGGCGCTACCGGTCATACATCGCCTTGCTTAATACCCTCGGTACCAATGCGAAAGGCGGAAAACAAAACTCACATAGTGAGTTCATTTGAAAATGAATGCGTCGACTCCGAAAGCCGCGGGTCAGGAGGAAGGACTCAGAGAACCAATAGCTTGCGCGGACGCGAACTGACCTATGTCCAAGGGCTGAAAAATTCAGATCGCTCTGGTCACCCAAGGGATGCACGCCCAACCTGTGGGAGTCCTACTGAGGCAAGACGAAAGATCCGTGATCATGTTCTCTTAGCCCAAGAGGTGAGTGGCTTTAAGGCTGACATAGTTCGTCCTGCGCCGAGACGAGAATAAGGATTCCAGAAACTCCTGGACTCTGCTCCTCTGTCTGAATAAGTGAGACCACCACAGAGGCGTAAAGTCGGCGTGTATCTGAACTACTTTGCTCAGCACTAGCGGTAAATATGCCCATCATACTGCCTGTGAAAAAGGCCAAGTACCTGCCCAAGTTCCTGACATTGGGATCACATGGAATGTGCTCCCTACCCTGTCTAAAACGCATCCATCACCACTGACTGTGAAGGTCTGACGGGTAAAAACTTTGCTTGGTACGACAGATGGGAGTGTCCGCACCACCCCTAAACATGGGTAGCCACCGTCTGAAGGTGTAAAGCGAGGGTACTGAGGTATCCTGGAAGGGACTGCCGAAGGTCTCGCAGAAGGTGGCATAGGTTCCCCGTGTGAACCTTGCACATGGGAACTACGTACACCAGACTGGCGAAGCGGACGATGCGCCTCAGCCAGTTTCTCGCTAGAGACATTCACAGTGAGAGGAGGAAAGCACTATCGCCTTCACAGCTAGAACTCTCTCTTCTGGCGATCATAAAAGGCCTTGTGTAAAGTCCAGGATGGCTAAGGTCTCCGTGAGACCATCTTCAGTCGGAGGGTAGATTTCAATGATGTCCTCCCCATGACTCGCAAAGTCTGGGAGTGTCAAAAGTACACATTGATCGCTAATGGCCGGTTTTGTGTGGAAGGGAGCAGCCTCTCCTCCACAGCCTGTGTAATCCAAGACAAAAGCCTGGATATTAAGGATTCCATGAAGGAAGGAAACAACCTTCCATGGATCAATCCTTTTATTCTTTATATGTCCACACCTGGGCTCAGGTGGGAAGGAAGGAAGCAAGAAGTAAGGGAAGGATGGAAAGTGTCGTCTCCATAAGTGTTTCCTGCCTCTTTCTCAATCCCTACTATGGGACCTGCTCCGTTGTGGAGAGGAGAGGGGGAGAAGTGAGCGAAAAGCCAAACATCGGCAAAACGTACAGGAAGAAGTGTTGTTGAACGGGAAGATTCTTTCAGGCCGTTAGCTCTGAAAAGTTATTTCTAACTTAGGGTTAACGTACGTCATATATTCTACGGGCCGTTAACTCTGTAATACTCTTAGAACAGCGGAGCAGTGGAGCCCCGGTCATCGAGGAGCAATGTGACAGGTGTGACTGCACTTGACACCTCGCGCTGTTAAAGTCTGGCGTCAGAGCAGTTCCAAAATGGCTACACGGTTTCGCTACTGCTACAGCCTGTTCCAAGTTGACGGCGCGTATAGTATACGCAGGAGATTAAGCTGTTGGCTACGGCCCCGGAGAAAACTAGCACCGTATGCAGAACGTACAGTAACTAATGGGAACCCATTTGCCTGAGGTTAGTCAAAATGATGTTATGACGTTCACCCTAAGCAATACGGGCCGTTACGTAGAACAGGTCCTACCAACTGTGGTGGCAGCGACCTGACTGGTTAACAACCTAGTTAAGGTGTTTAATTAATCCGTTAACATACGTCGTAAACTATACGAGTTGTAAACGTAAGGAAGATACAATTGTTCCGGAGTTGTAAAAGCGTCTCAATAACTTACCAGGCATGCTACACGGGCCGTTAATGTAGACGTAGATCAAAAACGTTAATAGGTTATTGTCAAAGAAGTTAACATCCTGCGTATACTATACACGCCGTCAACTTGGAACAGGTTGTAGCAGTAGCGGAACCGTGTAGCTGTGGAACTGCTTAATGAAGGTGGTAACGTATAGCGTAAACTATATGTGCCATTGCCTATAACAGCTACCCTGATCGTGGGACTGTCTATTACACGGCTACCGATGTCAAAAAACTAACTTACGTGAGAGCCGTTAACCCAATCACTAGCATCCTACTGGCATCCTACCTTATGTCACACGTGGCATCCCAACCTATGTCACACTCTGTGTTACTCGTAGCATCCCACCATGTCCTACATGGCATTCTACCCTGTTCCACATGGCATCCCACCCCATGTCCCACATGGCATCCCACCCCCTGTTCCACATGACATCACATAGGCTCCATAAGAAGTCTCATCCTAGCTATCAGTCTCTGATTGAGCATACTGTGTATGAAGGTAGAAGTGTTATGAGCAAGGTAGAAGTGTTATTTCATTAATTCCCAAACCCGATAAAGATTCAACGAAACTAGAGAATTGGAGACCTATCTCACTGCTTAATGTGGATTACAAAATCGCAGCCAAGTGCATCGCTGAGCGTATGAAAAATGTTTTAGATGTTATAGTGAATCATGATCAAATCGGTTTTCTTAAAAACCGGTATATAGGGGAAAACGTTGGTATCATTCTTGACATTATAGATTTTACCAATGAAAATAATATTCCAGGCTTTCTTCTTTTTTTAGACTTTCGTAAAGCTTTTGATACCCTTGAATGGCCATTCTTGTTTAAAACTCTGGGTTATTTTCACTTTGGTAATGACATTAAACGCTGGATCAAAACCCTTTATTCTATTCCTACTTCTTGTGCTTTGAACAATGGACATTCCTCAGGTTTCTTTAAAATAACTCGTGGTGTAAGGCAAGGGTGTCCATTGAGTCCATACTTGTTTATCCTTTGTATAGAGATTATGTCTATTGTATTACGTCATAACGATGATTTTATTGGTATACATGTTTACAATACTGAACTTAAGTTAACTCAATATGCGGATGATACAACTTTGATTTTAAATGACAACATATCTTCTTTAAAAGCTGTTTTAGAAATGCTTCATGATTTCGCCCAGGTTTCTGGGCTCACTATCAATTCATCTAAATCTAATTTATTTCCATTAGGACCGTTTGTTAAGAATGTCCCACCTCATTTTCAAAATTACGGTTTTAAGATAACACATGGGCCATTAAGATACCTAGGTATTAATATAACCCATCAGAAAGCTGATCTTTATAGTCTCAATTATCTACCCAAGTTGTCTCGTCTCAAAACTCAGCTCAACCTTTGGTCTCAACGAGATCTCACCCCTTTGGGAAGATTACATTAATTAAAACTTTTGGGATATCCCAACTTGTTTATCTTATTTCTGTTCTACCTAACCCAAATATCAGTTTTGTTAAAGAAGTAAATACTTTTCTTTTCAAGTTTATATGGTCGGGAAAACCAGACAAAGTACGCCGTGTGACTATGTGCCTCCCTTATAACCAGGGAGGTTTGAATATGATTGATCTGTCTAATTTTATTCATGCCATTAAATTATCATGGGTGAAGAGGTATATTGATACTATGTTTAAGCCATGGAAATTATTTTTTGACTTATATCTCAGTAAATTTGGCAAAGATTTTATATTCAGATGCAATTTCAGTGAATTTGATGTTGTTAAGATTCCTAATCAATTTGTGAGAGATGTGTGTATCTCATGGAGTAAATTAAGTCATGTCAAACCTACCTGTAATTTTAACTCCGAAATTATTTGGAACAATCATTATATTCGTATTGGCAATTCTACAGTTTTTAGTAATAATTATGTCTCAAAGGGTGTTAAATATGTTTCAGATCTATACTCCGGCGCTGGTCATATCTATAATTTTAAATCTTTTAATGATGTTTATGATATAAATTCTAAGAATTTTACATTTTTCTATGGGTTGATCTCTGCCATTCCTGAGCAATGGAAATCTGATATTTGTACTTTTCAGAGGAAAATACCTTCTTATCAAGAAAACGTTTTAAGTAACATTGTACGGGTTAATAAAGTCACAAAGTGGAGTTATAATCATTTATGTCATTCAAACAGGGCGACACATATTACTAAATATTACTGGGATCGTTTTTTTGATATAAATGACAAAGAATGGCAGGTTATTTTTTCTAATTGTTTTATAGCAGTCCGCGAAACAAAAATCCATTATTTCCAATTTAAATTCATTCACAAAATACTTCCTTTAAATAGCTACCTCCACAAGTTAAAAATACTAGATAATGACCTTTGTTCCTTTTGTGGTAATGACAGTGAAACCCTCAAGCATCTATTTTGGTCATGTAATATTTCATCTAAGTTTTGGAATGACGTTTTTGTTGATACTTTAAGTGATGTAACTTTAAGTTTGAATTATAAAGTTATTGCTTTTGGTTATACTGATGAAAACTATTATAAATACAATTACATTATATTTCACGCTGAATATTTTATTTTCACATGTAAATATACCAATACCATACCTACTCTGTATAGATTTAAAACAGCTATGAAGATGATGCTCGAGATGGAAAGAAACTTTTATGTTAAAAAAGAAGTTATGATTATTTTTCATTGTTTAAAGATACATTTTTTGAAAGTAACAGTAATTCATAATTTCCCTTTTTTTCTTCTATATTTTTTGAAATTGTTTACTTTGTAAAAACCTTCACTTTTTTTGTATATTTCTTGAGCTGTTGATTGTTATTGTTTTTGGAAGTTGAATAAATATGTTTAAAAAAATAAATAAAAAAATACTGTGTATGAAAGTGTCAGTTCATATAATAACTTATATGCAAATGAGTTGTTGAATAAGAAAAAAAGGTGGCATCAAATAATTATGCCTGATATAGCCCTTGGTGTATACAACATGTTAAATATTATACCATATGTCCCTCATGGCCCCATCCGTATCCCACATGGCATCCCTCCCTATGTCCATATGCAATCACATCCTGTCACACTTCCTAACTAAGCATACTAAATACAAAAGTCTGGTCAGGTCATATACTGTAGCAACTTTATGCAAATGAACACAATAATAAAGGTGGAATTTAATAATCAAGCCTGATACAACTGTTGGTGCCCAAATATTTTGAAGAATTTTAAGGATTTTAAATCTCAAGTGCTACAAGAGAGATTTGAGGATCTCTGAAGAATATTGGAAAATTATATCATTTTACAGTTATCTTCTAAGAAAATATCAAATGTTTTGTGGACTTTTTAAGGAAACTAGTCTTCAATCCTGTCTTAAGCATCTCTGAAAAACTTTTAACATTTTACAAGGAAATTATAACCTTCCATAAGGATATCTGAAAAAAAACTTTAATTTTTTCTGAGGAATTCTCAAAAAACTTTAACATTTCTGAGGAAATCTCAGAATAAATCTGTGGACGACCGGACAGACTTAATCGCCATTACATAAGTTTGCATAATGCTTCGCATGCGAACCAAAAATGAACCTACTGGATCTAAGATAGTGTTAACGTAATACATATGTTATATGAGTCGTTACCGCAGTCTATTTCAATTCACCACGGAGCCACGGAGTAAGTGGCTACGTGTGGGGGACTAAAGCTGTACTCAGTATGCGTCCCTGTTGGAATAGCTAAAAATACACTAGAGCCGTATGGAATACTGTAGAGTTCACGTGCTACAAAAGCTGTACGAGCTGTAAACTCTGTTTGTTTGTTTCACTACAGAGCTAGTGGCTACGTGTGGGGGACTACAGCCGTACTCAGTACGTGTCCTGGTAAAAATAACAGTCGTGAAACTCTGTAGCACATGGCTACTGGCCGCTCTACCATGCAGATGTGCTGCTGGCGGGTACACTTCCGGGTTTACCGTACTTTGTCTGTTATCCCGTGTAGGGTCTGTGGGGCCGTAACGGCCCGTTCACTGGAGCCGTGTAGAGTTTAGCTACGATACTGTATGGCCCATTGCGGGACCGAACAACGGAGCCGTATAGGCTGGTAGAGTTTAGCTATGAAACCGTATGGACACGTATGGGTCCATTCAGTGGACCCATAAACCGTGGCCCGGACTCGTGACTGCATGTCTTGGAGCCACAGGGACTGGTACGGGGCCCTTCAATGGGCCCGTAAAGAGGTTTACTGTACGTTGTACGTTAATCCGTATCAATCTCCTTATAGTTTAGCAGAACGTC
>JAIGNY010002372.1:10000-12500 GCA_020152595.1 Chiridota heheva | reverse complement strand
CTAAATCATCATCATCATCATCATCTATCATCATCATCATCATCATCCATCATCATCATCATCATCCATCATCATCATCATCATCATCATCATCACCCATCATCATCATCATTCATCATTCTTTCCCCAAAATTCATCATCATCATCATCATCATCATCATCATCTCATCTCATCATGTCATTCATCTCATCCATCGTCATCTCATCCATCGTCATCGTCATCATCGTATCGTCATCGTCATCTCATCGTCATCGTCATTCATCGATCGTCATCGTCATCGTCATCGTCATCGTCATCGTCATCAGTCATCGTCATCGTCATCGTCATCGTCATCGTCATCGTCATCGTCATCGTCACGTTCGTCATCGTCACCGTCATCGTCATCGTCATCGTCATCGTCATCGCCCATCGTCATCGTCATCTCATCGTCATGTCATCGTCATCGTCATCGTCATCGTCATCGTCATCGTCATCGTCATCGTCATCGTCCGTCGTGTCGTCGCGTCGTCATCGTCATCGTCATCACGTCATCGTCATCGTCATCGTCATCGTCATCGTCATCGTCATCGTCATCGTCATCGTCATCGTCATCGTCATCGTCATCGTCATCGTCATCGTCATCGTCATCGTCATCGTCGTCATCGTCATCGTCCATCGTCGTATCGTCATCGTAATCCGCCGTCATCGTCATCGTCATCGTCGTAATCATCGTCATCGTCATCGTCATCGTCATCCCGTCATCGTCATCGTCATCGTCATCAATCATCATCATCATTCTATCGTCATCATCATCGTCATCGTCATCGTCATCGTCATCGTCAGCATCGTCATCGTCATCGTCATCACGTCATCGTCATCGTCATCGTCATCGTCATCGTATCGTCGTCGTCATCGTCATCGTCATCGTCATCGTCATCGTCATCGTCATCGTCATCGTCATCGTCATCGTCATCGTCATCGTCATCGTCATCGTCATCGTCATCGTCATCGCTCATCGTCATCGTCATCGTCATCGTCATCGTCATCGTCATCGTCGCCATCGTCATCGTCATCAAGTCATCGTCATCGTCATCAAGCCATCGTCATCGTCATCGTCATCGTCATCGTCATCGTCATCGTCATCATCGCTTCATCGTCATCGCTCATCGTCATCGTCATCGTCATCGTCATCGTCATCGTCATCGTCATCGTCATCAAGTCATCGTCATCGTCATCGTCATCGTCATCGTCATCGTCATCGTCATCGCTCATCGCCACCGTCATCGTCATCGTCATCGTCATCGTCATCGTCATCGTCATCGTCATCGTCATCGTCATCGTCATCAATCATCGTCATCGTCATCGTCATCGTCATCGTCGCTCGTCGTCATCGTCATCGTCATCGTGTTCATCGTCATCGTACCGTCATCGTCATCGTCATCGTCGGCCACGTCATCGTCATCGTCATCGTCATCGTCCTCGTCATCGTCATCGTCATCGTCATCGTCATCGCGTCATCACCATCATCATCGTCATCGTCATCGTCATCACGTCATCGTCATCGTCATCGTCATCGCCATCGTCATCGTCACGTCATCGTCATCGTCACTGCTCATTGTCCATTCCGTCATCGTCATCGCCATTGTCATCGTCATCGTCATCGTCATCGTCATCGTCATCGTCATCGTCATCGTCATCGTCATCGTCATCGTCATCGTCATCGTCATCGTCATTGCGTATTGCATCGTCATCGTCATTGCATTGCCATCGTCATCGTTATCGTCATCATTAATATTATCTTAATACATTATCATCATCGTAATATCATTATCATCATCTGCATCATCATCATCATCATCATCATCATCATCATCATCATCATCATCATCATCATCATCATCATCATCATCATCATCGTAATATTATCATATTATCATCATCATCATCATCATCATCATCATCATCATCATCATCATCATCATCATCATCATCATCATCATCATCATCATCATCATCATCATCATCATCATCATCATCATCATCATCAGCAGCAGCAGCAGCAGCAGCGGCAACGCAGCAGCAGCAGCAGCAGCAGCAGCAAGGCAGCTGCGGCACCGCCACCACCACCACCACCACCACCAGCTGCTCCACCACGACAGCCACCACCACCACCACCACCGCCGCCGCCTTCGCCGCCGCCTTCGCCGCCACGACCACTACCACCGCCACCACCTCCGCCGCCGCCGCCGCCGCCACTCACCACCACCACCACCATCACCACCACCATCATCATCATCGTCATCATCATCATGATCATCATCATCATTATTATTATTTGTATTATTATTACTATTATTATTATTATTATTATTATTATTATTATTATTATTATTATTATTATTATTATTATTATTATTATTATTATTATTATTATTATTATTATTATTATTATTATTATTATTATTATTATTATTATTATTAATATTATTATTTGTATTATTATTATGATTATTATTATTA
>JAIGNY010002372.1:0-7500 GCA_020152595.1 Chiridota heheva | reverse complement strand
ATGTATGTATGTATGTATGTATGTATGTATTTATGTATATGTGTTTTACAACAACTACATTGTGTGGTGATTTTTGCGATTTTCATATACAAAGTTGAAATTGTGAGGATTTCTTGACATTTTGGGATTTAGCTCAGATTTGAAGCTGTTTCTTTATGACTTGTTTCCAACCAGAATTGAAATATTCCCACAATGTATTGTATGACTGAATTGTGTATGTCATACATTGTGGGGTAATTTGCAGGTAGGAAATCGCATTGAGGGAATTTCATATCCACACAATGAAATACTATACATATTTTATATAGGCTTACAATATACATTCACAAAACATATAGCAACCTTTCCCTCCCCATGTACCTGTTGCTGGGTTGTGTCTTTGTGGTATGAGGTGTTTGACGCCAGCTCGTAAAAATGATGTCTCAAGAACGATACACTGGATCTATTACAGTTTACAATAGCCCATGGTCCACATATGCGGCCCAGTGTATTTGTGGTTAATCCTGTATATCAATAAGTCGTGCTTTATGTCAAAACTGTTGCAAAAGATATTCTTATTTCTAAATATATTTAAACAAATTAGCATTGAGACTATTTTCGCAATGTCAGAGCTAATAATTTTTCGTGAATTAAATTCAAAATGCCCTTTTAAAAAAAGGGAAAAAATAAAATATGACAATTTTTACAAATGAGTGGATATAGATATTTCAGAGTTTGTGTCAAGGATTTCTCATTCATTTTTAACTTGCTTACGGACACAAAATGGAACTCGACGATTAGGTTGAGCGAGTGGGGAACTGTTTCGGCAATGTATTATTTGACTTTATAGTCCTTTAGTTTCCCAATGCCCAGTGAAACATATTGGGATGCTTGGTGAAAAAGTTTTCGATACAAGTGTGTTTGCTCGTGTTGACGTTAAATTGATTATCTTCACCCGTCGCTGTGGAATGTCCAAGCAGGATATCGATGCATTCGTGGCCGGTGACGTCAAATGTTGCTAAAGTATGTTTGTGTTTTCATTCTACAACACAGTCATCCAAAGATAGAGATCGTGGTTTTAGAACCGAGTCCGGATTAGTTGGATTTTGGCTTGACAGCTTAGGACGAGAAAGAGGAATGTTGTTGTATTAAGGCAAATCGATAACGTATGCTTGTGCCTGTGTCAATTATCATTTTGAGCGAAGTGTTTTTAACGTGAAATGTCAATGAGGTAGCTTTTGTGGACCTATTTAATCCGTGATTGCAATCGTTGTCGCTTACAGTGGTACGATTGATTAAGTATAGTGTTTGAATCAGATTTACGTTTACGTGCGACGCAAATGTTCTAGAAAGTGGTTTAGTTTGTGGCAATAAGTGCACTCTTTTGACTGCATTTGGGCCTGTCGAATGTGAGTATGTTCCACCCTGTGATCCAGCAACGCGGCTGGTGTGTAGGGAAGTGCAAGACGCGGGACGTGAGTCGCTATTTTGTGTGCAAGGGCTGATGGAGTATGGGCTTGAAGATACGCGCATAGTTGTGGAATTCGTCCTCTTGTTGGTTGTGCTTTAATCGCCTTTTTTTAATAATTTAAGGCACGAGTGGTTTTCATTAGATCGGTCGAACTTATGTCTCGTGCAACGTTCTGCGACGAAGACGACTGAAACGGAAACGACTGGAATGATCTGATGTTTGATTTCGTCGTCGGAATTTGTAAACACAGAGATGCCGATGCCAGTTTACGAAGTTATGGTTGTAGTACTTTGTTGATTCCTGCTCAGAGTAATAAAAGACACACATTTCATACGCAATGTTCGTTTAAAAGTGCGAAATTGGCGGTCAGGTATTCTTCTGCCTTTTAAAACTGACACCTTTTCAAATTGAAAATATAATAAAGCGCAGGACTGTCATAGTGCAGAAGCATGACGACCCTCTGCCGAGTGCGTTAGTGATGTTGATAAGAAACATATATATATGTATACATATATATACATATATATACATATATATATGAAATTTCAGTAAAAAGTTATCGACCAGCCTCAGCGATGTTGTGTCTTAGAATCAAGGTAGGGACCAGATTGCCTATTTATAGCAATGATACAATTACTACATGCACAATGATTGCATGTGCTTAATATAATTCTTAAGATATCTGACGGGGCACCAGACCATATCCTCTGATGTAACGGAGAGTGTAAAAAGCGACGCTTGAAATGTCCGTTCTGGGAGAAATTCTTGAGTCTGATTTTTGGCCAAAAAATCAAGTCGGGCATAAGGAAGTTTTTCCCCAGACCTAAAGCGAATATAAATTTTGGCCAGAAAAAGGCCGGATCAAGCACAAGCCGTACTTCCCCAGTTGGCCGCCCGGTTGGGCGCTACCAAGAGTAACATGTGATACTGATCGCACATCACCTCTGTAGTACCATCGGTATTAACGCAAACGGTGGAAAGGCGTAAGCAACGAAGTGGGTTTACCCAATCGTGAATGCATCGACTCTCATATTCGTGGATCGGAAATCAGAGCACAGAAAGTTGGTAGCTGATGGTTCTCCGCGGACGCGAAGAGATCTACGTCTGGAAACCGAAATTCATTCAAATTCGGCTGACCACCTGTGGCAGGAGTGCCTACTTTGTGGGTGCCTGAAAGCGACAGAACGGATCCGCGATCGTATTCTTCTTGCCTGGAAGGTGAACAGCCTAAAAACTGACATCGTTTGTCATGCATCATAATAGAAGCGATTTGGTATAGAACCAGAGTCTGCTAGACCGCGTTCCACCCTATATGTTAATATACGTTACCACGGTGGTATTGTCAATGCGTATCAGAACCGTTTTGTTCTGCATTTGTGGTAAGAAATAAACCAGGCCCGGCGTACTGCCTCTAGTTCCAACATATTGATGTACTGATTGCACAGTACCCGTCCAAAATCCCGCAAACTGGGACCACGCTAAATGCGCTCCCCATCTAGTTTAGAA
The DNA here is from genome assembly GCA_020152595.1 of Chiridota heheva. Classification (NCBI taxonomy): domain Eukaryota; kingdom Metazoa; phylum Echinodermata; class Holothuroidea; order Apodida; family Chiridotidae; genus Chiridota; species Chiridota heheva. The sequence goes on along the minus strand of JAIGNY010002372.1, from coordinate 4,544 downwards.
CGCATCTGTCACTATTGACAGTGATGGTCTGACCGACGGAAACTTTGCTCCCTGGGACAGACGGGAGTAGTCGCACCACCATAATATATTTAAAGACATTGTAGGTCCCGCATAAGAAACCTGCACATGGAAATTACATCTACTAGACTGGCTAGGTATCTTAGGAATACCAGCCACGATTTCGCTGAAGACGTTTGCTATAAGGGGAGGATGTCGGCAGCCGCCTTCACGGCTAGAATCCGCTCCTCTGTCGGTCGTATGCGACCTTGTGTGAAATCCAGGACGGCCTTCATGAAGGTGGGAGTCTGGGATGGAACTTGGTTGGACTTGGTGGGATTGACACATTGCAAGTCCTGTGTCACTCATATTACTATGTCTGTGTGTTCTGTAACTGTGGCTGCGTCTTCTGCGACGGTAAGCCGGTCATCCAGATACATAAGGATTCTTATGCCTTGCTTTCGTCGAATGGTTGCAATAACCCTTGTTAACCGGGTGAAGACCCTTCGGGCGGTCGACATTACCGACGGGTAATGCCTTTTACGTATACGTGACTCCATCGGAATGAAACAAAAGGACGCTCCTGTATTTTACGTGCATAGACACGTGCATATAGGTGTCTGCAAGGTCAACTGAGGTCGCCCGAAGGCCCTCTGTAAGCTGAGAGAGAATAAAGTATAAAGTCTTCATCTTAAATTTTCGCGGGCGAATGAGTTTGTGGAGTTGCCTTAGATTGATGATAAGACGCCACTTGTTTCCCTTCTTTGGGGTCAGGAAATACGTAGACATCACAAGATCCCTGGACGGATAGGGGACCGGGATGATTGCGTCTTTCGACAGTAACTTCCTGATCTCCGTCCTAAGCAAATCGCCGTGGTAGTCCAGCCAAGGAGTGGGGGTGGGGCGAACAACACTTCCTTGCGGCGGGGGGACGTCAACTCGAACCGGTAACCGTCCCGCACCGTTCGAAGCACCCACTTGTATGTGGTGATCTTTAAACAGACGCTCCCTGACCTGACCTCCCGTCAATGGGGCGCCGGGTCGCGTCAAAGGCCCTGCTCTTACATCTTCCCCATCCGTGTGAGAAACAGTAATCTGCACTGCGCGTAGAGGAGAAAAGGCACTGACCGTCAGAGGCCACATTCACCTAGCAGGTCCGCATTGTGGAATCCTGGCGGGTGGAAGACGGTGCATTAGGTCTCGATGCCGTCACTGGACGGCGTGAAACCCTTCACTTTGCAGCCGCACCTGAACCCTCGTGAAGTTTGGAGCCCGGCGGCGTGCGGGTGGTGAGGACAAAGGCTTTGCGTCCCGAAAAAGAACGTCCCAAAATTGACCTGCGAATAGGTCCAGACATTCCGTCGGAAACCGCCGAAAGTTAGCCTTTGTGGCGTCTGAACGGACAAGGAGGGGAGAATAAACTACCGCCGATCCGTAGCCACCTTTGTGAAGGCCCGAGCCAGGTGGTCGATCGTAGCGTCGATCAGGTCTGAGATCCCGGCCAGCAAAGGCTTGGTCTTTTTGTTGACGTCGCTGGGAGGTGCTACTATGAAACCGAGTCAAACTCCTCTGTCACCCATACGGAAAGGGCCTGATTCTTGCAGCAGCGCCGTAGGGCTCAGTCCACAGCCTTGGAGATTCCTGCCTCCGCTATACCGCAGAGTTAACACACTTATGAGCCCTAATCCTGGAGCTGGACACCGCTCGCGGGATGACGGAAAAGTTCCCAAACTCCGTCTGGGATATGGTATGTACTTATACGCAGGAGACTCGACCCGCATAGCCTGAACAGCATGCTTGTCAAAGGCCGTCCAGCCTTTGTTGGGGGTGCTCGATCAGTGCTGCATCCGCGTCAGGAAGGATGTGTTAACCGGGAATTGCTTGGCCAACGGCTTCTTATCTCTCTGTGTGCGCCCCCAACAGTTTTCGCTGTGACCTCAACCAGCGGCGCGATGTGCGACACCTTCTCTTCCTGGAGCAGGAAGTCAACCGATGAAGCAATGGGAAGAGGACTTCATCCGGTACCCTGCTGCGAACGGGAGTCTTGTCCAGTGTGGTTGGCATCAGCAATAACAATCCGGTAGAGACCGTGCCTGGGGTGGCGGGAGATTCCCCTTCTGGTAGGCCCGCTACCATGGGAGTCACCGGATTCTCCGAGGAGGTCCAGGCTCCCCATAAGATATCCACATCCTCGAAGGGTAGATGTCTATGATTACATCGCCAAGACACGCGTGGTCGGGGGAGATCGGTGCTTCAGCAGGTGCCTGGTGGTGCGCGGAAGGCGACAGCCTCTCCTCCACTGCTTGGGCCACCTAAGATTAAAGATTTAACTTAAGTGAATCAATGAAAGACTCGTCTTCCATGGGTTTTCCTTCTGTGTCTTTCTGTGCCTTCGCCTGGCCTCAGTGGACGATGAAGATGCAGAGGAGTAGGAGGAGGACGGGTAACGTCGATGACTCTTCTGCTTTCCACTGCGCTCTCTATCCCTCGTCCGGGATCTGCTTCGCTCGAGCATGACAGGGCCGGGGAACAGAAGTCAGGGATGTGTCGGTCGTAGTCGTTGCACCATGCGGGAACAACGTCCTGTTAATAGTACGCTTACTGTGCGGGGAAGACTTTATCAAAAATGCCATGTTGAGGGTGGGTGTCGGCCTCTCCTCCAGTGAGAAGTGGTGGCGGTGGTGTTGGAGGTGAAGATGAAGAAGACAGTCGATTTGACGGTGTTTTCTCCGCTCTCGCTGCTACTTTCTTAAAGTGCCTGTCTCTGAGCAGCTTATAGCAGTGGTGTATAAGAAATCACTTACCGCTACATGTAAACCAACAGCTCAGACCGACAGCCATAGCTTGCTAGTTTATATGCGGTTCATATGTATGCCCCGTCCGCAGACGCGACAAATATCAATACTTAAACCAACAGCTCCCGGCCACGACGATAACAGTAATGACCGGCAAGGGTGATACGGAGCCACCGGCGTTAGAGAACACTCTAGAGGCAGCAAAAAGGCTCAGAAAATATAAGTATAAGTATCTGAGAACTTTGAAAGACCAAGAAATATGCAAAAAATGCAAAAAAATTGAAAGCACGGGAATGGCGTTGGAAAACACCGTGTATTAAGAATGAAGATCTTATACACGTCATTTTCGAGTATAGGTATACAATTCCTGTCTTATTTACCCATTCCTTTTTCTACTTGGTATTTCTTGTTTTGTAAACAAGGTGAACAGGTGTAATCCAGGCAGCTGGCAAATGAATGCCAGGTATGTGTATATCTCAGGTGTTAATTATTATGTTAATCATTATGCTAATTATAATGTAATAGGGGTGTTGCCTCAAAGGAAGAAAAAAAGAATTAATTGGAGTTGTCTGTTAAAGCTCATGGAGAGAAGTCCATGTGTACAACTCCAGAGGTACTGGGATTGAGCTCTGTAATATGCTTAAGAGGTGGGAACACAGTTTTTGCTTCGAATAAGTCACTGCATTTTTCCAGAACTGCGCTTAAACCAGGAATAAGCCGGTGTCTCTTATTGTCTGGTTTTAGTCTATGCTCAGATATAAGCAGGAAACGATAAACTAAGTTATTGTTTAAGAAACTCACCTGTTCCACAGTCAGCTCCTTCCCAGCCATCGGCACACGTGCAATGAAATGTACCGGGATCATTCACGCAGGTTGCGTTGTTCATGCAATCATCTGTACCAATGGAACATTCTTCGATGTCTAGAGGGAAAATGTCAAGTAGTTGAGAAAGGTAAAGCATCAATTAGCTGTTTGCTATGCCATAAGTTCCCTATCATTTAAGCAAGGAGGTATACCTATTTAGATTTGATCCTACTTTATTGATTGATGATACATCCTTTTCTTATTTTTGTGACAAGGATGACTGTAATGATTAGAACAGAAATTAGGAATCCATGTAATTGAGTAATCTCACACTATATAAATACTTCAAACATTTTAATTACTTGTGCTATAGAACTCGAAGATAGTGTTGCAATGAATCAGTCGCTTCTAAAAACATTGAGAATGAACATAAATTCAAAGTCGATCATTTATTCCACAATTATAAACTACATGCAGGAATCTACTCTCAAGTTATGCTCTAAATATAGAGAATATATCGACACATTTACCCTTCGTCACATACAAAATTCCCCCGGTTTCCAAATAAATATCTTGATGCATTTTCTTAAGTGCATTATTTTCATTTGATGCACGTCGTAAATGTTATATTTCTGTTTTGATTATTAATCGATTATTTTAATTATTTTGTTAGTTCCTTTTTGTCCGAATGGTGTAATTAGTTTGTTATGTTATATGTGGAGTGATAAACGAAATACAGAATTCAATTTTTAGACAGTTTTGGTGTTCTTTTGAGCTATACGCCTTGTCGTAAGTGTGTTAACAACTCACCTGTTCCACAGTCAGCTCCTTCCCAGCCATCGGCACACGTGCAATGAAATGTACCGGGATCATTCACGCAGGTTGCGTTGTTCATGCAATCATCTGTACCAATGGAACATTCATCGATGTCTAGAGGAGAAATGTCAA
>JAIGNY010002371.1:0-15534 GCA_020152595.1 Chiridota heheva | reverse complement strand
CTTTTACCAAAATATAAGATTTGGAGCCAAAATAAAAAATGCTTGGTCCAAAATTGAGGATTTTTGGAGCAAACTGTAAAAGTTTTGGTTAAAAGTTAACAATAATTCAGTCGATATGATTAAAAAAGCCATTACTGGTTCATTGGATATTTCAGCAGTGGCATAAGAACGGGCCAGGGTTAAGTACCATTTTGAATAATGAAGGTCTAACGAATTGATTTAGAGTAAAATACCCTACGTCATCTTTTCTTCCGGAAAACTTTTCAATTTTTGTGAAATTATCTTTATTAATATTATTGGGAAATTTCAATCAATTTTCGAGAATTTTCGTTCATTTTCGGGAAATTTTCTTCATTTTCGGAAATGTTCATAAATTTTGGTGAAATGCCCTAATTTTACGACCCCCTTCCTCTTGACAAATATTTTTACCGTGATAAGAGACTCGTACATTTGTGTAAATTACAGAGCTAAATCCGAGATTTAATGGGTCAAATCCGACACCTGGTGTGAAAACTGCCTGGTGTAAAAACTATCTTAGACCGCCCAAATAGGTTGCTACTTTCGGCGCCGCTCACGGGTTAGGGACCATGTGTATAACCCCTTCTCCTATTTTAACATATTTTACTATGTGCATATAATGTAATAACATAAAAATATTAGATGGATTCGAAAAATAAAAGGAATTTAAGGCCAATTTTAGCATAAAAAAACGGGAAAATATCCCCATTGACTTAACGTTGCAAATTTTTCCGAAAAAAAAACTATCTTAAACCGCCCAAATAGGTTGCTACTTTTGGCGCCACTCACGGGCTAGGGACCATGTGCATGACCCCATCCCCTAACTTAACATATTCTACTATGTGCATATAATGTAATAACGTAAAAATATTGGATAGATTCGAAAAATAAAGGAATTTAGGGCCAATTTTAGCATAAAAAAAACGGGAAAATATCCCTATTGACTTAACGTTGCAAATTTTTCCGGAAAAAAAACTATCTTAAACCGCCCAAATAGGTTGCTGCTTTCGGCGCCGCTTACGGGCTAGGGACCATGTGTATAACCCCTTCTCCTATTTTAACATATTCTACTATGTGCATATCATGTAATAACATAAAAATATTAGATGGATTCGAAAAATAAAAGAAATTTAGGGCCAATTTTAGCATAAAAAAAACGGGAAAATATCCCCATTGACTTAACGTTGCAAATTTTTCCGAAAAAAAACTATCTTAAACCGCCCAAATAGGTTGCTACTTTCGGCGCCGCTCACGGGCTAGGGACCATGTGCATAACCCCATCCCCTAACTTAACATATTCTACTATGTGCATATAATGTAATAACGTAAAAATATTGGATGGATTCGAAAAATAAAGGAATTTAGGGCCAATTTTAGCATAAAAAAAACGGGAAAATATCCCTATTGACTTAACGTTGCAAATTTTTCCGGAAAAAAAACTATCTTAAACCGCCCAAATAGGTTGCTGCTTTCGGCGCCGCTTACGGGCTAGGGACCATGTGTATAACCCCTTCTCCTATTTTAACATATTCTACTATGTGCATATCATGTAATAACATAAAAATATTAGATGGATTCGAAAAATAAAAGAAATTTAGGGCCAATTTTAGCATAAAAAAAACGGGAAAATATCCCCATTGACTTAACGTTGCAAATTTTTCCGAAAAAAAAACTATCTTAAACCGCCCAAATAGGTTGCTACTTTCGGCGCCGCTCACGGGCTAGGGACCATGTGCATAACCCCATCCCCTAACTTAACATATTCTACTATGTGCATATAATGTAATAACATACAAATATTGGATGGATTCGAAAAATAAAGGAATTTAGGGCCAATTTAACATCAAAAAAACGAAAAAATTTCCTCATTGACTTAACGTTGCAAATTTTTCCGAAAAAAAAACTATCTTAAACCGCCCAAATAGGTTGCTACTTTCGGCGCCGCTCACGGGCTACGAACCATGTATATAACCCCTTCCTCTAACTCAACATATTCTACTATGTGCATATAATGTAATAACATAAAAATATTGGATGGATTCGAAAAATAAAGGAATTTAGGGCCAATTTTAGCATTAAAAAAACGGAAAATATCCCCATTGACTTAACGTTGCAAATTTTTCCGAAAAAAAAAACTATCTTAAACCGCCCAAATAGGTTGCTACTTTCGGCGCCACTCACGGGCTACGAACCATGTATATAACCCCTTCCTCTAACTCAACATATTCTACTATGTGCATATAATGTAATAAAATAAAAATATTGGATGGATTTGAGAAATAAAGGAATTTAGGGCCAATTTTAGCTTAAATAAAACGGGAAAATTTCCCCATTGACTTAACGTTGCAAATTTTTCCGTAAAAAAATATAACCTATCTTAAAACGCCGAAATAGGTTGCTACTTTAAAACGGGAAAATTTCCTAATGACTTAACGCCGCCGTCATCTTAAAACGCCCAAAATAGGTTAGGGATCATGTGTATAACCCCTTCCCTATTTCAACATGTTCTACTATGTGCATATAATGTAATAACATGAAGATATTTAATGGATATGAGAAATAAAGGAATTTAGGGCCAATTTTAGCATCAAAAATCGGAAAATATCCCCATTAACTTAACGTTGCAAATTTTTCCGATTTTTTTTTTTTAAATCTTAAACCGCCCAAATAGGTTACTACTTTCGGCACCGCTGACGGGCTAGGGACCATGTGTATAACCCCTTCCCTTAGTTTAACATGTTCTACTATGTACATATACAGATATAATGTAATAACAATGTTATTTAGAAAGGTGTGTGTGTTTGTGTGTTGGTGTGTGTGTTTGTGAAGAGGTTATTAGACCCGACTTTACAGTTAAAAATGTCCAGCTATCTCAACATTCATAAATTAGTCATAAAAAGAATAGGAAATGATAAAAAACGCCTCGTTTGTGTTCTTTTATCATATTTGTTACTGTATTTCTCTTGCACATTCGGTCATCTTTACAATAAAACATAATGTATAGAGTTAGGGATGCACCGGAATCAGCATACCAAGTTTTGGTAAGAAACGGAAGTTGCCGGTACTCAAAGCAAAGTTCCAGCCAGATGTTTCGGACGGAACCGGAACCTAAAAAATTTAATGTTCCGACCGGATGTTCCGGCCGGAACCAAGCTCTGGTGCATCCCTATATATATTAGTTTTATGAATAAGTACCACAAAATATAATAAGATATAACTTAAAATATGAAGTTTGTCATATATCTGTTTACAATCAAACATAACAACAAGTGCAAGTAATATATAAAATTTTATGAGCATGTACCGTGAAGTGATCATTCTTTGATGCTTAACATTTTTTATATTCCCTTATACTAACCAGGAAATCGCAGAGTGGCAGCTCAACCTCTTCTTTTTCTTTATACTATTAATCTTGTCAGTGAGCAGATAACACACCACCGCTAATTCAGGCTAATATTCATGTACTACGACACATTCAGCATATAATTAGTTATCATTATCTTAAGCACAAAACATATCTCTTTAACTGTTTATTATGTTCAAACCAGATAGCCAACTGAATTACAAAATTACATCATGCCTCACTTAGTAGTACTCTAGTACTACTGCAGAGCACAGTAATGCAGTTATCTGCTTGACTGAATCAGACTAACACACAATATTCATATTTCGTGAAACATGACGCTTTCACTGCTCTAAATATGTAGAAATTACATATTTTGAAGCTTATGCGCGATGCGGTTTTTGTAAATACACGAATAGAGCTTTAACGTCGCCGCGTAGAAATTGCGTACGCCTAATATAATTCTTAATAGATCGAAAGGGGCACCAGATTCGGCCCTCTGATGTATCCGAGAACGTAGAGAGCGACGGTAGGTTTACACCCCAGACTCACAGCGAATATGACCTCGTCTGACAGAGGTCGCGGAGAGCAGAAAACCCGTTTTAAGCGTCAATTACTTGAGCGGACACGTTGCGAGGGGAAGGAATAGAGCTCTTGCCAGTGTTTCAAGAACTACCTGCATGTCCCATGGAAGGGAAAGGTTCCTGACAGACGGTCTTTGTAAGAACATACTTTGTACTAAGAAGGGTGGACCGCCTAAAGACTGATCTTGTTTGTCATGTATCAAGACAGAAAGGGCCTAGCGAGGGTCCAGGGTCTCCTAGACCTCGTGCCTTCCTGTCTGTTGATATACGGTGTTCTTGTTGGTGCGTATCACAACTGTTTTGTTCCGCGGTAAAAATAAACAATAAACACTGCCTCTAGTTCCAACATACTGATGTGTTGTCTGTGCCAAGTGCCCGTCTAAAATCCCTGGGGACCACGCTAAATTGCGCTCCTAAGACGTGTCTTCGCTCACTGCGACAGGTTGGCGTGCTCGCACCACCACAAGATGTGGGGAACCACCGCATGTAGGATGGGGACGGGATCACTGAGGTCCCTTCTGGATGGGACGAGAAAAAAAATCTATTAGGTTAAATTGTAGGTCTCGCATGTAAAACATGCGCAAATATAAACTACATCTACCAGACTGGCTAGGTATCATATAAATACACGCCATGCTATCGCTGGAGACGCTGGCTGCCACAAAGAACACCAGCTCCTGCCCTTACGGCCAAGATCTGCTCCTCTGTCGGTCGTATGCGACTTTCTATGAAGTCCATAAGTGCTCCCTGAAAAGTATCGGATGAAACTAGATTGGACTTGGCGTGGTTGATAACCCATTCTAAGTCATGTGCCATTCTTTTGACTACGTCTGTGTCTTTTGCGACGGTGGCTGCGTCTTCTGAAACGATGAGCAAGGCGTTCAGATACATACAGATTATTTGCCTTGGTTCCGCAGAAAGGCCACGAGAACTCTTGTTGTCTTGGTGAATACCCTGGTGATGGTCGACAGATCGAAGGGTAACGCCGTGAACGTATACGTGACTCCCTCGAATTAGAACGACAGGAAGCACCTGTGTTCCTCGTGCATGGGTACGTGCAGATGCGCGTATGTAAGGTCGACGAACGTCGCCCGAAGGCCAACTGAGGGAGGGTGGAGTGCAACGTCTTCATCTTGAATTTTAAGGGACAAATGTATTTGTTGAGTGGTCTTATGTTGATGATTGAACGAGACTTGTTCCCCTTCTCGGGGTCATGTAACAAGGGAAAGCGTGGACATTACGAGATCCCTGGACGGATTCGGGATTAAGGTAATTGTGTCTTTCGACAACATTTTCCTGATCTCTGTCCTTAACAAATCGGCGTGGTTGTCCAGCGAAGGAGTGTGGTGGGCGAATATCCCTCTCCTGCGGCGGCGGAGGGGGTGACCTTGAGCCGTTCCCAGAATTGATTGGCCTATCAATGTAAGTACACATTGTACCAATTTCATTTACCTCGTACGCTAGAGACGATAACTGGCCTTAAAAGTTATCATTGGTATCATTTGCCATTTTGTGTAGAAACGACTGAAATCAGACTAGTTGTGATGTTACAGCCTCAGATTCCTCAAAGTCTTTCTGTATGATGATGATGACGATGCTAATAATAATGATGATGATAATAATATTAATATTATTATTATTATTATCATTATTACTGTTAATTTTTATTTCTTACTTACCCATACAGCCACGGGTGACCTCAATCGAGTCACGGGGTAAAGCCCTCGAATGCCTACTCGATTTGTAGCAGTTGAATTCCCCCACAACGTGTCAAAATTAAATGCAAATTTTGGATAAGATAATTGAGGCAAACATGGGATGGCTCGTTCGTAAATGAAAACCTAGTGACAAAAATTAAATTCAAAGTTCAAATGGCCTTTATACTAGAAATGGTTCTCTTCCTCGTAGATATAGCTCCCGGGATCCCATGGCTCACTTAAACCTTCATGTACAGCCATGCACTCTTAAAACTAAACACAGCTTAATAATATGTAAAATTATTTTTTTCCTGATTGCTAAAGAGATCGGAAAATTTCCGAAAATTGTGTCCATTTACCGAAATGTTGGATCAATTTTTCCCGAAGATCCGATTATTTTACTGAAAAATTGGTTTCATTTTCCCAAAAAAGGTCCTATAGCTTAGTAGGAGATTTGTCACTAATATTGATCCTAATAAGAGTATTCCTTACATCTGCAGTAGGGGTACATATTGCAGCAGCGGCCATTTTGCAGCAGGGCCCTTGCAATCTAGCGAAAAGACCCTCACTTCCGTCTGCAGCATGTGCCGAACGCATGTGCAACAGGGGCCTCACATCTGCACCAGAGACCAGAGGGCCGCTTGATATATAATGTAGATATAGGGCAGAATTTTTGAAAAGGCTAGCCTAAATGGCATATTCATGGGATTTTACATTAAATACGCAAAATTGTGTTAGTTTTTATGTTTATTTAAAGATTATTATAGATTCAAGAAGTACTAAAGGGCGCTCGTTTTCTACAATTTTGCAGGTATATTATCCAAATCAGAGTGTCAGATCAATAAACTTCATGTCTCCATACTGCCATAGTCTACAGATTACGTGAGGGCAAAGGTCAAATGAATATTCATATTAAGAAAAAAGTTGATACACCGTTGCGAGCTTAATAAGTATTCCATTTGAGAAATAGGGGCGCTAAAACTACGCCCACGGTTTGGTCGATTGCTCCTTTAATACAAACTGAAAATAAAAATAAAAACATTAGTGATTACGGCTATACAGGGCAAGGTAGTTTACTATTGGAATATTGGCTCCAATAAATAACATTTGGCCATGTTCAATTTGATATCTTATCAATTCTAAACGTAAGCTTATGTGTCTTTTTTTTATACCAAGTCACTGAAGCATTGGCAGAAAATAACATGTGTTAGGTCAATTTTCGTTGATTTTTTTTCAATTTATATTATCTGAGGGTAGTATATTCTACTGTATATTTCACCAGCATTTTGCATCTCAAGACGAAAAAAAAAATGAATGCATAAAAAATTGTATAGTCATAGTATGCCTACAGTAGTATAACTCTCACATATTTTTAACACTCGACTATATTTCATACAATACGGAGTGACACAAGAATTAACAGAAATAAGAATGAAATAAAATGATAATAATGTTAATAATACAATGATTTTGCATAGCGCCCTGCACAGGCAATTTACAAAAAAATAAAACAAATAAAAAATACAAAGCTGGAACATCGGAACATCTGAATATGCAGCCACATTTTACGGCGCAAATCGTTATCACTCTGCTCTAAGGTTAAATGCTGAGCACCTCACGAGAAGGCAGCAGGTCTCTGGTATGACTCTGCCGGGATTCAAACCAACGACCTTCCGGCTGAAAAGCGGACTCTACCTGTAATAATGAAAAACTAAATTACTTCAGATAAGAGTAATTAAGACATCGCATGTTGTAGATTGTGCTTGGTGAAGTGAAAAAGTGTTAATTGTGGTATGCTAGGTAGGGAATTTGATATGGAACTGATATCAAGAGATTCTAATAACTGACTGAACTATATTTGAAAATAGGAATGTACAATCATGGATCCCAAATAGTATCTCCATGATACAATGAACCGGGAGGGGCATTTGCAATTACATCAGGCAAATTTTAATACAATTGTCGAAAGACAATTTTCGTCAAAATTGTTTCCCACCGTAGATATGGTGTGTACACATTTTCCGGGTCATTTAAAGTTGCCCCAATTGAAAACGGGTTCCTATACGCCTATGCCATGACCTGAAATAGACGCGATGAATTGACGCTCATATACAGTCAAAGTAAAATGACCTGATGAATGCTGGTCTGTTTCGGTATGAAAACTCTTACTTGTCCAAAGCCATAATATTATTACGGGCTACTGAGATAAGGAATATTGTGAAAAGGTGTTATGTATTCAAAAACCTGCAAAAAAGGGTTTTCAAGATTATATTATAGATAAACTCATTTATTTTTCAAACCCATCAATTTTTTTAATTTTTTTATTTGCTGCTTAACTCAATGAGGATATTTTCCGTTTTTGGATGCCAAAATTGGCCCTAAATTCCTTTATTTCCGAATCCATTCAATATTTTTATGTTATTACATGATATGCACATAGTAGAACATGTTAAAATAGAGGAAGGGGTTATACACATGGTCCCTAACCCGTGAGCGGCGCCGAAAGTAGCAACCTATTTGGGCGGTTTAAGATAGTTTTTTTTTTGGGAAAAATTTGCAACGTTAAGTCAATGGGGATATTTTCCCGTTTTTTTTTATGCTAAAATTGGCCCTGAATTCCTTTATTTTTCGAATCCATCCAATATTTTTACGTTATTACATGATATGCACATAGTAGAACATGTTAAAATAGGGGAAAGGGTTATACACATGATCCCTAACCCGTGAGCGGCGCCGAAAGTAGCAACCTATTTGGGCGGTTTAAGATAGTTTTTTCTCAAAAAAATCTCGACGTTAAGTCAATGGAAATATTTTTCTGTTTTTTTATGCTAAAATTGGCCTAAATTCCTTTATTTTACGAATCCATCCAATATTTTTATGTTATTACATTATATGCACATATAGTAGAATATGTTAAGTTAGGGGAAAGGGTTATACACGAGATTCCTAGCAGGTGAGTGGCGCTGAAAGTAGCAACCTATTTGGGCGGTTTAAGATAGTTTTTTTCTCGAAAGATTTGCAACGTTAAGTCAATGGGGATATTTTCTTGATTTTTTTATGCTAAAATTGGCCCTAAATTCCTTTTATTTTTCGAATCCATCTAATATTTTTATGTTATTACATGATATGCACATAGTAGAATATGTTAAAATAGGGGAAGGGGTTATACACATGGTCCCTAACCCGTGAGCGGCGCCGAAAGTAGCAACCTATTTGAGCGGTTTAAGATAAAAAAAATCGAGAAATTTGCAACGTTAAGTCAATGAGGATATTTTCCCGTTTTTTTGATGCTAAAATTGGCCCTAAATTCCTTTTATTTTTCGAATCCATCCAATATTTTTACGTTATTACATGATATGCACATAGTAAAACATGTTAAAATAGGGGAAGGGTTATACACATGGTCCCTAGCCCGTGAGCGGCGCCGAAAGTAGCAACCTATTTGGGCGGTTTAAGATAGTTTTTCTCGAAAGATTTGCAACGTTAAGTCAATGGGGATAATTTCTTGATTTTTGATGCTAAAATTGGCCCTAAATTTCTTTTATTTTTCGAATCCATCTAATATTTTTATGTTATTACATGATATGCACATAGTAGAATATGTTAAAATAGGAGAAGGGTTATACACATGGTCCCTAGCCCGTGAGCGGCGCCGAAAGTAGCAACCTATTTGGGCGGTTTAAGGTAGTTTTTTTTTCAAAAAATTTGCAACGTTAAGTCAATGGGGATATTTCCGGGTTTTTATGCTAAATTGGCCCTAAATTCCTTTATTTTTCGAATCCATCTAATATTTTTATATTATTAAATTATATGCACATATATTACAATATGTTAAGTTAGGGGAAAGGGTTATACACATGATCCCTAGCCCGTGAGTGGCGCCGAAAGTAGCAACCTATTTGGGCGGTTTAAGATAGTTTTTTTTTTCGGAAAAATTTGCAACGTTAAGTCAATGGGGATATTTCCCGGGTTTTTTTATGCTAAAATTGGCCCGAAATTCCTTTATTTTACGAATCCATCCAATATTTTTATGTTATTACATTATATGCACATAGTAGAATATGTTAAGTTAGGGGATGGGGTTATGCACATGGTCCCTAGCCCGTGAGCGGCGCCGAAAGTAGCAACCTATTTGGGCGGTTTAAGATAGTTTTTTTTTTCAAAAAATTTGCAACGTTAAGTCAATGGGGATATTTTCCCGTTTTTTTTATGCTAAAATTGGCCCTAAATTCCTTTTATTTTTCGAATCCATCTAATATTTGTATGTTACTACATGATATGCACATAGTAGAATATGTTAAAATAGGGGAAGGGGTTATACACATGGTCCCTAGCCCGTGAGCGGCGCCGAAAGTAGCAACCTATTTGGGCGGTTTAAGATAGTTTTTTTTCTTCAAACAATTTGCAACGTTTAGTCAATGGGGATATTTTTGGTTTTTTTTTATGCTAAAATTGGCCCTAAATTCCTTTATTTTACGAATCCATCCAATATTGTTATGTTATTACATTATATGCACATAGTAGAATATGTTAAGTTAGGGGATGGGGTTATGCACATGGTCCCTAGCCCGTGAGCTGCGCCGAAAGTAGCAACCTATTTGGGCGGTTTAAGATGGGGTTTTTTCTCAAAAGATTTGCAACGTTAAGTCAATGGGGATATTTTTCGCTTTTTTTTATGCTAAAATTGGCCCTAAATTCCTTTATTTTTCGAATCCATCTAATATTTTTAAGTTATTAAATTATATGCACATAGTAGAATATGTTAAGTTAGGGGAAAGGGTTATACACATGATCCCTAGCCCGTGAGTGGCGCCGAAAGTAGCAACCTATTTGGGCGGTTTAAGATAGTTTTTTTTTTCGGAAAAATTTGCAACGTTAAGTCAATGGGGATATTTTCGCGTTTTTTTTATGCTAAAATTGGCCCTAAATTCCTTTTATTTTTCGAATCCATCTAATATTTTTATGTTATTACATGATATGCACATAGTGGAATATGTTAAAATAGGGGAAGGGGTTTTACACATGGTCCCTAGCCCGTGAGCGGCGCCGAAATTAGCAACCTATTTGGGCGGTTTGAAACAGATTTTTTTTTACCTCGTTGCTCCAAGGATTTGACCTATGTAAGCGCTGTAGACCCTTCTCACACCGTGCATAAACAAAACAGGCGAAAATGGTAAGTTAAAACATTTTCTGAATGAATCTTGTAAAAAGGAATCAGTTTCTGCTAAAACATATCATAATAGGCCTATACATAATATATCTTGGGATGATTTTTTTATATTTAATTGATATCACTTTATGTTGTTTATATTATACGTAGGCCTAGTTTGTAATTTTTTCTTCAAATGTTGCTTTGTCTATTTTAAAATGTTTATTGAAGTTCCTCTTAGTTCTGCTTCCACAATTAGAAATTCAATTTTAAAATATGATTGTTGTCGTTAATTTGACACCCTTTAATTATTGTGATATTTTGTTTTTCAATTGGAAGCAAATAAATTAGTTGTGTTACATGTATTTTTTGTAACTTCATTTCATTATGTATGCATGTGTTGTATTTGGAACGGATCCATTATAAAATTGCTTTGAAATCTAGAAAGCATGTATTGCAAAACAATTATGATGTATTTTAAGTCAGTTTTAAATTACAGTTTTAGCCAATATGATGCATGTACTGTAGAAATGGGCAAACCACTTCGTACTCTTTGTTTGTTTTTAAGATTAATCGGATGTTTGAAACCAAGTTTCACCAACAGACAAAATGAGGCATATTTACAATATTTTCCGGTAATTTTTCGAATTTGTGAAAAGAATCTGGCGGGGTGGGGTGGGGGGAGCAACTGTCCCTTCCCCATACTCACACGTCACTGGAGGAACATACTAAAATCCACACGTTATAAAATGCAATGCACAGGAATGTCAGACCGCACTTGGTTAATCCGGCCCTGCCTGTATTGTACTAAAAATATAGTTTTCTTTCCTTTCCAATGCTTCTATCTTGTAACTAGCTTTTGTGTTAAAATAATTTTGTTTTTCAAATAAAGCTCGTAATAATCTTTAGCCTTATGACTACATCGTTTTACCTCACTCTGATTTCCAAATTTTCATTTCACATTATCAATCCTAAACTTACAAAATGCATCAATACATACTCCCGGGGAGATATGGGGTAGGGGAGGACCCCCTACTTATGGAATCATTTACCATCGTTTGGCCGTAATTTCTTTCACTTTAACCCGTTTATGTATGCTGACATTGTGTGCTTGCTAAATATTTACAAAATATATATATTTCTTCAAAATTGCATAATACATTGGGATATACATGCATCACGGGTTGGTCTTAATTGGAGCTAGGACCCCCAAATTTTGGGCTAGTGCCCCAAAATGGGACTGTGGCTCCTGACAAAAATCTGAAGCTGGCTACGCATCTGATTCCCTACTGTTCTTCAATATTTTAGCACCATAATTGTTGTGGTATGTTCGTGGTACTTCTTTGATTTAAACATTGTCCTGGATGACTCTTGGATACCCATTGGACTGATGGATAGAGTCACAGGTGTCAGAAGGAACTCGAAGCAAAGGGGTGGGGACAAGTGAGGGCACATTAGTTTACAGTAATCTAAGGGCCCTTTTTATCTTAAAAAGGCGCCCTTGATGAGTGGGACAAGTGTGGGACAGGTACCCCTTCAGGCATCCGGTTCATACACCGTGGTTTGAGTATAGGCAGGATTTAGGTGAGCACCCCATCCCCACTCTTTCTAAATGTATACTTTTGTATGGTAATATTTTGTATATTAATGATATTTCCCCCACTTTCGGTAGGCAAATCACGCATATGGGTTAGAGATTAGGGATCCAGGAATAATATTGACAATTTCCCATCGGGCGAACTTTGGTCACTATTGAAAATTACTGCTCAGGAAATTATTGGGGGCCATGCCCTGCTCCAGCCACGGCCCTCGGCCAGTATTGTGGGTCATGCCCTGCTCCAACCACGGCCCTCGGCGTCGGGCCCCTGGTGAATAACATGCTTTAGTTGTGTCAAGTAAGTACTAAATGTATGTTTCAACTGTTGTGTACTATGTAGGGTTTATGAGTGAGTGAATTTCTATTTGTTTTCAAGATACAAGAATGACGTAGAATAATTCCATATAACTTTCAAAAGGCTTATCCTGCCCGGTCCGCCCTCAACTTAAAAAAGGTAGCTCCTGCCCTTTCCCGCCAAACTTACTACATGACAAGGGGGAAGAAGTGGTCCCTTTCCCCCGTGCTTCCGACATCCCTAGATATGTTTAGATAGTCTTCGTGGTATTCTTGATAGAACTCTACCAAAAGTCAAAATTTAATCTTCGTTTTCGTGTCAAATTTCCATACAATAAGTTATATTAAATCCTCGTTTCTTTCTTATACCCAAGGTCCGTATTGGCCAACAAGGAAGACGCACACGAGCTGGGACGGTCATGAAGGTTACTTTTCATCATGGTCAGATGGTGGGATGTTGGTCGCCGTGAATTTGGATGATGAATCTGCCCATCCAGATATTGAAAGAATGACCAAAGTTGATTAAGAAAAAGTCATCATTCACTGGATGAGAGCGTGCAACTTCTTGGTCAGGACAATATGGAGGCCTTGGAACATAGGCAGTGGCAGAAATACTACAATCTGATTAGAGTTACACATTCAGACATTAAAGGGAACAAAAAATTACCCCCTGATGTGGGATTTCTCCCTTAATACCAAAAACAGATTTTTAGCAAGAAGACTGCAATTGAACTAAAGGCAAAATATAAAATATCACGTTAAGTTATTTCTTCATTAATTTCACTTCTTTCGTATTCAACAAGTTTTTTTGTTTGTAAATATCTTATACGTACATGCTCATATAATAGCAGTAAGACGTGGTACACATACAGTCCAGTAGCATTCCCATTAATGGGAACATTAGGAATTGGTTCTGGGCATGCGCCAAACGTTTGTCTCTCTAGGTGAGTCATCCTCTAATCAGTCGTTCTCTTCATCATACTGCACGCAATCAATGAGCGCATTGTTTTGATCTCGTTAATGCTGCAGTGTACACACAATACAATCCGCGGTTTGTATGGTTTAATAGTACTCACTTGAAACACATCCAAATTTATAATTCATATCTGCTCACCAGACGGGATGTACCGGTACAGCCCTTCACATGGGATGTATTAATACATCAATTTTAAATCGAAATATTTCACTTGAAAACATCCAAATTGATCAATTAATCTGCTCATCAGACGGGGTGTACCGGTACAGCCCTTCACATGGGATGTATTGATACATCCATTGAATATCAAAATATTTCACTTGAAAACATTCAAATTGATACAGCATAGCTGCTCACCAGACGGGATGTACCGGTACATCCTTTCAAATCGGAATATTTCACTTGAAAACATTCAAATTGATACAGCATAGCTGCTCATCAGACGGGATGTACCGGTACATCCCTTCAAATCGAAATATTTCACTTGAAAACATTCAAATTGATAACGTATATCCGCGCTCGTCAGACGGGATGTACCGGTACATCCCTTCAAATCGAAATATTTCACTTGAAACCATCTAAATTTACAAAGCAATCTGCTCCAGACGGGATGTACTGGTACATCCCTTTACATGAGATAAATTGATACATGCATTTTAAATCGAAATATGACAAAGCATATTTGACAACAAGACGGATGTACCGGTACATCCCTTTGCCTGAGAGAAGAGGAAATGAGTTATCAACCAATAGCTTTGGGATCTAGCTGTAAGACACCGAGGAGATAAATAATAACAATTTCCAAGTTATGGACAAGATGGACGGATGTACTGGTACATCCCAGAATGAAGAGAGCTCCTAAAATATAATTTGAAGTTTATCATAAGAAAAAACAACAAAGTTCCCATCATGTCCAAAAATAGAAATTAAACCAGTTATAATATTGAAACGTGCGGAATGACGTTATTGTACTGTTTAAATTATGTTTTACGGAAGAAACATACAATATTTTACATAAGAAGATTTTTGTACATTGGAAAATGTAAATTTGATTAACAAGGCGCACTTTTGAAATTTGGTTAGGTAAATAATTCACTTGATCTTAAGTTTCGGAATTATCTATGTTAAAATTGAAGTTTGAGATATATCCAAGATATTTTTTTAAATAATATTTTACTCATGTAAAAATGTGAATATTTTCAAAGAATAAAATGTGAACAGTGAAAACAACGAGTTTGTTTTAGAGTCAATTTTGCTTTTGTTTCGATTTATGAAATTTTTATTGGTACTTCTTCATTTTATTCAAGATAAGTGATACATTTGTTATTTACCAAGGACAAATTTCCAATTTCATTATATTTTTGGTATAACTATCATTTTTCTCAGTTAAATAATGGTATTTCTCGTTTTCCTAATTTTTGAAAATGTTTCCTAAAGCCTTAAATGCAAAATACATAATAGTTTGCAAAGTAGTATTGCTTTCAAATTGTATTTTCACATGTACTTTACAAACCTTAGTCATCTGAAAAATGATGATGGTTTAAACATTTAATTATCTTTAATGGCTGCATTTATAACGAACAGTGCAAGGTAATTACACATGCTTTTAGAACCGGACGCGATTTTTGTATGCAGTACAGATAGTCAACCGCGAGATTATAGACCAATCAGATGCATCAAGAGACGTAAATTATTCTTATTGCTTGCAACGTCCCCAGCCTAACTTCACTGAGCTCTAGCTCTATGTGTGCGTTCTTGCTTCATAAAAGTACATTCAGGGAAGCCTCATCCGTTACAGGGTCTTACTATTTTGCAGACTGCAGACTGCAGACTGGAAATTGCAGACTAGTACTTCCAAAATGCAAACTCTATTGCG
>JAIGNY010002370.1:0-16066 GCA_020152595.1 Chiridota heheva | reverse complement strand
TTTTAAATGGTTTTTGCTAACTTTCCTTCCAAAAATGAATAAATATTGAGCAAAATTTCACAAGAATAGTAACATTTTATTCTAACAAAACACATTAGCCCCACATATACTATTGACCTGTATGCGTTAGCTGTTGGTTTACTGTAGATACTCCTTTAATTGTTAAATGAAAGTAGAACTGTGACAATTTACTGTACATTTTGCTTTCAATTTATGCATGTACTGTAGCTTCTAGTTCTGAGGAAATTTGTATTGTTTGTTAAATATTACTGTATGTGTACATACAGAACTCTATAAATCATGTTGTGGCATACCTGACTTACAATGCATAAGCAGTTGTGGCAGGAATTTAGTAGGAAAGTTTTCTGCAGGGTTTCTCACTTCCTGCTTAAGGCTCCATTAGTCGGCTTGAGTAACATATTTCACCTGAGGAAGGGGTCAAAATTGAAAATCTTTGCCACTAATCCAACGGAATAGTAGATTTTTAAATCTACTATTAGTTCTTCTGTTTCACTATTCCTTTTTTTTTTTAAATCTGAAAACCAACAATAAAAACCAGATATTGAGATTAATCGTGTATACGATGGAAGAAATATTGACATTATGTGCTTAACTTTATTCATAGCACAACCATTTCAAAATAGCCACCATAGCCGTGCCTTCTGCTTTGCTATTTTTTTTTTTAAAGGCCACACATGAAACCAACCACTCAAAAGTAAAGGGAACACTGATTTATCGGCTGTAAAAGCAACATTTTGAGGAGATATATATTACAAAAAGTACCGATCCTGATCCATTTAACCATATAACACTACATGCATAGTATAATATATATATATATATATATATTTTTTTTTTTCCACGTGTGGTGTCGTGCCGATTGTAACATGCAACATACGACTATTATTATTTTTTTATGTAACATTACTGGGTCAATAAACATTGTGCAGATCGAGAACATTTGGCCGTGAAACACCCAAAAATTGCTCGTATACCTGTATACTGTCACAAGGATTGTGCAGATTGAGAACATTTGGCTGTGAGACACCCCAAAACTGTCACAATGATCTGGCAGCCGCAATAGAACTTGACTTTTGCATGAGATTTTTGTGCACTATCTCAGCGGAATACTGAAAAAGAATACTTGATATTTTTTTTGAGATTTTAATATTCTCGGAATAGCGGCATGAAGAAATATCTTTCTTAAGGAGAAATGATCCGTCAATCATGCATAGTTAATGCACATTATTACCTCAGGCATTATGTACACAGCAATTTTAATCACCAGTTTGAAAACAAACTTCTCCCACTAAGACACTTAACACGAATGAGTGATTTCAATCACAGAAGTGTCTTGACACTTTAGCTCTGGCTTTGTGTAATCTTATTTACACAAAATAGCCTTGAGCTACAAGTTGGCTGTGGCATGCATGGGAATGGCAGGTTAACAAGCATTGTTTTGAGTAGAAACAATACACTGAACAGGAAGTCAGGTTGGTAATTGTCATACCTGAGTTTTCAGGATTAACTCGGGTGTCGGTGCGGGTAGGCTTAAAGAGAAACATTTCGGCATGGGAATAGTGTAAATATTGAATCCTGTAGGGACAGGGGGTACAGTAGGTGGTATTCCAAACAACTTTAGTAAGGATAGCTCAGGGATCATCAAATCAAATTGAGATCAAATTGCCCACCAGGAATAGTTACCTAGATTTATGGTTGGAAGGAAATATGGTTGCCCTTTGTGTATGCATAATACAATTTCTGCTAAAACAATTAGTTGTTCCACAGGGCAGAGCTTGCAAAATTGTGGTTGTCAGGAGTGACAAGTGATTGGTCGAAGCTTGTGATATCATAGCATACCCATTCAGCTTACAGTGTATTGCAGGATGGGTTAGCTATGAAGAGTTAAAGGAATATTCCCGTGAATTTTCATTTTCATATATATGATAGAGGACTATGAAAGAAACAATTTGGCATAAAAATCATGTTAATTTCCACTTAGAAATTATTGCATTTCAAAGATTGTGTTAAAAAGTGACCTCACAGTGTACTGTGTGATGTCAGAAAGGCAAATCCAAGAGAGCTTTTCTTTGAAAATTAATTGCCTCTTCCTAAATTAATGGAAGCACTTATTGCTTATTTATTGAGATGGGTATAACATACTCATTATAAGAACATGCTTTGCCCAACCTTACACTCTAAGTAAAGAAAATTTATGTTTGATAGAAATACATGAGAATTGTCTTGGATCTGCCTTTATGACATCACACTGAACACTGTGAGGTCACTTTTCAACACACTGGTGTAATCTTCGAATTGCAATAACTCCTAAACGGATTAAGATATCAACATGATTTTTACACCAAATTGTTGCTTTCATAGTGTCTATCATATACATGAAAATGATAATTGCAGGAATATTCCTTTAATATCTTGTTTACTGTACATACTGTGAGTTTTCATGTTATTACCATATGACCGGTTGAAGGTTTAAGATATTTTTTCAAGTTTTGCAATATTTGTGATCAAAGTTTGCGTTTCCAAAATAATTTTTTTGTAACTTTCGTTGCAGTATTTTTTATATTTTTTCAATTTACTAACTTTTTGGTCATGAGTTTCAAAATTTTAAGCGTAAATAGAGCTCTAGTATTACTGTACTAGGCCTTACATTAGTACATGTATTTACTTCAAGTTATACCTTACCTTCCATGCTATAATATGCAATCTGGTCACACGACCTGATTCTAACGCACTTCTAACCGAACCTAAAAAACGCAGTAACCAGCCAAGCCCTGACCTCCATAATACCTCTGTACCACCTCACTCTTTTTCAGCGCGTTGTTGTCACTAACATCGCTGAAAACTGGTCACTTTTATTTTATTTTTAATTAACCTTTCTAACTCTTTTCTCTTGGCAGCTTCTACCTGAAGGGTTTTACGCTGCCCGTTCTCATCTGGCTCGCCTTTCAAGTCTTCGAGAGAAGGGTGAGATAGCCATGGGTCCGAGATTTCTTCGGCCGACCTGCGACTTTACCCGTGTAGCCTACATAGGATAGCGGGTTTTTGTCTCCATTCGTTACATAAGCGAGTGGCTAGTTCGAGAGCGTCCTACTCGTGGTGGGTGTTTTAGGTCCTAGAGCACAGGTTGTGCCTGTCTGGGGACCTCTCGCCCTGGGAATTAGTCTTTTTCTCCCTTAGCCCCACCCGCCTCGAGGTGACCCTAGCGTTATACTATGTATAGTGTTTAACACGTTAGGATATTTCAGTACACCTTCTCGTATGCATTAGGCCAATTTCCTTTTCCGATTTTGGCGCATGCGCATTGGGTCATAGTCACCGCTGGGTAAATGTAAATCGCCTGTAACAACTCTAGGGAGCTACAGTTGTTACTAGCGAGCTTATTTTAAATTTTCACGTTAACAGCATATGAATATTTTATTTTTCTTACACAGATTTGAGATAAAATATTTAATTTTCAGGATTGAAATTGGGGTGTCGGAGAGACCGTGGGTGGGTCTCTCGGCGACCTAATTACAGGGAAAAATAATCTTTCCTTTTTATCTTTACAGACCTCAAGTACACAGTGGTTGGTGTTTCCACACGCTACCCGGCGCTAGTAAGGTCATTCGTTGGATCACGTTTTCTCGGGTTTCTAAAGTTTTTCAGATAGAACATTTTTTTAGTTTAAAATTTTTCTGTTAAAGCAAGTGTTGTTGTTCTGTTTAGAATGCTATGCCTCGTCTCTCTTTAGCGTGTCCGTAAGATCATAGTTACTTTGCAGTGTTTAGGTTTGTACGCATGGACATCGTTCTTCTCTTAAGAAATTTATTTTTCAGTGAAGAATTTTTCTGTTTAAGAGAGTTTTGGTGTTCTGTTTAGACTGCTAGGCCTGCGTCTCTCTTTAGCGTGTCCGTAGGATCATACTTACTTTGCCGTATTTCTGTAGGTCCGCATGGATATATGTTCTTCTTTTCAGATATAAAAGAAATTCACTGAGAAGGTTCGCTCTTAGAGGCGTTGCGCCTAGAGAGCGGTAGCAGTAGAGAGAGAGAGAGAGATAACCTCTTAGGGGCGTTAACGAGCGTCGCCTAAGTTGTAAACACGGTTCCAAACGGTTCCATTGGACAGTCCCTGTCGATTCCACAGCCCTTGTAACGCGTTGAGCGCTGGCTGCTGCGAGTCGGGGCGGTTCCATACGGTTCGAAGTCCATCGGTTCCACGGCCCGTTATTACGGGCGAACGTTCCATTGGGCCAGTTCCGTTAGTCCATACGGTTCCGCGGCCCGTTGTTACGGGCGAGCGGTTCCATTGGGCGGTTCCATACGATTCCGCGTCCGTTATTCTGCTGAAGCGAAGTTCCATTGGGCCAGTTCCACTACGGTTCCAGCGGCCCGTTATTCTGAGGCGGGCGGTTCCTCCTGGTTCCGCGACCCGTTGTTCTGCGGCGGGCCAGTTCCATACAGTTCCAGCGGCCCGTTATTCAGGGCGGGCGGTTCCATCTGTTCGACCAGCGGCCCGTTATTCGAGGCGGGCCGGTTCCATACGGTTCCGTTGGACCATCCCTGACCGTTCCCGCAGCCCTATGCGGGCATTGTGCGGTTCGGGACGGATCCATACGGTTCCGGGATCCATACGGTTCCAGCGGCCCGTTATTCTGGGGCGGATGGTTCCGTGGTCCATACGGTTCAGCGGCCTGTTATTCTGGGCGGGCGGTTCCGTGATCCATACCAGTTCCCCGCTGCCTGTTGTTACTGGCGAACGGTTCCATTGAGCGGTTCCATACGGTTCCGCGGCCCGTTACGCTTAACGAAGCAGTTCCATTGGGCGGTTCCATACGGTTCCGCGACCCGTTGTTGAGCGGAAGGTTCCATTGGGCGGTTCTGCGGCCCGTGTTTTACAGGGTCCGTGTTAACAGGGTTAACGTCGTGACGGTTTAATCGTTATAAGCCCACTAGCTCGTGGTCAGGTGACAGGTGACATTCTTGACAAGAAGTATAGCATTGACAGTTATTTTTCTTCTTGGTCCTGTAGCCATTAGCTACGCGGATTCCACGGCTCGTGTGAGCGCAATTAAGACTGTCTATGTTGAGCGTTACAAGTTCGTATTTATTTTCACCAGTATCATGGACATGAAGGACAGGTCCCGAATGTCGATGTTTTTACACCCAGGATGTCTCGTGATGCGTGGCGTGCAAACGCTTCTTTAAATTGCGCTCGGTGACATCATCTCCGCGTCATTACGCTGCAGATTATGCTGCGAGTCAAATCCCTGTACTCTTTGCAGCGATTGGGATCTAGCGGCGTGGTGGACACAGACTCCACCGCGACCGGTACTTTCAAAGAGCGGCGGAGAAAGTGGAGAAGCGACGGTCTGATAGGCCCTCTTCGTCTCCCCACCGCCACCCAGGTCCAAAGCCAGGGAGGCGGGCGCCCGCCTCTAGCGGGCGCCTCTTGAAAAGGCGTACACTGTGCGGTTCATCGGAAGTATAGCATTGGGACAGCTATTTTCTTCTTGGTCTCGTAGCCAGCGGCTACGGCAGTTATATCGGTTCCACGGCCCATGTTTACGGGTCCGTGCGGTTCCACGGTCCGTGTTTTGCGGGTCATGCGGTTCCATTGGACAGTTCCGCGCCCGTGTTTACGGGTCCGTGCGGTTCCATACGATTCCACGGTCGCGTTTCGGGTCCTTTCGCGCTTCCATTGGGCGGCTCCAGTGGCGGAACTTATCTTTAATGGGATAACGTGCATATGCCGGTTCACGATTATCGCCCACTAGCTACTCACGCTCACGTGGTCAGGTGACAGATGACTTTCTTTACAAGAAGTATGGCATCACGACAGCTATTTTCTTCTTGGTCCCGTAGCCGTATTAGCTCACGCAGTTCCCACGACTTTCGTGCAACGCAATTAAGATTGTCTGCGTTAAACATTACCGTTCCGTAATTATTTTCACCAGTATCATGGGCGTGGAGGACAGGTCCTCGGTGTCGATGCTCTACACCCTTGATGACCCGGCATAGCGTGATAACGCTTCTTTGATTTACAGCTCGGTCACATCCATCTCACGCGGCGTTACGCGTGCAGATTATCTGCGAGTCCATTCGTGGTACTCTTTGCAGTGATTGGGTTCAAGCGGCGTGGTGAGCACTGACTCCACCGCGACCGGTATTTTTCAGGTGCGACCGAGGCGTGCGGCTCCGGTGTTCGGATCACGTCACGGCTCCGTGGTTTTGTAAGGGATATCAGTACACGTCACGATTTGCCGGATATGCACCGCTAGCTACGAGCTATGTGGCCAGGTGACAAGTGATAATCTTCACAAATAGTATAGCGCCGTGAGAGCTATTCTATTCAATGGCCGTGGCCGTTAGCTCTACGCAGTTCCCACGATCATGTGAACCCCATTTATCACGATTATCCGGCGTTGAGCGTTACATTTTCCGCAATTACTTTCACCAGTATCGTGAGCGCGGAGGACAGGCCATCGTCGCGTCGATGCGTTACGCACCTCAGAGGTCCCGCTTTTGCATAGCGTGCAACGCTTCTCTGGGCCGTGCGGGCCTGTGACGAGTTTTTGCAGCGGGATAACGCGTACGCATGCGATGAACCCCGAAGTTGAGTTAAGCTAGCTAGGAAGCTGCTTGGTCATAGCTACGCTGTTCACGGCAGTGTGAACTGCCTCTGTAGGATTTTCGCGTTGAGCGTCACAGTTCCGCGATGTTTGCGCCTATATCGCCGACCTGACGGGCAGGTCCCTGTGTGTCGGTGCGTTACTGCCGCCTTGACTGTCCTGCGATCGTCGCATATAAACGCTTCTTAGGTTGCGCTTTGGTGTTATGCTCGACATGTTCAAACCCGTGTACACGCTGTGGTCCTCGGTTCCGCGATGGGACCGGTCGGTCAACAGGCGGCGCCCTCAGGGTCTTACGTGAGTTAGTCCCCTTTTCACGGCTAGTTGTAGAGCCATTGGATTCCTTGCACGGGTCCATTAGGGTCCGTCACGGCTCCGATGTCGGTTCCATCGGCCCCCACGGCTTGTTTTACGGCCCGTAAGTCCGTAACGCAACAAGGCGGCTCCGTCCGGGGCATGGGATGACGTTTGGGTCTGTAGTGCTGCCAGTTCTACAGCAAGGTAGCAACGTCGTCACACCACGTTAGTTTCGAGATCCCCGTCCGTGTGAGCTGACTTGGTGAGATTTTTCGCGTTGAGCGTCACGGTTCCGCATAGTTTTCACCAGTTCATGGACACGAGGGCGAGTCCCCGTTTGTCGGTGCGTCACGCTCCCAGGATGGATCGGCGTGTTAAGCGCTTGCTCGGGTTTACCGAGGCCTAGCGGCTGGGTGATAAGATTTCCTTCTTTACGGAGGCATACCATCACGAGCTATTCCCCTCCGTGTTACGTAGTTCCGACCCCGTTCAAACTACTCTGAATGTGATTCTTGCGTCGAGCGGACCTCCCGACTCATTCTACAGATATTAATGCGGTTTCGTAAACGTCACGATAAACCCGGCATCGAACCGGGATATTGCGACCATTAGCGCGTGTTGCGTGTTCGCGGTCGTTTTTCTTGCTGGGGCGTTTTTTTGGCGTTCGGCAGTCCCCACGCCGTAGCCGGCCAGCGGCTCCGTGGTGATTTTATACAAAGCGGGTTACCGGCCTATACCAGCCCGGCGCTGTGGTAGAGGGACCAGTAGCCATGAACTTCCCTGCGTTCCGCGGCGTTTCTCTTACCGGGACCGAGTGAGTCGACGGTAGTCCCCTCTTCCCCACGCAGCTACGGTTTCGTAGCTCCGTGATGGAACAAACTCAGTTCGACTGTATAGCTTGCGTGGCACGTGAACTCCTCCGTTTCTTCGACCTCAGTTTATATATTTTACCTATTCTCAGCGGAACGCGTGCTGTGTACTTCTTCCCTACGCGTGCGCCAACACTTACTCGGTGGCCCGTGGTGAATAGAGGTATAATGAGATAACGACTCACGTTACAGGTGTAGTATCGTTCCACGCTATAAAACGGACCTGGGCAGTCCTTTGGTACTGATAGCTACGCCGTTCGGGACACGCATACCAGTACCAGTTGTCCCCTCGCGTAACCATTTGGCTTTTTTGCTCCGTGGTGCACAGCTTATCGTTGGCGTGTGGACTCGTGGTTTTACTTGTCATGCTGACGCCTTTGTAGACCCATAACGGATCTATTATACTTAACGGGGTTGCGATTTCATGCGGCGTAAGTCCCCAATGCCAGTAGCCACGCTTTTCGCTCCGTGGTGCAGGGTGTTTAACGGTCCGTGTAGTATACAGGACGCCACCTCTTTCGTGATTTCTACCCCAGTGTTGGGGTTTATGACTCGTCGGTTGGCGTGTAATCGTTACCCCTACTTGTCAATATTACCTTCCTGAAGGATACTTCTGACCATAGGTGGCCTTTGGTAGACAACCTTCGTTTGGGAAGTAGCTATTACCAACAACGCGTATGGTTCCTTCCATACTTTAACACTTACAGCTGCTTCGCTGCGGTTTTACTGACCTGTTACTTAACTGCCCATTTAGACATGCGGTATTCGTTTTTCTCCGCCCGTAGCCGTAGGCTCCAGCGGTTTCAAGGCTAGTTACTTCTCATGAGCACGCTTAACACTCTCCAGTCAACTTCTTAGACAAGTTTCGCTGTTGATAGGCGTGGCCTGGAGCTACGCGGTCCGCAACTGCTACAGTTTTTGGACCTCGCTAGGTGCACCGTCGACTATGTTGTGCGGCTCGCGGGTTACGCCCATGCCGTCTCACAGCTACATAGCCTTACACGGTTGGCAGCCCCTTCTTGTATCGTTTTATTAACGGCCTGCCTTTTGTTTCGCTTAGCCTTTGATTTTTGGTCAGTCGGTTTCGCAACCAACCTTGCTCAGGGTCGGCAGCTTTTTCTGGGCTGCGGATGGTGTCGTTCAGTCCCTCCGCTTACACGCTCAGTCGGTGGTCACACCCTTTGGTGGTGGTGCGGTGCTCCCACCTGGTGTGGGCGAAGTTTTCACCCGTCAGATATCATCGCCGGGTGCCCGGCGGGCTACTTGATCAAGGTCGCACTTTTCTTGTGACCCCTTCTGTCGGAACTTGGGCGGTATTTGACCCTTTTTCGCCTCGGCGCAGGGACGCACTTTTTGGCTGCTCGAGACCTTGCAGGCTTCGCGTCGGAGCCTGCGGGTCAGGGACGATTTTTGTCTCTTTCCGGGCTCCGGCGACTGCATCTCAGTCCCGAGCGCTTGCTTGATGGTGTGGCCTCGGCCCGCCTTTCCTCGACGTAGCATGGCTTTTCTGAGGGGTGGTTCGCCCCCTCCCGTTGTGGAGGTGGGCCCTCCAGCCAGCTTAGTTCCGTCATGAGCTCTGGGATACCTTGCAGCTATCCACCAGGTTTTCGGTGGGGCTCTCACGGCTCTTTGACTCGCGACACCACTGGTGAGTTCTGGGAGATCTCTTCGCGTGTGTCATGTGACATTTTCCTCCGATAGATCATCCAGTGGCTTTCTGTTAAAGTAGTATGAACTGTTCATAGAACGGCCGCGGTATGCACTCGGTTCGGCATAACTCTTTTCACGGGATCTCTCGTGGCCGGGCGTTCGAAAACCGCTTCTGCGGTTTTCTCTTGTTTTGGTCTGACTCACTTTTACGGCGTTCGTTCCCCGCTAACTTTAGCTCTTACGCTGTTATGCGCGCGCTAACGAATTTTCCCTTGTCCGGGATTTCTTCAATTGCTTTTGGTACACGCTTGCAGCTTCCCCCAATCGAGTTTCCTCGTTCTGTCTCGGTGGCGAATCCGGTGTGCTTGTATGCGTTTTTGGACACTTTGCTGTAATTGTGTCCAAACGCTCTTCGGTTGGCTTGTTTTTCTGGCTTTACGCTCAGGTTCTTTGAGGTTTGCCTCCGTTACTGTCAACGAATGGTGCCTTGTTCGGTTTGACTGTACCTGCGCCGTGGTTTCCTATGTTTTAGTTCCTCCCACTCTTGAGGTCTTTCATCCTTCCAGGTGCAGGAATTTCGTCCTTTAAACGGATTCCGTGTGAGTTTCGTGCCAGCCATTAAAAAAAAAAAAAAAAAAATGTAATGGCGATCTGAACTCCCTGCCTTCCTATCTCGGTTGCAATCTGATTGCATTATAGCATGGAAGGTAAGGTATAACTTGAAGTAAATTTACCGCTAAGCGAAGGGAGGATTTTCCGAGAGTTATACTTACCTTCCATGCATCCACTCCATACTCCCCTCTCATTTCAGGCCTCGGTGGAATGTTGCGTGAGGTGGTACAGAGGTATTATGGAGGTCAGGGCTTGGCTGGTTACTGCGTTTTTAGGGTTCGGTTAGAAGTCACGTTAAAATCAGGTCGTGTGACCAGATTGCATATTATAGCATGGAAGGTAAAGTATAACTCTCGTAAATATCCTTCGCTTAGCGGGGTAAATTCCTACTGACTAACGATTGCAGGAATTTAAAGAGTAACATTTCTCTTGGCCTAGCAGAATCAAAGTTTGGTTACACTCTTGTAGCGTTGAAATGTCCCAGAAAACGATCCTTATCACTTAACATGTTTTAAGAATACCAATGTCAGTAAATATAATTTAGTAAATTGAAAGTTATATCCACATTATTGCAGTTTCTAATAAACAACTGTCATGTCTGCTGCTAACACACCATACACACATAACAGTACGTGCAGTGCATGTACAGCATAAACAACAAGCATTGCATAACAACGTTGTGCCCGAGTACAAGGCCGCACTGTGTACTAGCAGCTACAGTAGCTACTGTAGTTATAAATGTGATACATACAATGCATAGGGAACAACAACAAAATACACACATAACAGTACGTGCAGTGCATGTACAGCATAAACAACAAGCATTGCATAACAACGTTGTCCCCGAGTACAAGGCCGCACTGTGTACTAGCAGCTACAGTAGCTACTGTAGTTATAAATGTGATACATACAATGCATAGGGATTAACAACAAAATGGGATAAACAGTAAAACATTTAGATATTTGATCATACTTTGTTTATAATTGTAATATAAAGTCATATTTTATAATGATTTGATAAACCAATTACTGTATAATTTAGTAGTTTGGTAAATTTATACAGAAATATTTATTTTATCGTGGAAGCAATTATTTGGACGTAGATATGTACCAGTAATTGCGTAAAAAAACTGCCATTTTGGCGTAAAACGCAACCTTTAAGTGTGATGTACTGTTGAGTAGGTAAATTTGAGGCACCATCTAGATCTTTATGTGATTTCTAATAATTTTGCTCGTCATATTCAGCTTTTACTTTTCTCGCTGAATGTGGTGTTTCCAAATTCCATGCTTTTTTGTGGCAAAAGCAGCTCTTTTCTTTGAAACTAGATAATTATTGGTAAAGCCTCAAAATTAACAAATTTGTCAAAATTATCAATTTCTTATCGTGATTTTCAGAAGATTAACAAAAGTAGTAGGGATCCCATTCTTCTTGAGCAATTTTGAAAATCCAATTTTTCTAACTTTCTCTCAATGTGCACAACTGCTGAAATTGTTTATGTGATTTGTTCCCAATGAAATTGTCCGTAATTGTAGCTAAGGTTATCTCTTGGTGTTACAGCATGTATTTTTCTCTTTTATGATGTCATAGTTTTTGGCTGTACAAAGAATATTGGAGTCACTCAAATCTCAAAGTCCAGAAGAAATAAAAAATGGTCTTGAAAAGCTTGCTGGGTCATCGGCTGACCCAACTTTTGCCAAGGAACTTATCCGACAAAAAGGTGTGGATCTTCTTATTCAAATGGTTGAACTTGGAAACGAGTAAGTATAGATTTAATTTATATATTTATCAGCTATTTACTTTGTAATGGGTTGCAGTAGGGATCAGATTTCACTGTTACAGTGACAAATTCCGTTCTTCATCATGGACAAATTTTACAACTACTTTTTTGGTTAATATGTGCAAATATGTATGTCGGACATAAATATTGACATGATGTAGTATTCATTTAACATACTGCATTTAAAAAAAACTAGAAATCAAATTATTGATCATTGATGCCAAATCCTAGTGTGTAAGGCCTACAGTAAAGTAGGTTGAAAGTCACAAGGCGCGTACAGCAGAAACCCACTTGAACGTTGATCAGGATCAGATGGAAATCAAGAAAATGTCTTTTATTCCCCACACATCTATTAGTGCAACCAACCACACAGCAAGATTCAGCATAATTAGCTTACAAAATAATCTTATATAACAACATGAAAACGTATGTAAGTCTTATTAAGTGTACAGCAGAAGACAGTGGTTTGACCAACAAAATGGTGATGTAAACAAGTCACGTGACGTCAGCTGAAGCACCCTAATATGTTTGTGATCAACAAGGTTAAGAAAACAAAAAGTATTTCCTCCTTCAAACATAAAGAAATTTCTTTTCCCCAAAATAATAGCCATTCACATTCCAGTTTCCTTCAACTGAGTTGAGGTTGAAGGGAGTATAGGGATGTGGGGCAGAAAGGGGTCAGGGGTATGGGGCATAGAAGAGATGGGAGGTCATTTTATCTTATAGGTTTCTGTTAAGCTGTTTTAATTCCTGCATGTGTTTTCAATCAAATCCTGTGATCACAAGATGAGTGAACAGGACAAGTAAATTATTGCTTCTACAAAGAATGATATGGTATGAAATTATAGCATATGTTGAGAACATACATGTTTATGAATTTTTTACTTGCCCAAATTGTCTGCCATTTTTTCTGTATGATTTGCTAGCCTGAATTACATAATGGTAAACAGATACTTGCTGAGAGGATTTGTTGTGTCTTGTGTCACAGTTGTTTGGAGAATAAAACAAACATTTGTTGTTTCTTTTCTTGTAGAAATGGACGTCCTCTTGAATGCATCTTGAAAGCTTTCTTAGACTTGATGGAGAATGTTCTTATAGATTGGGAATCACTGACCAACAAGTTTCTGAAAAGGGTGAGAATTATTGAGATATTATCAGGTCATTCCATTGCAGGTGTGACAGACTGCAGCATGGCCTGGAAGATCCCTCGCACATCCCAGCGGTCTGCTAGGGCCATACCACAGACCATTGTGTGTATGACAGTTAAACTGCAGAATGACCCTGGGGGGTCACTCACAGATCCAATTGGTCTTCTGGGTTTATACCACAGACCATATTGTAAGTGTGACAGTTGGACTGCAGAAGGGCCCTGGGAGATCACTCACATATCCAATTGGTCTCCTGGGTTTATACCACAGATCATTGTAAGTGTGACAGTTAGACTGCAGAAGGGCCCTGGGAGATCACTCACAGATCCAATTGGTCTCCTGGGTTTATACCACAGACCATTGTAAGTGTGACAGTTAGACTGCAGAAGGGCCCTGGGAGATCACTTACAGATCCAATTGGTCTCTTGTGTTTATACCACAGACCATTGTAAGTGTGACAGCTAAGATTGTTGAAAGGCCCTGGGAGATCACTTACAGATCCAATTGGTCTCCTGGGTTTATACCACAGACCATTGTAAGTGTGACAGTTAGACTGCAGAATGGCCCTGGGATCACTCACGGATCCAATTGGTCTCCTGGGTTTATACCACAGACCATATTGTTAGTGTGGCAGTTAGACTGCAGAAGGGCCCTGGGAGATCACACACATATCCAATTGGTCTCCTGGGTTTATACCACAGACCATTGTAAGTGTGACAGTTAAGACTGTTGAAAGGCCCTGGGAGATCACTCACAGATCTAATTGGTCTCCTGGGTTTATACCACAGACCATTGTAAGTGTGGCAGTTAGACTGCAGAAGAGCCCTGGGTGATCTATGGAAACCAGGAATAAGGCCTATTGGCTCAGATGGATTTAACTATATTCAATGTATCTTCTACATTATGTGATTGCAACAGGAAGCTACATTATGTGATGCAATATTTCCCAAGGGTCAGACAACAAAAGATTCCTGATCCCTGGTTGTTTATTGCTTTTCAGGTAGTTTCTTCTCATGGCGGTATTTTGTTTTT
This sequence comes from Chiridota heheva, assembly GCA_020152595.1. NCBI lineage: Eukaryota > Metazoa > Echinodermata > Holothuroidea > Apodida > Chiridotidae > Chiridota > Chiridota heheva. Next base: position 2,049 of record JAIGNY010002370.1, on the reverse strand, counting down.
ATTTAAGAATGTCTCGTTTCTATTTCCTGAAATTTTGTTTGTACTTTTAGCCATGATTTCTGTATGTTTTTGCTATATTGATTTCTCTGTATGAATGTTCTAAAAAAGAGAAATCAATAGAGAAAGGGAACTGAATATACAACATATGTCAAAGACAATGTTACTATAAATAGTTATTCCTTGTGGAGGAGGGTTACTCAGGGTCCTAGTGAGGCTTTTGTCAGAGGGATGCTCCACCCTGCCCCTATTTTCCTCTACCCTGCCCCTATTTTCCTCTACCCTGCCCCTATTTTCCTCTACCCTGCCCCTATTTTCCTCCACCCTGCCCCTATTTTCCTCTACCCTGCCCTATTTTCCTCCACCCTGCCCCTATTTTCCTCCAGCCTGCCCCTATTTTCCTCCACCCTGCCCCTATTTTCCTCCACCTGCCCCTATTTTCTCCACCCTGCCCCTATTTTCCTCCACCCCTTCCCTATTTTCCTTCACCCTGCCCCTATTTTCCTCCACCCTGCCACTTTTTCACAAATCAGCATCATTTTTTCAAGAAAAGTTTACTTTGATAATTGCTTTACCTTTTTTTGATGCTGTTTACAGTTCCACAATACATGGAGATGCAGATGCAATACTTATTTGAATAATTCTCCTCTTGTTTGCAATGTCCCTAAATTAATGATACTTGACCATTGCTACTTTGAAAATTCCCCCCTTTTGTCCTTGCCACAGTGTCCTTTCTGGTTCTGTTATTAAAGATTAATGTCGAGGCAGAGTCTTTTATATGTGTATTTAATGCACGAGGAAAAAAACTTTGACACAAGTGGAACGACTCAACTTCAGGAGGGTCATTCGCGAGTGCAAAGTCCTTTAAACTGTGCATTAAATCGCATATAAACACAATGCCAAAACATGAATCTTTTTATACAACTTTGGTGTTGGATTGTTTAAAATGCATAAAAAAAAAACGAAAAACTTATCGCTTTATTAAAAATGTTACCTGTTTTGATAATGTAATAAACCAAATAATCATGGTCGTGCATTAACAGGATTTGATGCACGGGTCATAACAATTCAAATACTACAGTAATTTTATAATTTCTGTTATAGCATAGTCTGTCATGGTAAAATGGTAAGTCTGTCATGGTGAAATAGCATAGTCTGTCATGGTGAAATAGCATAGTCTGTTGTCATGGTAAAATAGCATATATTTTGTTTGTTTGACAGGTTGCAAGCATGGCAATTAGCGACAGAGGCTTCAGAGATGGATGTGATCAAGATAGCCTCTCAAGCCAGAAAATGTGATCTTGAATTGGTATGATTGAATCTTTCATATTTAACATTATGTAAGATATATTTTAAAACAATTTCAGCAGTATTAGAATCAATAATAAAATCTCCTGAATCATGACGTTGAATATCAATTCCTACGAAAATTGCGACAAATAATATTTATGTAGTAAATACATCTTTATATACTTCCGTCTTTCGCAATTCAATGTACTTTTCGTCGCACTATTACATGGGGAGATGTTTAGAATACTTATTTACCACATATACTGTTGTTAACTCAAAAAAACTAAAACAATTTATGAAAAAAAGTGTTCATGATTTTTTTCTTCCCGCGATTTTCCGATTTTCCTGCAGTTATTACCACCAGAACAGTAGATTTTTTCCAACTCAGATGATATAATGATGTCTGAACAAGGCTTGGATAAATTTAACAAAAGATGCATTAAAGATATTACTGCAAATCAGATGATGGGGTCTCATGCTGCCTAGAAAATGTTTGTTTTTAATATGTCAGTGACGGGATCGTCATGTCCGGCTTTTTGTTGGTGCACCAACAAAGTACTCGTTGTTGGTGCTCAACACAAGGTGCACTTCAGATTTTGATCAGTATTTGAGGTTCCTCACTTTTCAGCATATGGTTTTTTCAGCTTCATGGTACTTATGGTACTTATGTTGGATCTCTAAAAATGCTGTGCATTTTAAGCTTAACCCTTCCTCTACCAGGGATTTAAGAAAAGGGAGCCTAATTTTCGTAACTATTTTTTT
>JAIGNY010002375.1:512500-536770 GCA_020152595.1 Chiridota heheva | reverse complement strand
ACATATATGAGTACCGTTAAATTTTGCCGACTGGCTAAGGCGACACAAGTATTCATAAAAAATATCCCATTGACCGTAATGATAAAGTTTCCCCTTCAACTTGGCAAAATCGTACTGAGCCCGTACACGGTTACGTCAAACCGACCACCTCAATTTTCCTGCCCGACAAAGTGGCGATATAAACAAAGTCATGTAACATTATGACGTCAGCTGAACCACCTTTATAGACTTTACGGCTGTTTTCATACACGTAAGCTGCTAGTGCTAAGTCGAGTTGATCTTAACATAAAACCCCCAAACATAACATCTTCATTCAAGAGACCACACTCCATCCTTTACACGTAGGCCTACATTGTATGTCATTGTAGGACTCATTAAGCGCATGCGACATATGCATAGGCCAGCAGGTACTACATCGTGACGTGACGTCAAACCTAACGTACGCCCGCAAAATTTAGGTTGACCTGTCTTCAGAATTTTCGTTAAAATTGGCGTCAAGGAAGGGTAAAAAAACTTCCTTGTTACCTTTTGTTTGCACTGTACGAGGAGCCATATATATTGATGTATCGTTATCAACTTCAATGATTCTGATAAAGAATCATTTTTTGAAAAGAAAAAAGTCAAAATACATGATTACGCGCGGTCAAACCTTAACATTTAAGAGGCATTTAATTTGCGAAACCAGGGTTCTCTATTGAGTTTGCACGTAAAATGACGCAGGAAAGATTAGCGATATACAAACTCCACTATTTTGGTCTCAAATTATACTGTGAATAACTGCGACCTGGTAACCACATCAGTAATCTGGACATGGATACTCCAATATAAAGATATTTCGATCGCAATTTTCCCTCACACATTATTGATCAATGAGATGTAAGCAACTTAAATCAGAAAGAAGGCGCTATACCAAAATATTTAAAAATGTCCGACATTTCTGAAGATGTTGTAGACACGGAAATGATCGACCAATCGGCGACGTTCCCGGGTTCCCGTCGTTACTCATGAACACCGTCAGTCCGTCGGCGCGGTAATGTTATGGCAGATAGGCAGACTGGAACACACATAATTTGTATTCTTTCACCGATTTGCAGAATATATCAAACAAATTTTTTTGAGGATAAACATTTGATTTTTACCATACGAAACTTAAGAACCATTGAGAACCCAAAACGTGTTCCATACCACAAGAAAACTAAAGTATTCATACATAAAGGTTGGGTGTAAAACGCTTTACGGAGCCTACATCCCAGGATGGGGTCCATGGTGAGTTGGCCCTAGGGTTGGGGTAGAGGACTAGGAAGCTCGTCGCTTTGAAACAATTTCTAAATGGTTTTGTCATGACTATTTTGTTGGAATATTGATAAACGTTTTGAAAAAATCTACAAAATTATTGGGAAATTTACTACTATTTTCTGCATATTTTTTTATTATTTTTATTTTTGGTTCCAATGCGATAGCACCAAGAACCTATGCGATCATGATGGCGTGTGTGTGTATGTATGTATGTATGTATGTATGTATGTATGTATGTATGTATGTATGTATGTATGTATGTATGTATGTATGTATGTGTGTGTATGTATGTGTATGTATGTATGTATGTATGTATGAGTGTGTGTGTGTGTATGTATGTATGTATGTATATATGTATGTATGTATGTGCATGCATGCATGCATGCAAATATCCCAAATCTTTCGCGTGTTGGTACGAAAAGGCCTCCAAAGTGGACGATTATATCATAGGTTTCAATGAGGGCAAATAAAAGGTTCATATTACCTTGTATTTTCTAATACGTACAGAACATTTTCCGACAAAAAATTAGTAACTCCATAGATTATGCGCAGATTATGACCCCGTGACGGGATTAGGAGGGATGATAGGGCTGAGGTAGAGGGTTGCTAAGATGACGAAAAGTTTGATGAAGATCACATACCTTCGATAAGATAGTTGTGACCCCTGTTCAGCTTTTAAGTTTGATATTCCAGCATGAGTTGGGCGGGCATATTGGTTTGTTTGTACTAAGTCTGTGTAATAGTACTACATGCTGTTTGCGCGAATATTAATACGCACTGTGAAGGACCAGAAATAATAATCTGTTTACGCCTTGCCAATTAATCGCCTCGCACAGAAGGTAGGCCTTATGCGATGGAACTAGCTATTACTCTTCTTTTGGACGGGTTGGGTAACGTAATGGGGTAAAATACCACGCCTGGTCGCGTGCATGTAGCTTGATTGCAGGTTGTTAGCGTGTTGTCGAAAGTTGTAGGGCTGAAATAGTGGATTCATGTCATATGTGGTACACAGATAGCCCATGCGCAGTAAATGTGCCCTATTGTTTTTGATGATGATGTCATACATATTAATGAGTAGTCAGGGCTTAATGTAAAACTCTGGAAATGTTTATATTCTAACAATCACATGTCTATTTTGTTTCATATTTGGTCTAATTATGAAGTTAGCTATTGTGTAGGCCTACATCTTTATGACTTATAAACGAAGAACTTCATTAACATGCATAGTGGGCGGGCTTAACATTATTTGGCTGAAAAGAGCTTGTAAACACGGTATCTCAAGAACGGCAAACTGGATTCATTTGATATTTGGTACGCAGATAGCCCATGATTTGTAGATGCGCCCTATTGTTTTGATGGTGATGTCATGCATATTAATGAGTAGGCGGGGCTTCATGTAAAAATCTTGAAATGCTCATATCTTAACAACCACATGTCTGTTTTGTTTCATATTTGGTAAAATTATGTTGTTAGCTGGTATGTGGATGTTCATGACGTAAAAACTTCGAATTTCACGAAAATACATAATGGGCGGGGCTTAATATGATTTTGCTGAAAAGTGCTTGTAAATTAAGAACGGTAAACTGGATTTATGTCATATTTGGTACACAGATAGCCCATGGTTAGTAGATGTGCCCTATGGTTTTTGGTGGTGATATCATGCATATTAATAAGTGGGAGGGCTTAAAGTAAAAATTGTGAAAAAGTGATCAATGAGCAACTGTATGTCCGTTCTGCGTCATATTGGGCATAATGTACATGCTCGTGTTATCAACATGTGTCATTAATATGCATGGTGGGCGTGGCTTAATGTGGAAGTGCTAAATGATGGAAACACCATAAACGATATATGAGATTTATGCTATATGTGGTACACAGATGGGTCATGGTCTGTGCATATGTTCTAATGTTGTGGTAGTGATGCTAATGAGTGGGTGGGGCTTACTGATAATTTCTTGAAATAGGATAAATGAGCAATCGTTGTTGCATCATACTTGCTTTAATGATGGTGTTATTTATTGTTGTCAACCTTTTTATTGATCTGCATGGTGGATGTGGCTTATGAATGAATATCATGGAAACAAATATTTCATGATGTGCAATTACATGACACTCAAAACAAATTTTGCAAATCAATCAGCTCGGAAAAAGCATTGGAACCACAAAACCTTTTGGTTCTGGTTCAATGTTGATTTTGATAGAATTTTGGCATGAAAGAACCCTTAAAATTAATGACAAACTTCATTTAACAAATGATCTCAGTTTTTCCCAACAAAATTTTGAATGGGGACCAAAACCTATATTTTTAACAACCAGTTCGGAAACTTGTACTAATATTTTTGACCAAAAACAGTCAAGACCGCTATTCTTAACACTATAGCTGCTGGAAGTGGGGTCCAAAAGGCTTTTGTCCAGGTAGTTTTCGGTGACTTTGTTTCCTAGAGCCCTACACCTCCACCCGGGTCTTTAAACGGTGTAGTGGTGTATTGTAGCTCGAGGGGGAAAGGGGAGGGGGGGGGAAGGGGGAGGAGGGGGAGAGGGGGGACCGCCCTTAAAAAGGACCCTGATCGGGCCCTATAAGGAACCCGTGAAAAATATATATAATTGTACCTATATACTACAGCCCACTCTCCCCCGGCCCGTAGGACTCTATGTTACGCTACTGAAACAGGCCCTTTAAGGCTGTACCCCACGCTGCTGTTTACAGATAAATTATCGGAAAATCATCCTGTCATAATTTTGACGAAATTCTAACAATCACAGCGAACGGCGGCTGTGCCTTTAATTTTGACGAACTTATTACAGAAACGGTGGCCTTACCTATTATTTTCACAACATTCTTACAGACACGGTGGCCTTACGTATTATTTTTACAACATTCTTACAGACACGGTGGCCGTGCCTATAATTTTCACAAAATTCTTACAGCACGGCGGCCGTGCCTATAAGCCCTGCCTTGTTAAAAACCATCCCACTATCTAACTACGATTTTTGTTCAAAGGTAATACTTGTTCCCCGTATATAGAAAGCATACAACTTTTGGCGAAAGGGCATATGCTCATAAAGGCCCTTGGTTGTGGTATTCACTCCCAACTGGCCTGATATACATGTACAGACCTCATTTAAGCTAAACTATTTTGTTTGGAAATGCGAAATGCGGCATATATATATATATATATATATATATATATATATATATATATATATATATATATATATATATATATATATATATATATATATATATATATATATATATATATATATATATATATATATATATATATATATATATATATATATATATATATATATATATATATATATATATATATATATATATATATATATATATATATATATATATATATATATATATATATATATATATATATAGGCCTATATCAAGTTATCAAGTTATAATTTGCCCAAATTTTTCAATTTTCTCGAGAAATGTCTTTTGGTAACCCAAATGCTTATCTTAATTGATTGATCGAATTTAAAATTAACATTTTCTATTTTTTCCATGATTTTTGAACGTCCACTGTCTTTATTTGATTTCTTACGGCCGAAAAGTGAGGCAATATATCTTTTATAAATCTCAAAAATGTTTGAATACACTTTTTGTGCACGTGATGGTACTGCAAACAGTTGATATAATTAAATAAATTTTAATTATTTCTGGGGAATACTTCAATAATTTTACAACGATATGAGTATCAAAAATTCCCTTGACGAAAAAGACGTTACCATCTTTCGACCGAGAGTTGCTTTATAAGTCATTTTGGAGCATTAAAAAATAAGAATTTTCAGAGCGTCGCCTGGTCCCTTATCCCCAACAGACATATCATCCATAAAACCGAATTTTCTGAGGCAAAAAACTGAACATCGTATAATCCGGCTTCCTCCGCTTTTCACAAATAACATTATTAAGGCCACTGGGAGCTGAAGCCCCACTTTTTAGATATTGACCTTAAAAGTCACGATTGGTTCCCCTCTATTGTAGACTGCATGGATAGAAAGGTGTTGTCTGAATGACATTATGGAACGGAAAGGGTAATGCTCCAAAAAAAATATCAAAATAAGGTCAAATATTCACCATGTAGTTGCTGGTCATTCTTTAGCAAGATAATCCTGACCCTGAACAAATACAGTGCCTAGAAGTGACGTTGTCCCTATATTCAAGATAATCCTGTTTGTAACTTTTTTAAGTTAATTTTTTCCTTTGAACGCCCTCACCTTATAAGTTCCAGAGCCTTAGAGGTGGGGCATGTAAACAAACCGAAAAACTCCCTCACAAACTACAGTGACATACTATTTTTCTAGGATAGGTCTGTATGCCAGTGTATATTTACATGCTGCTTTATGTTAGGTAAAATAACTTATTTTGAAATGATGTAAACAAATTAGGTAAATCATTAAAATATTTTCCACTTTCTGTGTGGAAAATGACACCTAAAAATGATTTCATCTTTTAGGATGTAGTTAGATTATAATTGATTGTACACAATTTCATGGAAAAAGAAGTACAGTTCTAGTTGTTTTGCATCTAGTGTATGTGATTTGTAACTAACATAAATCCTAGCTTTTAGCCTTTTATTTAACGAGACTGGAACTGTCGCACAGAAGGTCGACAATCAAATCTTGTTGAATTCCTTCATTTTGTGGAATAAGCTTCAGGATCAAAATCATTGATTGGATTTTACTATTAGTTCCAATATTTCGGATTCTTTACGATGGCTGAGGAGGGTAAGGCGGAGGAGAAACCCGCAGTCAAACCTGACATTTTCGCTGCCAGTATGCCAGCGTCGGGGACGTGTACGGCAAAGATGAAGTTCGGGGTGTTGATCGGATTGATGGAAGTCGGCGAAATCTCGAACCGAGATGTTGTGGATACTGTTCTCAACTTGGTATGTGATCTCTTCTTCTTTAAATTACAATTTAGTTTTCGCTGTGTGTGATTGCACTAAATTAGAAATACTACACTAGTTTAGTAAAACACTAAGAAATGTGCGAGGACCAGAGACCATAAGGACCTGCTGTTGAGCCTTCTTTTACACCCCCCCTACACAACAGGACCTAACAACATACAGAAGTGACTTTTCACCTCCCTTACTTTTTCGGTCAAATTCTAGCACAGTCTCAACTTGGAGGGTGCACTCATCATTACAGTCCAGGGCCTCTTTAACGTACTAATAATTGGTACCAAAATTGGAGACAACTCGGTGAAATTTGGAGACCACTCGGTGAAATGTGGAGACCAGTGATTGATTAAAGTTAGGGATGTAGCATTATAGGCCTACAGGTTTTAAATTTTTGGATGCGGCCAAAATCAAATTTTGCCGGATCTTAGATAAAATCCGGCCTGGTAAAAATCCGCCAGATCAAATCGACCAGAGTGGATTTTTCCCTTACAAAAAAGAATATCATTAACAAATTGAAATTATGGAAAGGGAGAATATCTTCTAACTTCTAAGGTGAAGTATAGCCTATATAATTTGTTAGAAGGTGTAAAATCCCTGTAACTAGGACATTGAGTGGTGTAACAGTATAACTATAAGTACGTTATCTAATAAACAGAAGTATTAAGTGCAGCAAAAAAGTTTGAATGATTGTTTGATACATGTAAATGTGTTTGTTTAAAAGTGAAGAGTACACCTTTGACAGTTTGAAGTTTATCATTTTTGGTAAAAAAATGTTTTCCTTAGAATAAAAAACATTGTATATACCATTCTAGAAATAAAAGAAAACACATGGATTTCAACATTAGGTTGAAACAAACCTAAATACCTTATATCTTTACTAACTTTAGGCATTTTTTTTTTGTGGTTGGTGGTGTTAGTTTGGGTTTTTAATGGGGTGACTAACCCTTCTTAGCCCGTATTCTTGTTATCTTATGTGAGGTATATTCAATGTGCAATAATATGAATAGTAGTAAAACTTCACTAGTTCTAAGTGTAATTTAGATTTGTCACGCAGAGTGTATTTCAATAATTTAACTGTTATGCTGATCAAAGAATGTTTTTTTAGATGAATAGACGATATTCCATTGTACTTTAACTAACGGTGTGACCTATTAGATTGAAACTTTTCTGTTTCATCTATCTGAAGAAAGACTAACAGTTACATGTATTTTATGTTGCATTATATAATTAGTTCAATTTAGCAATATATTAAAGAGGGCGGTTTCACAGATGAAAATGATGAAGAAAAGATAAAGCCCTACAAAAAGGGGTAAAGCAACAATGATAAAATTAAGGAATGTCTAAGCATGACTATATTTAAGTACCCAAATTTATCACAGGCCCCAATACTTTCTCACTTTTTCAGAGGGGTGCTCCACCGTGCCCCTAATTGCCTCTACCCATCCCCTATTGCCTCCACCTTAGCCCCTTTCACTTAGTATGCATCTTCATACTTCAACTCATTTGCTCTGAATCTCTGATTTACATGTAGAGTATGAACGATTACATACAGTTCATACAAATTTTACAAGCTTAGGCAAAGTCAATGGGCTTCAATATGTTTTTTCAAAAAAGGATTGCCCAGAATTCTGGGCAACTTGATTTTTGGTATGAAGACTTCCATATTTTAACATGAAAATCAGCACACGGAAAATTGAATTGGTTTTACACCTTGTAAATATCGTAATAATTCAATTGCTTTCCTAAAGGAATATACATTTTTTGTTCAAAAATAAAGATTCAACAGATTATCTGCAAGTGTCTTGACAAAAATGTGATATGCATATAAGCATTCATCCCAACCATTAAGAAGATAAAATGCTTGCATAAGGAAATGATTGACATAGTTTGAGAGCGTTTCAGCATCGCCTGTGTAACCTTGAGCAAATGAATGCACCGATAAGCATCTTACGTGCGTGTTACCTATGTTGGCGCTTACAATTTTTATGTATTAATATTAACAAAAGAATAAGGGCATTGAAGTAGTTAAATTCGAATAATTTTAATAGTGCGCAACAACGCCATTGTCACGTCTTGTAACGAACGGGCAGTGTGGTTTTTTTGTTGTATCTGCGCCCGTTTTGGCACCTACTTTTTCAAGTTATATGCACACGTTTGCAACGGTAGTTGCAACGTCCTGTGCACAAGATACTGAATTTCTTCCAGAAAATTGACAATTTTTACCCTTCTTCACAAGGAATTCGGGAAATTTACCAAAAAAAAAAGTTGAAAAAAGTTGTGTGGTTACATTAGACAAAAGTTGAAGGCGTCGGTGTTAATTTTCATGCCCTTTTGTGACCACTACTGTAGAAGAGATTATGTATTAGCGATCCTGTCCACTACTTTTCACTAAGAGCCCAACCTTTTATTCATAACCAGAAAATCTAAAGGTTTTGAGGTTCCGATGCGCAATATGGATTTTAAGTTACAAACTATTGCATAATAGGTGTTATTACACAATGGGATCAAAATAACAATGACAACCAAATAACTCAGTTTCCACAAGAATAGAATTCCACAATTAATTAAATTTAACAATTTTTATCCCATTAAGATCTATTAATAACATTACATCAAAGATTTAAACTTTAAGCCCTGTCTACTCATTAATATGCAGGACATTGCCACCAAAAACAATAGGGCACATCTGCAGTCAATGGGTAATCTGTGTACCACATATTATGATCTGAATCCTACGTATCATTCTTGAGATACTGTGTTAACAAAATCATGGTAAGCCCCCGCCCAGTAAGTATATTAATCAAATTCAACATTTTTGTACCGTGAACATGTATACATGTAAACAACATAATCACACCCTATATGAAACAAAACAGACATGCGGTTGTTAAAAATGAGCATTTTAAGATTTTAACATTAAGCCCTGCCTACTCATTGATATGCATGACATCACTATCAAAACAATAGGACACTTCTGCAGACTATGGGTTATCTGTGTACTAAATATGACATGAATCTAATTTACTGCACACCATCATGACTGTATAGGTTCCTGATGCTATTGCATTGGAAACAAAAAACAAACTTTTTGGAATTATTTGTCCTTCTTTTCATGCTATTATACAGTAGTTAATTCTCCTGACAATATAATAAGCCTGTCTGCAGGGACACTACTTGTTGAATGGATTACCCCTTTATTTACATTTCAAGTGCCTTCAAGGCTTCAAACCTGCCCACAAGTTGCCCTTGATGCCCTGTACTGTAAATGCCCCTTTTGGTCAGTGATATCACTACCTCTTTCTGGATCAAGCTACAGTAGGTTTTTGTATTACACAGATAAAAACTGCCAGAAATGTTTGTGTTTTATACTAACTGTTTGTTGTCATGGTTGTAGGCCCTATACTAAGAAAAAGATTCAGTTCATTACAATAGTTGTATTAGTTTGGTCATACCGTGGATGTATCGTTCTACCTCCATGGTCATACATACTTGGTTTGCTTGATTTATATTAACGGTAGATCAAAGATTTCAGAATATGAAATAAAATATCATGTTAAACTGCATCTTTCTTTACTTTGATAGTTTTTATTCATTTTTAGAAAAAATTGAGCTATTAACAACATCTTCTTAAGAGATAATTAGAGCTCGATTTTTAAAATAATCTGGCCAGATTTGTGTAAATCTGGCCGGAACCAGAAATTGTGTCACTATCCGGATCTGGCCGGACCGGACATCCCTACTAATGATTGTAAAATCTGATGACTGGTCTCCAAAAAAATGTATACTCAACTTGATTTTCATAGGGTTATGAGATAAAGATTATCATATATTGGTTGGTAGTTAAGCTCCAACAAGGGTCATGGACCCCCTCCCCTTCCACAAAAATTTACATTGTAAAGGTATGCTATGCAGAGCCTAGTGAGTCACCATGTCAATACAGTGCTATGGATCATGCAACGGATATGAAACATCACGGAAACAACTAACTTTTACTTCCAATGGCTACCAACTAATTTCCTTACCTTGTAAACACAAAAAACTTAGTCCTCCGTATTAAGGAGACGATCCCAAAATCAAATAATGATATCACTGACTCTGAGTAGGCATAAAACTTATTGCTAGAAATGTGTCAAAAACATTATTTTCTTGAAGTTTTGGCTCCATGGTTTTTTACAGAAAGATTCCTGTGTTGAACTGAATTTTCTACGCTAAACATTGTTACACGTACACAACTCAACAGGATTATACCTTTAAAAATTCTAAAAATTCATATTTTTATTAAAATAGTGTTTGCCGACAAGCAGACCTAAATTAGATCTGCCTCAGTTTTGGTTGTCCTGGCAGCAATCCGAATGATTGGTCTACCCCTGCATTGGAGCATCTATTCTAAATGTGAAAATTTTGACTAAACTATGTGATGTGTGTAGAAGACTTGACAAAAACAAATATAATGTATGATATGATATGATTAGAGTATACGGAGCTAGCAACTACAGTAATTAATATAATGAAATAGTGGATAATATACATATGAGGGTTGTGAGCCTAATAAGAAAAAAATGCTATTTACACAACTACTTTGTAAAGGTCAATTTATGTAAAATGATATTTCCATGACAGTCACATCTTATGGTTTATGTATTGTTAATTGGTTATTAAAATCTTGTGTTGATAACATTGTCTTTTTTGGTCATGTATATTGCATGAGGTTTTTGTTTTAAAATAAACCCTTTAATTTCTGGAAAAAAAATCTTTGCTTCGTTGTTTAATCGCTACAGTATGCTAAGTGGTAGAATATCATATTCGTAGGGGCAGTACAAATGGTGTTCGCTTCACAATCACAGGCCCACATTTCATGAGTAAGAGAAATAAGGTTTTTGGGCTTTTCAAAGATTTATAACAAACATTCTTCCCTACTGCTTACAGCAGTCTAAGATTATATGACTGAGCACAGCTCCTAAAGCAAAAGTCTATGATAACGCAATATTCTTACTGCAACCTTAAATGAAAATAAAGAGCATTGCACATTAGAATGCTACAGTAGAATGGGCACACAAAATAATAAGACATAAAGTGAGGGAACAATACACACTGTACATATTATTGTTACAGTTCATGCATATGCTGTTAGTTGCTGAAATGTTATGCCATACAGTAGGGGGTGGAACAAAAGGTTAAAAATGGGTAAATAACCCATGGGTAAATTACCCATGGGTAAATTAATGGGTAATCAACCCATGGGCCTGAGGGGAAAAAAAAACACATTTCAGTGGTGTTGGTAAAATTGAAATACCCTTTATAGTTTGGGATAGATTCCATCATGGACCCTTGACTTCATATCACACACTTCAAATAATAAGACTTATATGTCAGCACTTTTGATTTGCAGCAGACAAGAAAAGATGCGAGCACTGCAATTTGCAATGAGACTTATGTGTCTGCAGTTTTGATTTGCAACAAACAAGAAAAGATGCGAGCCCTTCAATTTACAATGAGACTTGTTTTCTGCAGTTTTGATTTGCAACAAACAAGACATGATGAGAGTGTTTCAGATAGTAGGGATTCAACTAGTTCAGTACTATCTTTTATCGTTGTAAAAATGTCTGTTTCGTTTACACAAACCGTATTCATTGCTTTCCATTTAAAACATTAATCATACTTTGCCCGCTTAAGATTCACTTTGAGAACAGAATTGTAAAAAAGTCAAATTACATAAGTAGTAAAGGCTTTTGGTTCCGATGCTAATAGCATTAGGAACCTATGTAGTCATGTTGGTGTAACTTTGGTGATTTATTACTCATTAGTAAATACTATCAAATATATTTCCACTACGTTACTGTGTTAGGCCTATATAACATTAGGCCTACTTTCACTAACTTAAAGAGATTAATATTACTTTACTTACGTTTTTATCAATTACCGTGCCCGTCAGATATACTTTTTACGGTGGGGCCAATAATTGGTCACCTCCCTGTGAACTGTCGCATTTGATTTATACTTTTATTAAGATTTTTCTATAAATTGGTCCTTCGTTATAGAACTTAAAAGTCTGTCTGTTCTCGATAAAATGTTGTTGTTAGGTACAGTACGTGCGATCGAGGTCAAAGGGTATTTTAGTGACGTCATTTCATTCATAAATTCCTATTTACAAATGACGTCACAATTGTCAACAATGCGTAACAAAATTAGTATATCGGGCGTAGAGAATTGGGGCGCGGACCAAATAGAATAAGAATCAGGGGGCGCGGGCCGAATAAATAGGTTTAGAATGGTAACGATGTTGTTTGGGTTAGAATCAATTTAAAATCAGACCGATCTCAGGGACGAAAGGGGAAAGATGTGTGTATGATGAGTGTGTGATCAATGACTGAATGTAAGTTGATATTATTTCTTATTGGCCAATAAGACTTAGAGATTAGTAAATAAATTAGATTAAAAATGCATGCTTAATTTGTAAATATCATTTTATGATTTAGTATTTGATTTTCGTTCCCTTGAGTTATTTTATCTACTTTTCATGTTTCACATCGCAATTCCTTATTTGATATATTAAAACATTGAAAGTATAAATGCCACTGGTGTAGTGACTCCTCATTCATATAAGCTCTAAGATCTAAGCTCTAAGATCTCCACATCTTAGAGCTTTCGAGAATAGTCTGAACCAGGACCCCCCCACCCAGTTTACATTGGCGTGTGTATGTTTGTATGTGTGTATGTATATGTGTGTCTGTGACAGCAAGCTTGTAAGCATGGAATCTTAAGGACGATACATTGGATTCATGTCATGTGGTACACAGATAACCTATGGTCCATAGATGTGCCCTATTGTTTTTGGTGGTGATGTTATGCATATTAATGAGTAGGTGGGGCCTAATATTAATATCTTGAAATGCTTATATTTTAACAACTGCATGTCAGCTTTGTTTCATATGTGTGTATGTATATGTGTGTCTGTGACAGCAAGCTTGTAAGCATGGAATCTCAAGGACGATACATTGGATTCATGTCATATTTGGTACAAACAGTAGATAGCCCATGATCTTTAGATGTGCCCTATTGTTTTTGGTGGTGATGTCATGCATGTTAATGAGTAGGCTGGGCTTAATGTATATATCTTGAAATGCTCATATTTTGACAACTGCATGTCTGTTTTATTCATATTTGGTGTAATTATGATGTTAGCTGCTGTGTACATGTTCATGACATAAAAACATTGAATTTCATTTATATGCGTAGTGGGTGGGGCTCAATATGGTTTTGCTGAAAAGACCTTGTAAATACGGTATCTCAAGAAGGACATACTGGTCCATGTCATGTGCAGAACACAGATAGCCCATGGTCTGTAGATGTGCCCTATTGTTTTTGGTGGTGATACAGTATCAGGCATATAAATGAGTAGGCACAGCTTAAATGTAAAACTTTGAAATGCTCATATTTTAACAATCGTATGTCTGTTTTGTTTCATATTTACTAAAATGATGATGTTACTGGTTTGTAAATGTTTATTTGATAAGAACATTGAATATCGTTTATTTGCATAGTGATCAGGGCTTAATATGATCTTGCTGAAAATAGCTCGTGAACACGATATCTCAAGAACGATTCATGTCATGTCAAATATTTCGTGATATGCAATGACATTGACAGTTAATTAGAGCTGTGACCGTTTAGCGTGTACTCGCTACACGCTCGCAAATTTTGTAAACGTTCACTAAATTTTCATTGCGAGTAATCGTTTTTCATACATTATAGGCCTAGTGTCTTGCCGTTGAAAATCAGTATTGATGATTCAAATCACACACACATTCGGCTGACAAAATTCCAATCAATGATTTTTACAAACTGTAAACCCGATTAGCATTAATCTTTTTTTAAATGTGCGAATCACAAATGCGCAGTAATCACTAATGAATGGGGATATTATGCACTTTGATTTCGCCAAATCTGAGTAATCTAACTTGTAAAATGCACCGCGAATGTGCAGCAGTAAACAGTGAAACTAACAATAGGCCTAACGTTAGGCCATAGGGCTTTAAATCCCACACAATCAAGGCCCGTTTCATCGACCAAAAACCACTTGAATCGTGACAATCAGTACATTTACATGTAAATATTACCTGATGAGTCAAATAAATTTTGCAAGAAAGAAAAAATATTGCATAATAAATAAACAGAAAAAGGTTTTAACAAAGCTGAAATTCTGCATGCTGCGCAAAGATGGCGGCCATTTTTTCGAGAGGGCTGATATTTCAGAACTTCCTGGTGGTGGCGTAGTTTTGAAATGTTTTACGGCGAGGTATATCATAGACCTCAGTATGCAAGATTTTCACAAAACTTTGAAAGCCGTAGCGAATACGACAAACAAGTTACGCGATGTTGAGTTTAAATGACACTGAAAGGAAGTTATCTGTTCTTTCTAAACTGAATTTCCATGCATATTTTCCATAAAAATGATAATTTGTTCTGTAGAAGTAAACTTTTTACGATTTGGAAAGCAAAACTCAGCGTCTATTTGAGCAAAGCAGTCAGTACTTTTGCCATACTAGTTGCGCGATTTTTTTACTTCGCCTTGTAGTTTTGGAGCAATTTTGGTGTATTTCCGAAAATTACGGTACTAAACTCATGTACACCATACACGCTCGCTTTTTTTGGCGTGTACACGTTTACTAAAATCCCTAAACGTTCACAGCTCTACAGTTAATACATAATCAACATGAAAAAAAGCATCGGAACCACAACATTTTTTGGTTCTGGTTTGAAAATAAGTCACAAATATCTCTTTCCATCAAACCTTAAATTTGGTGGTTTCGATCATTCTCAATAAGTCAGTCCTTCCTGTTGTTAAAGGAACATTTTCATATGATAGAAAACTATTAAAGAAACAATTTGGTGTAAAATCATGTTGATATCTTTTTCCGTTTAGGAGTTATTACATTTCAAAGATTACGCAAGTGTGTTGAAAGGTGACCTCACAGTGTAAAATTCATGGGAATATTTCTTTAAAGCTTTGTGTAATAGGCCATAGTGCAAGCCATAGGCCTTGCACTGTACCAAGCCAAGTGTTAGGCTACGGTCACATTGACTTTACCATTGAAGCTTAGGCTTCATCCAAAGCTGCTTGCACATACCAGTTCTCCTGATGTTGATCACAACTCGACCTGATGTCATGTATATAAGTGTCAGTTTAATTGATTTGATATGTTTTTAGTGCCGTTTTGCATCATATTTGTACGATGGTTTCAATTTAAGTTCTCTAACGTAGCTACAGGGATCGTCCGTCAGTCTGTGTTGGCCTAAGTGTATTTACTGCCAGTGTACGTAGGGTTAAAATGTACTTAGTGTATGTTGTTGTCAGGACGTCATATTCAAAATGATGACATGTAATGATTATTCATGAGCTCTCATTCACAACTTTGGTTTGTTTACATGTGACGTCATACAGTAGTAAGTTAAAGCGCCGGTAGCGTAAGTTTGAAATAAAAAATATAATGTTTTGGGCGTAATAACAAAAACGTTAACGGCAATAATAAAATAATAAACTGTTTAAGGAGTTGTGTATGTTTGAAAAAGAGAAGCTTCTGGACTGTGGTGGGATGAGGATGTGTGTTGCAGATTGTGAATAATTGTGTAAGTTAAACATTTCTTATTGGCCAATAAGTTTAGTTAGTTTATAGCAAGGAATAGTTACTGTAACTGTTGATTGATAGTATTAAGTCAAAACAGATTATTTTTATGCTTGTGGTCTATTTAATTTAATATCCTGTTAGTGATATTTTCCAGCCTGATTGAATTGAGTTACGAATTGATTACATTGATATGTGGAACTATGTTAGCTTCTTTGTGTTTTATATTCTTACCTCTGGAATTGGAAATTAATCAACCTATTTGGTATCATCATGTTTACAATTAGGTGGGTCTCATTTTTAGTCCTGTTACCCAACATTTTATAGTATCCCCGATATAATCGGAGGTTTACATTTGCAAAAGGCACAATCCATGTTGACTTCATAAATATCAGAGAGAAAAACTGTATTCAATCTTTCATGTTTGTTGCAAGGACTGCACAGTTTTTATGATATGCTACAAAAATAGATTGTCTCAATTGTGTCTCCATATATACCTCCGCCAACAAAGTTGGACGGAGGTTATGTTTTCGCCTTTGTAAATTTGTTGTTTGTTTGATTACTATCAAGATATCTCAAGAGCTGATGACTGGATTTGAATCAAATTAGGTGTGTGGTTTTGTTACTACTTAAAAAGAAAGTGATAACAATTTGAGACATATTGGAACAGGAGAAGGGTGCAAATAGGGGTGGGCAGGGGTGGGGCCATGTTTTGTCTTGTTTATCTGTCATCAAGATAGCTCAAGAACTAATAATTGGATGTGGATTAAATTTGGTGTGTGGTTTTGTTCTTGCTTAAAGAAGAGGTGATTAAAATTTGAGACATATTGGAAAATGTGAAGGGTGCAAATGAGGGGTGGGGACATGTTTTTTCCTGTTTGTCTGTCATCAAAATATCTCCAGAACTGATGATTGGATTTGAATTAAATTGTTTTTTTGTTTTATATTTTGTTACTGTTTCATGAAGAAGTGATTAAAATTTGGGAATAATAGGAAGAGGGGAGGGCAGAAATTAAGGGGTGGGGATGTTTTAGGATAAAATCTGTCAAGACGTTAAGTTGAAACTTTCTAATGGAATGTGTTGAACAATGACTTTGTACTCTAAATGAAGATCCAAACAATCAATTTTTTTTACTCAAAGAGACTTACATCAAGTGTTCTCTGGAATCATCAAAATACTAGAATTGGTTTCTGCCATGAATGGAACATGATGGAATGTGAATCCTGGCGGGATAGAGCTCAAATAATGATGCTTCACTTGAATAAAACTGAAAACAATGGTATGGCCTTGGAAGAATCCAGTCAGATAAAATCTTCAAGTGTTCAGATTGCAAATGTTCATTACAGATCAAAACTTGGGGATGAATGTTTGTGGGCCTAGGATATGGGAGGTAGACAAATCGCCCCAAAATTCACTTGCCCACAGGCAGACACATGCGCAGAAATGCTTGCCCGGAAGCAAAATCCCCAACACTTGCCCAACACTAATCACGATAATATTGGACGAGGCGATGCACGCTATGGTAAAATATTTCTTACGGCAATATTTACTGGGAATGCTGTATAAATAATAAAAGACTCTTACACTTACCAAAAAACAGTGGAAATTGTAATCCATATATGCTCTATAGATATAAAGCAATAACAGGCTCCATATTATAATCAAAAATGAAACATGAAAGTTCAATAAACTTTTGCATAAACAAGTGGCATGGCAAAGGCAGGTCAAGTTTGCCATGTAACAGTACAGTATATATAGCATACGGTATGTCGTTTGTCCAATACTGTATGTGTAAATGGAACGGGTATTGGACACATTGCGTGGGGTGCATTAAACACAGCAGACCTTGGCAAGAAACAGTGACTGGATATAAATATGCATGAGATTTTTACAAGAGATATATATGATTGAATGAAAAGAGCAAGCCTCGCTAGCAAAACAGCATGCATTGCGCACATGTTCAAGCAGCTTTAGTGGCCTGGATCATATATCTGTACTCTACATTATACAGTTATATGTTTTGTGTGTGTGCGATATATGTTTACGGGTGTTTGGGTGTGTGTATGATATTGTTATGGCGAGGTTTAAGATCATTTCGTAACATAACAAAATATTTTGGCTGCCAAATAGATGGAATATATCAAAGTCTGATTTAAGTTATTTTCTGGGCATTTCCATCAGGTATATTATAGTAAGTATAAACTTTGTAATGAATTAAGCTTTTAAAGAGAAATTCACTCTATTATTTTAGATCAATTTATAGTTGCCCGCAGGCATATCAACTTGTAAATCAACTCGCCTAGACATAGTTATTAGTTGCCCCGGGCGTCCGGACAGGTGATTTGATGAACGCTGGTAGATTACATTATGGGGATCAGATGAACTAAAAAATTATTCTAGGCATGTTGGAAATTGCAACGGGTCGGAGGTATGCACTCTAGAGAATGCTAATATAATAGTAGTTAATGTGGTTATCAGGGGTCAAAATGTGTCTCTGTTCCACGGAACAGTACTTTCTCAAATGATACTGTTCTGGATCAGATTTCACTGTTCCAACTGTTGTTTGTCAATAACAGGACAAATTCCTTTCTTCAAAATAGGTTTAATTTACAACTACTTTATTGTTTAATATGTGCAAGCAAATATGTATTTGTATTGTATACAATGTATACAATACATGTACAGTGTACATGATGTACTGTAGCATCCAGTTGCATACATTCATACACGTGCAAGCAGCCTTGCATAAAGTATGTGTATTCATGATAAAGATTGCAGGCCCATTTACCTTACCGCCCTTTCTCCTGTGTATGGAGATTGAGGCTTCTCTAAGCAAATTCTTTCATCTCTTTCTGTCTCTTGCTACTACTGCAGTTTCTCCCCAGCTGTTCCATCCAAAACTGTTTATTTCCTTTTCTGCCACTCTTCTCCATGTAGCCTTTCCCTTCTTTCTTCTACCTTCTGGTGTCCAGGTGATGGATGTTATGACATAGTTTTCTTCATCCTTTTTTAATACATGACCCAACCATCTCCATCTCTTAAATATCTCCTTGCTTATCGCCGCTGTGCCTGTTCATTCATATAGTTCTTCATTAGTGACTTCCACTGGCCATCTAATTTTTGAAATAATTCATAAGGCATCTCTTTTGGAACATATCTACATGTAGTTTCTTCTCGTCAGCTTTTGTCAGCTTCCAGGTTGTACATCCACTGAGATACCTCTGATTGAAATATTTTCAGTTTAGTTTTTATTTGGTAGATGTTTGATTTCCAAATCTTGTCAAGTTGTCTGAAAGTTACCTGTGCCAGCCCATTTTGCATTTATGTCTTCATCAGTGCCTCCTTCTTTGGACAGTGTTGCACCAAGATAGACAAAGCTATCAACATCTTCAAGCTCTGCATTTGCAACTTTACTTGTTCCATCAGTTTTGTTCTTAATGGGCATGATTTTGTCTTTGTTCATTAATCTTCAGACCAACCATTTGACCTGTTTCATGTAGTTTGCTTGTTAAGTGCAATGTCATCAGCGTAGTCAAGATCGTCTAAGGCTGTAAATAAGTTCCACTGGATTCCATTCCTTCTGCCTTGTGTACTGGTTCTCAATTGCAGGCAAGATGGAAAACAACTTTTTCTTTCTGGAAGAAATTCTTTTTATGATAATCTTGTTTGACAACATGCACTTTTTTTTTGAGCATAAATCAAGTTATTGATCATTGATGCCACATGCTTGAGAAAAGAACACTGTTCTGCTTGAACAGTGATGTTTGAAAATTGACTGCCTAAAAAGTACTGTTCTTAGAAGAATGGAAAATTAGACCCCTGACTATATATATAAAGCAAGCACATTGTTCTTTACATGTTATTTGACATTCAGCTTGCTTTTGTAAATCAAACTATCATGATTTCTCTATTTACTGTATATTGTGCATGAGTATGAAATTTCATACTGTTTCAAAAGCGAAGGGAACTTCCCTCTGTTAATATTAGGGTGGAACTGTTACGGTATTTGTGATAATGTTTGATTCAATCTACAGTAGGCTACATGTAGATGCTTGGTTTTGTACATGAGAATGTTGTACATGAGGATGCGCATATTAAGTGAGAAGTTGAGTTTCATGTGTCATGTGATACCTCATGTCAGTAGGCTTACTGTATGAGAGAGTGCTATATGAAAGTGCCAGGTGGCAAATGGAAGACACTACTTCAAAGAATTTTGTGGATACACTATTATTTTCTACAGTACATGGTGTAAAATGCATAAATTATGTTATTGTATAGAAAAGCCTAATTTGTACAATTGTACACGAGTTAAATCATTCTCAAAATTATGTATGGAAGAAATACTGAGAAATCTCATTTGTTCTTTAAATACTGCTGCTTCTTGGAATAATGGAATTTTAATGATGGTGCAGACCCCTAGCTTGATTTGAAAAAGGGGCAGGATACTAGATTTGTTGAGAGGCACATTAGCAAAGCGCTGTACGTTTTTGGCATGGGGTCCAAGCGCCTGCTAAAGCCTTAAGACATGAGTCCTGGTGAAGCTCTGAGATTTTAGCTATAATCCTACCACAGAATGAAACTATCCTGAAAGATTATAGGACCAAATCCAGGAAAAACTTTGTCAACACAGTTAAACCCAGTGGAGCTGAAAGTTCCAGAGTTGCCTTGCAGGAAAAGAGGCTTGCCAATCTTCCAACAATGACAAACAAACATGTCCATAAGTGCCAAAGATGAACTCTCACCTGGTGCTGACTTAAGCTGGGCAGAATGGAAATGTCTCAATAGCTTAAAATCAAGAAGTGTGATATCTGGACAGTGAAGATGTGACATGTGAGTGTGGTACTGAACCACAAATCATTGACTACCTACTAAGATGCCACCTGCTGGAGCCACAATGGAAGCTGAATATTGAGCAGATTTCAACGATAGTGCCAAGGATTGTGCTTAGCTTTGGCTGAAACACGTATGTGTGGACAGGATGAGAAGAAGAAGATTTAGTTTGGGCTTTTAATGGGGTGACTCACCCTTCCTAGCCCATATGTTATGTTATACTGAATAATTAAGGACCATTCATGAGCCAAACAGGACAATTCTTACTATGCCTATCATTCTGTATTCTGTATCCTTGTAAGGTCTTTCACTTAAGGGTTAAGATTATGATTCAGTTTTAAAGAATTAATCTCTAAAAGATGTGTCATTAAAAGAAAAAAACTAAATGAATAAGAAAACATGTAAAACAAAATTATGATGAGGGGTGGGACAAACCAAAGAGGGGTGGGGTAGGCCCAAACAGGGCAGGGAAGGGCCACTTCTATGAAACAGCAATGCTAGGGCACTGACGGTGTGTAGCCTCTACTGTTCCACCATGAACAGTACAGTAGTGTATATACAGTATGTTTTGGGGTACCCAACCTTCTTGGCCAGCATATAAATAAGTGACAGAAGTATTTTTTAAAATAGAGCAGCGGAAAGTCTCATGAATTTGGTGCCGTTGTGTAATGAGGTTGGCCTGTAATGTTAATTTAGTGTTTACTGGTTTACAGTTCATATAACTGTTATAAACCAGTTTATATAACTTTTATAAACCAGTTTATAGAACTGTTTTAAACCAGTTCATATAACTTTGAAAGGGCACTTTTTAACTTTTTGAGAAAAGTGTGTGGGGGTGGGGGGGAGGGGACACGTGCCTTCTGGTTCCGCCGCCTATAAAGCCAAAGACATAAAACATAACAACATGCAGTTCCTGTACCAAATGTACAGATGCGGAAAAAAACTACTATTTTGGCAAGAAAAACATGAATTCATGGAAAGAATTATTATTTTCTAAGATTTCTTGAGTAAGCAACAGTCTATGTGGTAAATGTGTGCTCTAAAAATGCCCCCATTTTATTGTGCAATGTACATTAAATTGCTAAAGAGGGAAGCATGTAAAGTTGTATTTGCTACATTAATAATATTTCTGTCACGATTTTTCGTCGGAAGATTTTAAACACCTTTATTCAGAACCGTAAGAAACTTAATATTAATTCCAACTCTGCAAATGTAAATTTTCATCTGGAAATAAAACATAAGAGTAGAAAAATTACAAAATGATAGGAAAATGGTAAAAATTAAAAGTTCCTTGATCAAAAAGTGTTAAAGGTACGGTACATATGAAGGTACTACAGGATAAAAGTTCTGAATATTGAAAAACTAAAAAAGCTGGACTTAAAATTTTGTTTGGAATAATTTTACATCACAAAATTTCAGCTAGACTTCTGAATCATAACCAACATTAAAAGCCAAAAAACAAATGGATCATTGAATTTCAATTTTTTGTTGAATGATCACCTGTTGAAAATAATGAAGGGTGAGGGTGGGGTTGTGTGTGTCAGAGGCGACCCAGGGTGCCATGGTGTCCATCATTAACCCTCAATGGCTAAGTGGTGGGAGTCATCAGCTTCTTACACAGGCTGTTTAAATAGTTATACAAGATGTATCTGCCTATACAGACAACAGATGTTATTAGTACTGTATATGATGCATACCATATACATGTACCTTCCTTTATTAAAGAATGTATATACTCTGGCAACACATACAGTACTGGTACCAACTTAATTCACCTGGTAGATTCTCATCATTGATTACATTTCATTTTCATCATGATTTTGGGACAATTGAATGCCAAGAATTGGTTGAAATTAATTAAGCATTAGAGAATGTGCATTAGGCAGAAGTGCAGGTACTGTAGATAAGAATTGTATGCATTAGTAATTCTTGCATTCAATGTGCGCAGGCTTCATTTCTGCAGATGAAAAATTTGATTGAAGCAATTTTCATTAGAGGTGGTTTAAGTGTGGTTTAAACCATGGTGTGGTACAGTATGTGGCAACTATTTTACTGTAGGGTTTAGCTAGTGCACTAAACTGAAAAGATTTGATCATTGTTTTGTGGGTTTGCGTCAATTGTAGTAGCGCTGTAGTACTTATGAGACTATGAATATGTATATACAGTACAATACTGTGTATGTGTCCAGATGTTCTACGGTAAAACTGGTTACCTCCCCCAACAAAGTTGGACGGAGGTTATGTTTTTGCCTCTGTCTCTTCATTTGTTTGTCATCAAAATATCTCCTGAGCTGATAATTGGATTTGGATTAAATTTGGTGTATGGCTTTGTTACTGCTTAAGAAAGAAGTAATTAAAATTTGAAACATATTGGAAGTGGGGAAGGGTGCAAATGGAGGGGTGGGACATTATAGGGTGAGTTTGACTGTCACTAGAATATCCCAAGAAATGATGATTGGATTTGGATTAAATTTGATGTGTGGTTTAATTATTGGTTAATGAATAAGTGATTAAAATTTGGGACGTATTGATAAAAAGGAAGGGCAGAAATTGAGGGGTGGGGGTATTTAAGGTAAGGTTTGTCAAGTAGAGCTGTGAACGTTTAGGGATTTTAGTAAACGTGTACACGCCAAAAAAAGCGAGCGTGTATCGTGTACATGCGTTTAGTACAGTAATTTTCGGAAATACACCAAAATTGCTCCAAAACTACGAGGCGAATTAAAAAAAATCGCACAACCAGTATGGCAAGTGTACTGACTCCATTGCCCAAATAGACACTGAGTTTTGCTTTTTAAATCGTGAAAAGTTTACTTCTACAGTATAAATCATCATTTTAATAGAAAATATGCATGGAAATTCAGTTTAGAAAGAACAGATAACTTCCTTTTAATGTCATTTAAACTCAACATCGCGTAACTTTTTGTCCTATTCGCTACGGCTTTCAAACTTCTTCTGTGAAAATCTTGCATACTAGGCCTATCATATACCTTGCCGTAAAACATTTCAAAACTATGCCACCACCACCAGGAAGTTTTGAAATATCAGTCCTCTCGAAAAAATGGCCGCCATCTTTGCGACGCATACAGAATATCAGCTCTGTTCAAACCTTTTTCTGTTTGTTTTTTATGCAATATTTTTTTTTTCTTGCAAAATTTATTTGACTCATCAGGTAATATTTACATGTAAATGTACTGATTGTCACGATTCAAGTATTTTTCAAGTGTTTTTTGTTCGATTTAACAGCTTGTAAAATGGGCCTTGATTGCGTTGGATTTAAAGCCTTATGGCCTAACGTTAGGTCTATTCTTAGTTTCACTGTTTACTGCTGCACATTCGCGGTGCATTTTACAAGTTAGATTACTCAGATTTCGGCGAAATCAAAGTGCATAATATCCCCATTCATTGGTGATTACTGTGCATTTGTGATTCGCACATTTAAAAAGGATTATGCTAATCGGGTTTACAGTTTGTAAAAAGTCATTGATTGGAATTTTGTCAGCTGAATGTGTGTGTGATTTGAATCATGAATATTAATTTTCAATGGCAAGACACTGAAAAACAATTACTTGCAATGAAGTATTTAGTAAACGTTTACA
>JAIGNY010002375.1:497500-507500 GCA_020152595.1 Chiridota heheva | reverse complement strand
AACTTCTATGTTATAGGACTTGCAACATTACAGGCAGCATTAGTGTGTGATAGATTGCTTATAAAGAGATATTGAATTATCGAGGATTTTACAGTTAATCGAATTATTTCAAGCCTAAATATTTAGTAAAATATGCACAAAATTGTAAAGTCATCATTCAAATAGTTCTCTTTTATCCTCTGTTACTTGCAATTGAAGGAGGGTAGCTGACTAAAAAATATTGAATCAGCTTAGCCATACCCACCCCACCCTAAGCCCTACTCCATGCCCCACTCCACATCTTCTCTATACCTCTCTCCACCCTCTCCACATACCCCACTCATACAACTACACTCCCTCCCCATACCCCACTCATACCACCAACCCCTCCCACACCACACACTCCACACCCCACTCCATATCCCACTCCACACCCCACCATACACTACCCCCACCCAATACCTCACCCCACCCCACCCCCACCCCACCCCCACCCACACCACTCCACATCACACCCATATCACACCCACATTGCACCCCACATCACACCCAACCCCACCCCATCCCACACCCCACCTCACACCTACACCCCCACAACACCTACACCCCCACCACACCACACCTCAGCCCATTCAAAGCTGAAAGTGATCAATTACTGAATTTTACGAACTTCAACTGCATGGTTTTAATACAATACACACATTTTGTGTATTAGAAATCTTGGAACTACATATAATGTATTATCTGGCATTTTGAGGGCTGTGCTGCTCAGTATTTGATTTCTTATTTAATTTTTTTTTTTTTAAGGCAAAAGAATTTCATGTTGTAACAGTCAATTTAAGATACCATATTAGAACACTTGTTAACCATATTGAGTCCTGTGCAATATTCATCATACAAACGTAAATTATATATGGAGGCAAGTCAAGTGTGACAAGCGGTAATGTCTTAATTAATGTATAAACCTTAACACAGCCAGTTTATCACTCCTTACAAGAATCTCACTAAAACAAAATGAAATATTAACACATTTAAGAATGATGAATGATAATTGGATTTTTTTAGAAATTGCAAATCTAGTCACAACTTTCATCTTATCTATTTTTTTGAGCTTGAAAAAGTATGCAAAATTCAAAAGTGAGAAGTTTAAACGTCATTATGCTAATTGGTTGATTCTTATGTTCGTACAATGGGGATTCCATAGATTGAAATGTGTTACTTTCGTGGACCTCCAAATATGCAGAAAAATGATCAAGAAGTCACCTGTTCAGGATATCATTCCAAATTATAAACAACACAAAATATTCCGACAGAGAGGACCGCAAAGGAGATTTTGTATGGAATTTCAAATTGTCTGCACACTTCAAATGGACTTGTGTTCATGTCATGAATTGAAGGGGTTGATATGATAAGTGCTGTGCCTCTCCCTTGTAAGAACACACAGTAATAACACAATGAGATATGAAATAATAGATTATTTGCTTATAAAAGTACATTTTACGCATAATTTTGAAGAAAAATCTGTCATGCATGGATTTTCTTTTTGAAAAATAGCTATTATTTGAACTTAAAAAGCCTTAGACATTGATAAAGTGTTGTGTTTTGCTTTTGGGTACAGGGTGCACAATTTTCATTTGCAATATGTTACTGCGAGGGAGAACTTCAATTTAAAGACAATTTCAGGATGATGTACAGGAAGTATAATATTTCCCATTCAAAATAAGATTGCAAAACTACAGCCAGTTGAACTGCAACATACAATGCAATTAATGCCTGGATTTCTTTTTTTAAGAATTGGAATTGGTGACTTTTGTAATGCTGGGTAGAATGTTCCATATGATTGATTTATGCTCAGCAAGAGCTCAGCACTGACCAGCACAGCAATACCACTGCTTACATGTAGAAAGCATTTTAAAACCTTCAGCTCTTAAAACCTCAAGTATCCTAATGTTGGTTTAAAGATAAAACACCTAAGTCACTTATTCATCCCTTTTCACTCCAACATCAGATGCCTTGTTTATCATTCCCTCTACTTGGATGGCCATTACATTCTGATTGACCAATATGCTTGTGAATTTCATCGCTTTTTAGCAAAAATAAAATAATATAAAACAAGGTTAATTACATGTTTGTAAATATATTCACTCAGATTTGTACTCCTTTATTTAATACCCTGAGGAAAGATATGACGCAGTGCATATTATTGTTTGTGCATGAGAAATTTTGCATTAAAGAATTGTGAAATTTGATACGAAATGAGATTTACGGGATTATTTTCATCAAATTTTAGTCGGTACAGTCAAACATGATGATAGAAGTGGTGTGTACATATCTTATTGCATTTTAATTGATTGAGATCTTCTGAGTATATTACTCTTTTCTTGAAATTTCAATTTTTTGTTTGGTCTTTTTCATGGTGACATAGTTTTTGTGTAAATGGTAAATAAGATGTTGACTTAATGTAAAGAAAGAATGGTGAAGCAAAATGTTTAAAGTTTTGTCCATTAGTAAGATATCAGATATTCAAGCTAGAGTATTGTTGTTAGATATTTAAACTAGGAGTGTTGTTAATATATATTAAAGCTAGGAGTATTGTTATGAGATATTTAAGCTAGGAGTATTGTAATTAGATATTCAAGCTAGGAGTATTGTAATTAGATATTCAAGCTAGAGTATTGTAATTAGATATTCGAGCTAGGAGTATTGTAATTAGATATTCAAGCTAGGAGTATTGTTGTTAGATATTTAAACTAGGAGTGTTGTTAATATATATTAAAGCTAGGAGTATTGTTATGAGATATTCAAGCTAGGAGTATTGTAATTAGATATTCAAGCTAGGAGTATTGTAATTAGATATTCAAGCTAGAGTATTGTAATTAGATATTCGAGCTAGAGTATTGTTATTAGATATTCAAGCTAGGAGTATTGTTATTAGATATTCAAGCTAGAGTATTGTTATTAGATATTCAAGCTAGGAGTATTGTTATTAGATATTTAAGCTAGGAGTAGTGTTATTAGATATTTAAGCTAGAGTATTGTTATGAGATATTCAAGCTAGGAGTATTGTTATTAGATATTTAAGCTAGAGTATTGCTATTAGATATTCAAGCTAAGAGTATTGTTATGAGATATCAAGCTAGGAGTATTGTTATGAGATATTCAAGCTAGGAGTATTGTTATTGGATATTGAGCTAAGAGTATTGTTATTAGATATTCAAGCTAGGAGTATTGCTATTAGATATTCAAGCTAGGAGTATTGTTATGAGATATTCAAGCTAGGAATATTGTTATTGGATATTCAAGCTAGGAGTATTGTATGAGATATTCAAGCTAGGAGTATTGTCATGAGATATTCAAGCTAGGGAGTATTGTTATGAGATATTCAAGCTAGGAGTATTGTTATTAGATATTCAAGCTAGGAGTATTGTTATTAGATATTCAAGCTAGGAGTATTGTTATTAGATATTTAAGCTAGGAGTAGTGTTATTAGATATTTAAGCTAGGAGTATTGTTATGAGATATTCAAGCTAGGAGTATTGTTAATAGACATTTAAGCTAGGAGTATTGTTATTAGATATTCAAGCTAGGAGTATTGTTATGAGATATTCAAGCTAGGAGTATTGCTATGAGATATTCAAGCTAGGAGTATTGTTATTAGATATTCAAGCTATGAGTATTGTTATGAGATACTCAAGCTAGGAGTGTTGTTATTAGATATTTAAGCTAGGAGTATTGTTATTAGACATTTTAAGCTAGGAGTATTGTTATGAGATATTCAAGCTAGGAGTATTGTTATTACATATTCAAGCTAGGAGTATTGTTATTAGACATTTAAGCTAGGAGTATTGTTATTAGATATTTAAGCTAGAGTATTGTTATTAGATATTCAAGCTAGGAGTATTGTTATGAGATATTTGAGCTAGGAGTATTGTTATTAGATATTCAAGCTAGGAGTATTGTTATTAAATATTCAAGCTAGGAGTATTGTTATTGGATATTCAAGCTAAGAGTATTGTTATTAGATATTCAAGCTAGAGTATTGCTATGAGATATTCAAGCTAGAGTATTATTATGAGATATTCAAGCTAGGAGTATTGTTATTAGATATTCAAGCTAGGAGTATTGTTATGAGATATTCAAGCTAGGAGTATTGTTATTAGATATTTAAGCTAGAGTATTGTTATTAGATATTCAAGCTAGAGTATTGTTATTAGATATTCAAGCTAGGAGTATTGTTATTAGATATTTAAGCTAGGAGTAGTGTTATTAGATATTTAAGCTAGGAGTATTGTTATGAGGATATTCAAGCTAGAGTATTGTTATTAGATATTTAAGCTAGGAGTATTGCTATTAGATATTCAAGCTAAGAGTATTGTTATGAGATATTCAAGCTAGAGTATTGTTATTAGATATTCAAGCTAGGAGTATTGTTATTGGATATTGAAGCTAAGAGTATTGTTATTAGATATTCAAGCTAGGAGTATTGCTATTAGATATTCAAGCTAGGAGTATTGTTATGAGATATTCAAGCTAGGAGTATTGTTATTGGATATTCAAGCTAGGAGTATTGTATGAGATATTCAAGCCAGGAGTATTGTCATGAGATATTCAAGCTAGGAGTATTGCTAGTAGATATTCAAGCTAGGAGTATTGCTATTAGATATTCAAGCTAGGAGTATTGTTAAATTTATGTGCATCTTAATATATTTCTTGTATTGAAGCCGCAGGGGAAAAGTTTGCTGTAGACATTGGACAAAATGGAATAGCATAAAAGTTTGGTAGTGTTCATAAAGAAGACTGTTTCATATTTTTAAATTGAAATGTGCTGTCACGAGTCTCATGCAACTTAAACTCCTTCCAATTTTGAAATGCTAACTTTTATTTCTTGAGACTTAATTGCATATTTTCATAACTTGTAGCACAGTTATTCTGTCTGTTGGCAATCACTATAATATCAGAAAGTACATTTCTTATTTCAGATTCTTAGTGTAACTTAATGCCCACTTAAAGCAATATTAAAGGACTAGTTCAGAGGTAAAGCATGTTGATCTTATATGAAAGAGGACTTCAAAAGAAACAAAATAGTGAAGAAGCAGTCAAAAATCTTATTCCATTAAAGAGATATTCAAGTTTAGAGTCTAGTATCATTTCTGTAGAAACAACTGAAATCAGACTAGTTGTGATGGCACAACCTCAGTTTTTCAAAATCTGTATGTATTTTAAAGAACTTTTATTTAATTTTTCACTTTCAAATTATTTTTCCTCAAACTTTCTTCAGGTGGTATATTATGCATATTCAGTTTTACTACGTTTTGACATATCCCATGGTTTTTAAGTCACAAAATTGCAGGAAAAAAATGACAGATTACATAAAGACTTTGAGGAATCTGAGGCTATGAGGCTATGACATCACAAGTAGTTTGATTTCAGTCATTTCTACAGAAATGATACCAAACTTTAAACTTGAATATCTCCTTAATAGAGTAAGATTTTTGAATGCTTTCTATTTTTACCATTTTGTTTCTTTTGAAGTCCTCTTTCATATAAAATAAACTTGCTTGACCCCTGAACTAACCCTTTAAAGGAAATTGGTATCATTTTATAAATACATTCAAAAGTGAATGCGCCGTGCTGGTGACATCACTTCTGGTTGTCGCTTTTGCCTATTGATTGTGAGAAATAAGTGATGTTATCAGGGATCACACGTCCACTGGACCAAACATAGGGGCCTCCATGTGTTATCAATAACATCACAGATTTCTCGCAATCAATAAGGAAAATTGAAAACTGCAAGTGATGTTACCAGCACGGCAGTGTTTACTTCTGAATGTATTAATGGGACGATACCTTTCCTTTAAAAAAAGTACAGAAAATAGTTATTTTCATTTATCTTTACGTTTTAATGCAATGACACTTCAGAATGGTTTTAACTGAATTTGTGGTATTAACGGTGGAAGCGTTTGGTCAAAAGAAAATGTTTTTAATACACCAGTCTCAAATGTATCACTGGCATAGCCAGGATTTTTGTGTGGGGACCAACAATGAGCTGCGAGAGGTATTTTTAATGGAGGTTAATCGAAAGTATGTCGTCGTGAGGTGACATTGCTTTGCGAGCAAAGTCCCACGCGAGGGGGCAAAGTCCCTGAATCTTCTTCCCGGAAGGTCTGAGAAAATACGCTTTTTAGAGATATGAAAAGCGTTAAAATTGAAACCAAATCACATTGTGTATTTTCAAGGGGCGAAGTTCCAGAAAGCTATGGGACATGAATGGAATTAGGCACTTTTTTGGGGGGAAGGGGGGGGGGGGGTGGGGGTGGGGGTAACTGTCTGTGTGATATGTGTCACACAGTCTGAAGGTGTACATTATACATAGAGTTTGTAAAAGCTCTTGGGTTTTATATACTGAACTGAAACACACATGGCAATTAACAATAAAACTTGCTCCCCTTTGCTCACACCTATAGAGCAAAACATATTTTTGATGTGTAATTGTTTTTTTTGGTGTGGGATTGGGGACCCCCTTCCTTCCCCTCCCCTCTTCCCCTCCCCTTTCCCCCTCTCTCCTTCCCTTCCTCCTCTGGCTATGCCAATGCGCTGTATACTGTACATACTTAGCTATCGAGTAGAAACATTTCCCCAGTATTTATCCTTCTATATAGTCACCTGTAGAGTGGTCCGAACCTTTGTTTTATGCTGATTCTTTGCCACCTCCTGCACATTGAATGTTTTCATTTAATTAGGTTCCTTTCCTTCTGTAAACATTCACTGAGTTTATCGTAACCTTTTGTGCTTTGAATTTTGGCAGATGGGGGAAAAAAGGTTGGCTTTAGGAGGATAGAATTGAAATTAAGTTGGGAGATAATTTTATTTGACTTCATATAGAAAATGATTTCATTGCCAGAGGGTTTTCTTTACATTTCACAGGACAGATAATTGTTTTAATATCATCAGACAATGCCTCAAGAAAAAAGCAGTACTTTACAGTAAGTGATGGTCGCAATTCTGTAACATAAGAAAAATCAATTACTCACTATAAGTGCCTTATTTCAAATTAGAATTAAGTTATTGTTTATCTTCAGATTGAATGGAAATAATTGTGAATGTTACAAATTATTATTGGAATGTTTCAAGAAATGCTTAGAAACATGAGGCATTCTATCATAATTTGAAAGAAAATGATGAATTTGATATAAATAGAGTTCTAATGTTGATCTGTAGCACATCAACTCCACTTTTTGTAGTACAGTACCAGTAAAAAAATAATCACAGGCCCTTTAACCCTGATATGTCTTAGTTCGAAGGATATGATGGTAATTCGTTTGAAGAAGTTTATACCAGCCAAACAATTACAAAACTAACATGTATGTATGCATCAAGTAAACTAAGTTACAACGTGAAAATATTCATAGTGATTAATTAAATTGAAATTAGATTGTGCGTCTGGGTAACATGGATAGCAAATTTAAACACAGTGGCTGAGGAGATTTTGCAAAAAACATTACCTTCATCTTATGGATACAAAATCTCCTTAAAGGACAGTTCAGTGGTTAATCATATCCACCTTATATGAAAGAGGACTTCAAAAGAAACAAAATTGTGAAGAAAGCATTCAAAACTTCCAAGATATTCAAGTTAAAAGCTCTATCTTATCTGTGTAGAAATGACTGGTGTAATAAGTCTACTATGAAAAGTTGGCGTCTTCACCCTCACATTCTTAACAATTGCTAATGTATTTTGAAGTAAGTTTATTTAATTTGTTCACTTTTTCATCGAACGTCTTCAGGTGGTATATAATAAATATTCTTCCTAGATTCACTTATACTACCTTTTTGACATATTACATGGTTTTTAAGCCACAAAATTGCAGGACAAAATATGATAGAATACATAAAGACTTTGAGGAATCTGAGGCTATGATATCACGACTAGTCTGATTTCAGTTGTTTCTACACAAATAAAACCAAACTTTAAACTTAGATATCTTCTTAAATAATATGATTTTTGAATGCTTTCTTCACAATTTTGTTTCTTCTGAAGTTCTTTTTCATGTAAGATAGACTTGCTTGACCCCTGAACTAATCCTTTAAATTGATGTGAAATGCTAATGTACAATGTGGTACATTTATACACGAGTACAAGTTAAACAAGACTCATGACACAGTCAATTTAAATATGAAATAGTTTTCTCATGAACACTATCAAACTTTTTCGGTGAACTTTTATGTGTATTGAAAGAGTTACTCAAAGGAGCACTAGACAGAAAAGTGAGGGTGCTTGATACAGATATATTATCCACAACAGATTGATAAATTTCATGCCTCCATAGACAAACAACAAACAAAGGTCACTTGAATATTAAAAACCTGAAAAGTAGTATTCTGTCGCACGCTAGATAAGCATTCGTATTTTTAAAAATACGCAATCACTTTTTGGTGTAGTGTTCCTTTAAATTTCCCCACTTGTTATATTTCTTTGAGTAACAAGGAAAAATGGTACATTCTTAAGAAAAGCCTGCTGTCTCATTACTGGCCCAGCATCAGGATCAGCATGTACAGAAAAACTGTACACCAACAACATTTTGCTGTACACTCAAACAATCTGTACTGGCATTATTACATTGAATTTCAAAACATGATCAATATTTGTCATATTTTAGAACTTTTTCATTGAATTGCAGTAGTTTATAAATAGGTAAAAAATGTTTATGGTGACACAGATTATTAAGATTAAATAAATTTCCAATCTATATAAATTTTATGAACTTGAACTCAATCTTAACTTGTGTTGTTAGTTTTGTGCATGAAATTAGTGTATTAGTTCTCTTAACCTCTCTTTCCTCTCTGTCCTAACTCAAGCACCTTACTGTAGTTTTTAAACTAGTGCTGTTACGACATGGCTCTATTATGTATCGATTATCGTGGAGAAAAATATCGCGATATATCATAGTATCTTTTCAAGAAAACTGACTCAAGACACAAATTCTTTATATCACTAATGTTATATGATCATGGAGTTACAATTTACTCCATGATATGATGAATGCAAGAAAAAATTATTTGCAGATTTAGCAGATGACGTGACTATTACTTTCATCACGCATCACGCATGTGTTTGGTAATTCAGCCAATGCGTCTATAAATCATCAAAGTGAGAGCCTGAGTGGCACATTCTAGACCAGTTTTTCATTCTTTTTGCCAACTTACATCGGCGCGTGCCAGTGTGTGGTGACGGAGCACGATTTTTAAATTACAGTAGTTGTTTTTATGTTTCACAATCATTTTGCACGTTTTTAATGGCCTAAACTTGACTTTTGGATTAAGTACCGTAATGTTGATATTGTAATGTACGAAGTAGCCTAGCCTACTTGGCGAAAATTTCTTAGTTAAGTTCTAGTTTTTGGTATCGCGATACCGATCGGCATATTTCATGTCGTGGGAAAAGAGATATTGTGATAATTGATATGTCATGACAGCACTATTCCAAACAACCTCTTGGCATATTTGACTCTGGCTGTCGCGGTGCTGTAAAACAGCAACAAACCAAACCTGTATTAGTTGTTTGAAGTCAGAACAGAAATATTGAACTGGTATGTTGGTAATATTTATGGATTTTTCCCTTCTGACACCTGCTCAGTTAAATTTTAGGTGTGTGTGCTGATTTGGAAAATGTCAATTATATCATGGTTGAACTGCATGCAGTTGACACTCTTGGGGAAGGATTTTTAGCTTCACACCCCTTTAAGTGGTTTGATCTAATGCAATGATCAAGGCAAGACTTGTTACAAGACCCAGAAAATCTTTTGGCTTTGAACCTTAAAATTGCTAAGTGTTGGCTTTGAGATTGTGCTGTATTGGTATGTTGCCTTACATGCATTAATCCTTGTTTGTATTTTCACTTTGGCTCTGTGCATCTATTTATGTGAATTTTGCATTAAAAAACTGGTTTTACTAAGAATATTACTACAAAAACTGAAACTGTTTGGAAGGGGACAAGCAGAATACATCCACCAAATTCTGTTTAA
>JAIGNY010002375.1:205000-492500 GCA_020152595.1 Chiridota heheva | reverse complement strand
CTGCATACGTCTTACTCACTTCTTTTCTCACCCACTGGTACCTCCTATTAGGCTCTTCCAAACCTCTCTGCCCTACTTGCAATATCGATCTCTTGATCAAACATATCCTTTTAACCTGTCCTTTATACTTCAATAGATCATCCCTCACCCCCTCCACCTCTATTTCTGACCTCTTCAAGAACAATCCCCCTCCAACAACATCACCTTCTCTGCAATAGCAAAATACTCTACCTGATCTAATCCTTACCCACACTTCCGACCATCTTTCTTTTTATTATCTTTATTTGCACATTATTTATTTCCATTTTTTCTCTCCTTCATACTCCCTCTCCTCTTCCACCCATCTCTGTCCCAACTCTTGCACCTTAAATTTTTACACCCTCTTGGCACAATTGACTTGATTGTAGCAGTGCCGTTAAACATCAACAAACCATCAGGGATTGAGTCTGTGAAACTCGATAGCTTCACCATGATGCACATTCTAAACCCAGATAATTAAAGGCACATAAAAATGTTGGAATGTTTACAAACTTTACGAAAAACTTTCTGTAAATTTGGAATCCCACCTGAAAGTGAAGGTGGGATAGGCCCCTTTGGAATTACAAACCTTAATATCGCAACTCTTCTCATTTTCTTCACATGGATATCTTGATCACATCATTCATGCTTATCATATATATGTACAGTACAGTATTATACATAAATTGATCAGTACAATCCTGTATGTGCGCTACAGAATAGCAAAAGTGATAGATATTAGGTCAAGACAAGCTTCTGCTTCTGCAATATCTGGTGCACCACAACCCTGACAATTCTTGTTGCCATGGTCGCCATGGCGATGAAAATTTAAATTTTGGCAACCAAAAAATTGAAAGATAATGATTTTATTCACCAGAGAAATGACACTTTATGTCTCACCTGGTGACCAAAATAAAAGTTTCTTTTGAGCTTTCTTCACTTAAAAATATAATTTAAAACAATCTTTTTGTACTGGTGAGTGAATAATTTCACAATTTTGGCAATCAAAATTTTGGAAATTAGGAAACATGGTCACCAGTTTTTTCTGAGTTGGCGACCACAAAGCATTGTGTCCATATGACAATTTTGCCTTTTAATAATATTTTTGCATTTCTTCTTCAAAATAAATGGAGATTTTATGTCAATGTTTATATTCTTTTAATGACTATCTGAAGGTAGTGTTTATAAATTAAGTATTACTGATGAGAGCTTGATTTGTTTGGATATACAAAATATATGCTTACAAAGTACTAACTTGTTATAAATGCTCTTAACCTACTTATAATGTTTATTGAACATCTGTGGATATGGAGCAAAGTCTCTGTGTTCAGATGTCTTTTAATAACAACAGCCAAAGCTTCCAGAAGAAATTGATCATTTTGCAAGAAAATTTTCATTGAATATTTGTAAGAAAGATTTAATGTAGACTGTATATGGGAATTTATTCACAGATCAGGTTTTTTGTAATTATTTTCAATGGTTAATTCCAGCAATCAACAATCAAATGCGAATGATTTTGTAGAGTTGACATCAAAGCACTGCCTTACATTTAAAAATCTTGATTTTCCCTTTTCTGGGTTTTCACAATCATGATCCATACTACCGTTTTCTTATTTTTCTGAAATGTGAAAACA
This sequence comes from Chiridota heheva, assembly GCA_020152595.1. NCBI lineage: Eukaryota > Metazoa > Echinodermata > Holothuroidea > Apodida > Chiridotidae > Chiridota > Chiridota heheva. The sequence continues at coordinate 490,848 of JAIGNY010002375.1, read as the reverse complement.
AACAATTTCATACCAAAGACCAGGGTCACAGCTAGCTGAAAATAACCAGGGGCTCAAGCAACATAAGAGCAAAGTCAACAATGTCCGTAAGGGGTTAGAAAGCGAGTCCCCTGCTGGAATGAAAATTGCATTCTTACAGTATGTGGTTGGAGAGACCTAAGTGTCTGTATGTTTTCTTGATGGATAAAATAATGTTCAACAAAATTCTTGACAAGATTTTCTTGTTGTGGTAGCTAGCTATAGCTCTGGCAAAGACTTTCCATTAAAAAGCAGATTTTATGCTCTTTAGTCTCAAAAGCATATGTCTAAGTTGGCCTCTGTGCAGGAGTGAACAGCTTACAAAACCTTAATCATCTTGAAAGAATAAGGATTTCTTGCTTGTCTGCTTGATGTTTCATATATCTCCTCAACCATACATAATTAGCAAAACCAAGAGCATATTCTATTAGGAGTGTTATTTATACTTTTTAAGCTCTCCCCATATTTGCTTTCGTAATACTCTTGAAAGGTTTCTGTTTGGATTTTAAATATGCAGCGACCAGTTTTACTGGGAATGGTGTTTGCAAATCACAGAGTGTTGACTCTTTTAATCATTGTATTGCGCAAACATACAGTATGTTGCACCAAACAGAAAGTTTTGCTTATCTTTAGCAGGTGAAATTAATTTTATGTGTGAGATAATTTTATGTTGTGACTATATTTGCAATGAAGATTTAGGCAAGGTGGAACAAAAATAAAAATGAATTTCAAGGCTTATGTTAAAAGTACTGGATGTGGACATGTTTAGTAGGTGCATAAATAGCTCAGATTGTTTAAAGTTCTATCAAAAGCCATGTCCCTAGCATTTATCCTGTAAAAATCAGTTAGAGATTGGCACTTTTACAGTTTTTAGATTTTCAGGTATTGATATGCTAATTTTTATGCAAATTTTCTAAATATATAAATTAATATTAATATCCTGTCAATCAAATGTTTGAAATTCTCTGCAACAATTGTTTGAGGAGTAACTACATGTAATGTTAGCGAAATAGTTTTAAAAAACACTCAACTGAAATGTGGGGGCATATTATTTTGGGGTCCCTAGAGTATTTAAAAACACTTTTTGGGCATGTTTAGTACTGATTAGTTGATAACCTTTGACATGAATGTTTACATCAGTGCTTTTTTAATCATTTCTAAAGAATATGGCCTATATTAATTCATTTTTAACGACATTTGTATTAACCCTTACTCTACCATGCGGTGATAATAGTGTCCCGTCTTTGACTCCGTCTCCCAGGGGCATTTTCAAGAAAATGCTGGTAGAGTAAGGGTTAATCAACCTGCGACAAGTGTGCCAACTCAAAATATATGCAACATGGGCGGCCCACTGGGCCACTGAAGAGGATTGAGCCCTACTTTGCTGCTGGGAAGACAGAGGACCCTTCAATAATCAGCTTGTGCTTAATCCTTACTGTACCATGCAGCGATATTATCACCATTTTGGGTGCCCTGTCTTTGACTCCGCCTCCCAGGTGCATTTACAAGAAAGTGCGGGTAGAGTAAGGGTTAAAAACTTGGCATTTGAGAATTCTCATTAATTAGCCAAAAAGAGTACCCCACTTTTCAGACAAAAGCTCCTTTAGCCATACCTCCAGTCTGCATCCAATTTGAATCAACATTCTCACCAGTTTCAAAGATTGAAATTCAGAGGGGGTGGGGAGAATGGGAAAGAAATGATAGTTCATAAAGATACTGAAGTGAGCAGTCTGTCTTTCATAGGTCAGATATGTATAGCATACAAAACATGATACTTTGATCAGCCATTTAAACTAAATATGCTATTTTGAAAATTTAAAGACTTGTTTTAGCCAGAACTTGTGTGCTTTTTGATACTAGAAGTAAGTAAAAAGAGAATAGTAACTTAAAATAAACTATTAATTCCTGAATATATATATATATATATATATATATATATATATATATATATATATATATATATATATATATATATATATATATATGTAAATACATATATATATATATGTATGTATGTATATGTACAGTATGTATGTATGTACAGTATGTATGTATGTATGTATGTATGTATGTATGTACAGTATGTATGTTTGTACAGTATGTATGTATGTATGTATGTATGTATGCATGTATGTATGTATGTATGCATGTATGTATGTATGTATGTATGTATGTATGTATGTATGTATGTATGTATGTATGTATGTATGTATGCATGCATGCATGTATGTATGTATGTATGTATGTATGTATGTATGCATGCATGCATGCATGTATGTATGTATGTATGTATGTATGTATGTATGTATGTATGTACAGTATGTATGTATGTACAGTATGTATGTATGTATGTATGTATGTATGTATGTATGTATGTATGTATGTATGTATGTATGTATGTATGTATGTATGTATGTATGTATGTATGTATGTATGTATGTATGTATGTATGTATGTATGTATGTATGTATGTACAGTATGTATGTATGTATGTATGTATGTATGTATGTATGTATGTATGTATGTATGTATTATCTATGTATGTATGTATGTATGTATGTATTTATGTATATATATATATATATATATATATATATATATATATTTATATAAAAATATATATATATATATATATATATATATATATATATATATATATATATATATATATATATATATATATATTATATATATATATATATATATATATATATATATATATATATATATATATATATATATATATATATATATATATATATATATATATTTATATGTATATATATATATATATATATATATATATATATATATATATATATATTCAACTTTATTTTGCTCGTTTTCAGCAACAAAAATGATAATACCCAGGAGGTGGTCCTCTGATTGTGGTATTTTACATAGTTATTTCACATAAAACAAGCAAAATTATCAGAACATGCAATATGAAAGTTGAGCATAAAAGAAAAGATTTCAATGAACATCTTATATCCAACCAATTTAATAAGCACTGAAAACAATGAGGGAAAGTTTTTTTTTGACTGCTAAATTAAAACATACACAAAGATGACAAATTAAAAAATATAAATGAATAAATAAATAAGAAATAAATATCCAGGCCTCCAGCACCCTAATATATCACTTGATGAGTTCATCACCTAATGGCATGAACTCATTGTTCAGCACATTCCATTGGAAAGTTTTAACTAATTCTTGATGATAAATCTTGCCCTAAAATATCCGCACCCCTCCATTTCTACTCTCCCCTTGTTCCAATAAGTCCCAAATTTTTATCACTTCTTCCTTTAGCAGTAACAAACCCATACACCAGATTTAATTCATATTCAGTCATCTGTTGTTGAAATATCTTGATGACAGACAAACAAACAGAGGCAAAAACATGTCCCTCTCCCATTTTCACCCTTCCCCTGTTCCAATATGTCTTTTATTTTAATCACTTAATCCTTAAGTGGTAACAAAACCGCACCAAATTTAGTCCACATCAATCAGTAGTTCTTGAGATATCTTGATGACAAACAAACAAACAAACAAACAAACAAACAAACAAACAAACAAACAAACAAACAAACAAACAAACAAACAAACAAACAAACGGATGCAAAATTATAACTTCCATCAAACTTTGTTGGCGGAGGTAAATATCATCAATGCTTCTCAATCCCAACCCGAGTAATTGATTGATTTTGCTCAATTCTCATCAAAATTTGCTTTGGTGTGAATGGTACTTGATGGGTGAACTCATGTGAAACTAGAATTTTAGTACTCTGAAGAATGCATACCTCTGCCCTCTTGATAAGTTCAACATGCCTATCTGCACATTGCCTACAAATTGGTAAAGTTCTTCCCCCCCCTCCCCATCCTCAATACATAAATCCAAGACCCACTAAGTTTTATCCCCAAATCTCTTCTTCACTTTTAATCAGTATTTGTCATTTGTATGATAGACACTTCAGGGTTATCTACCTTCAATGTTTTCAGTTTTATTCAGGCTAAGCATTCATTGTTTGAGTTCTTTCCAGGAAAGAATCACAAATCTACCTTCATTGTTTTCAGTTTTATTCAGGCTAAGCATTCATTGTTTGAGTCCTTTTCAGGAAAGATTCACATTCCATCCTTTTCCATTCATGTCGAAAGCAATTATTTTGATTTTGTTTGATACCCAACCACTAGATTTGATTTTTTGGAGTCCAGAAAATGGATTGTTTGGAAATCTTTTTAGGGCATGAATTTATTGTTCAGCACTTTCCATTGGAAAGTTTGATCTACAGTAAGTCTTGACAGATCTCATTCAAAAATATTCCCACCCCTTCATTTGTGCCTTTCCTCTGTCCAAATTTTATTCACCTCTTTCTTAAGCAGCAAACACAACACACACAATTTAATCCAAATCTAGTTAACAATTCTTGCAATATCTTGATGGCAAACAGACAAACAGACAAACAAACAAGGGTGAAAAGAACCTCCATCAACATTGTGGCAGAGGTAATAATCAATGACAGACAATTACAAAGCTTGAGATGAGACTTTCATTTGATAAAATCCACATCCATTACAAAAAAGCATTCCCTTTCAGCTGAGTGCACATTGGAATCTTTCAATCATTATATAAGTGTCATTATTGCAGCTTTCTCAGATTTTGATCCAAAAACACAGTATGGAGAGAGGAAGAACAGATTTGACTGAGATTTTGTCTGAAAATGAAGCAGATAGCTAGTGAAAGTTACAAAAGTCAACTAATTTTCAGTTGTAATTTTTAAGAAACATAAACAACGCTCTAACCAAAGGTGTAAGAAGTGGGTTGAGAATGAGGAAAGCTGCTCCCTGTGAGGATTTTACCTTCACAGTTGCAAGTTTTTTTCCTGGTTGGAAGGTAAAACTGAGGGAATTATTCAACTGAAATTGAAAAATCTTCTAAAATTGAAGAAAAATTACTTGGCAAATAAAAAATCTCAGAAGGTATATGAGCAAGAATGTTTGATGGGAATATAACTTGTGCAATTTCCCCTTAATATAGCATGGCTATTTTTGGTGATCTAACCAGCCTGCTTTGCGACCCTTCTAACACTCCTCATTGCAAATTCAGATCATAATGTTTTGCTTTCCAGGTTTCAAAATTTATATCACATTGTTCAAATCTTGAAAAGGAATCTACATTTTGAAGACATGAAAAAGTTATTCAATTCAATTTCAATGTCCCAATATCTTCTGTAGGTCGTGGCGATTGATACTTGACAAACATACTGCTTTAAGCAGTCCCCAAACCTTTTAGTTGTTCTTAGTTTTCTGTCAAGCGGAAATCCAACCAGATATCAATACTGATAATTGAATTCTTCTTAGGTACCTAGAATCCAGGTGGCAGTGGCATTTCCATTTTGATTTTTGTTGAAGCTGCAGAGTGATATTGATATATATTCCTTTCATTGTTTGGTCTGCTTAAAATACTTTATTTATATTTATGGCAAGTGTTTGAATACGCAAGTGAGAGAAAAAACTATCACGTATCACTTTTTACATAAAACGTGCAAAAAGGAAGCCAAGCATGGTGATGTTGACGGCCCACCTATATTCCTGTATTGTTATTAGTTCATAATTTGAAACTACAAAACTAAGTGTGAACAATTGTTGGTGTGCTTTTGGGGACAGTGGGTAGCAAGCACCTCTAGTGAACAAGGACCCAGAGTGGTCATGGTCCCTAGTGGTCTGGGGCTCCTAGTGGTCAGGGGTCTATAGTGGTTGAGGCCCATAGTGGTTAGGGCCCGTAGTGGTTAGCGCCCATTGTGATCAGGAAACCATAGTGGTCAAGGACACATAGTGGCAAGAAATCAGAAGTGGTCAGGGGTCTTAAGTGGTCAGTGGTCCATAGTAGTCAGGTGTCCTAAAAATCAAGGGCTGTCAGTGGCAAAAACCATTAGAACAGTATGTTAACAAAAACTAAAACTGATGTATTTGACACCACTGTTGCAAGAACACCTTCTTAGTATATTTGATTGATGTTCAACGGTGTAACAACAATTTTGTTTGATGGCCTACAGTACAAATTGTGATCTTCCTCTCGGTGTTTGATCCAGCAATTTGTCATAGTTTGAAATCTGTGAAGTGTCACGTCCTCACCTCGCTTGGCAGATTTTCTCAGCATTTGCACATTTCCAACCAAAGTTTGTTTAAGAATCAGGTTTCATGGTCACATGGGAAAATTAATTTATGGATTCTTAAGTTTGACCAAACTCTCCTTTTGTAATTGTGCATGGTTGCTGTTAAATTGTTTTGGTAATCATTAATGTAAGTTTCATCTACTTCAGAGTAAAGTAGTGAATTTGAGCTTAATACAAATATGAGCTGTTGTCACACTAACTGCATAAGTACACTACAAGCTTCAACATTTGTAAGGAGCCCCTGGAAGCTAAGTCATGTGTGTCATATTGAAAATTTAATAATTCAGAGAGTAATAACACATTGTGGGTATGTTTGTTGACGTGCAAATCCAAGAATGACTTGATGAAGCAAAATGGTCTTAGAAATATTGAATGGTTATCAGTATAAAAGGCAAAGTTATATTGGTGGGCTAGGACATGAATGCACTGCTTTCATTAAATTTGTGGCATTCCATTGGGTCTTAATTTAAAGCACATTTCAAATGATGATTGCAAGTGTTACTGTTGATTGCTTTATTGAAGGAAAATTAAATTCATAGCATAGCATAGTATAGCATAGCATAGCATAGCATAGCATAGCATAACATAGCATAGCAAGGTTTAACGTCCTGAAAGCATCCAGTGGCATCAATACGGCCACGGCCTTTGATAACCAGTTGTGAACTCACTGGTTGCAGACCCACCGGGATACGAACCCGGGATGTGCTGGTGAGAGGACAAAGCACCTAACCACTACACCACGGAGTTCTGTGATATGTATAACTTTCATTTTTGTGTACTTTGAAATTACAAGTGTAGGAAGCAACCTTGGGTGAGTGGGGGAGGGGGGGATGTTCCACAAGTAGTATATTTTTTGGGAAGACTATAGACAACATTTTGGCAAAGTTATACTCGGGCTTTTGTCATTAACATTCTATTTTTGGCAATTTTCATTTGCCCTTCCTTAAAAAAGTTGAGATTTTATGCCTTTGTTTGAAGTAAGCCATTTTTGACTTTCAATAAAATTGATTAAAAGTAGTAAAATAATTCTATGAAAGAAAAGAAAAGATAACCTTATGGTGATTCCAGAATCGGGTAGTTGGAAGTTTTATAGGTATACTAAGAAGATTTTTCAAAAAAGGAAAAAAATGTGGCTTACAACATTTTACTGAATTTCATCTATGTTCCAGTAATTTATGAATTTGCAAAATCCTTGATCCTGTTTTGGAAAGATTCTCACAATAAAGTATTTAGATTGATCAGTTTTTTGCATATGCCTTCCTTTAGAAAATATACCTTCTTCAAACCATATTTTCATCCATCATGTCTTTAATGTTCCATTTCTTTCTTGGCTGACCTCAGCATTCTATCGTTCTCCATAGCTCTTGTGTATAACCTTCGAGAAACATTATTCTTCATCGCTCTTGTGTATCTTGTTCCTACATTTAGATAGATTTTTTCCATTATACATTCAAAATGTCAAATTTCAGCTTACAGATAAATCTGTTGGTCTTTTGAAATGTTTTCATCCTTCCTTTTTTACCTCCATGCTTATAGTAATCTCAGCAGCACATAATCTGATTTCAAATACTTTTGAGTATTTTTCCTTTCAGTGGTTATTTAATTTGTTATCGTAAACTTGATTTAGACCACGTTTAAGCTTCATTGGGATTGAGGGACAACCTGCAGCAGCTTTTGATGAATTAATGTATTTTGATAGTTTTTGATGGTTGGCAGACAAAACAAAGCTGTATTGAATAGAATGATGAGGACAGGTATTAAATATTAAAGCTGCATGTGTGGGACATATTATTATTGTATTGTAGAAACATCACAGGTATAGTCACAGGAAGGAGGAGGGGGGGGGGGTGTCAGCTGGGCCATTCGCCCCCAATAGCTCTGCAAAAGGTAAAAAGGTCCAGATTTTAGGCAATGACTTTTTTTTCGCTATTTTGACACAAGTTTGGAGAGGAAAAAATTGCACCATCAGCATTTTTTGTTGTTTTCCAATTTAATAGGCTAGCTACACCCCTGAACATTCGGCAAAAATAAATAAATTGACTGTAATATTCATTCATCCAACTTTTGGCTAATCAAAGTTTGAGGAGAAGAGATTGATCATAACATGTTTAGTGCCATACTCAAATTATTATCTTGGTAATTTTCTCCTTATAGGAGTTACACCTGAATTTGTGTCTTACATATTTCGTATGTGAGACTTTAGGATCAATATGTGTTCTTATATGGACAGTTTGTCTAATTGTTGACAGAGGTCGTAAAGAGCTTGTCATATTGTTGACGAGCTTGTGGCGAGTTCGTCTATTTTTTGAAGAGGTTGTCAGATTATTGACGAGCTCGTCACAAGCTTGTCCAGTTGTTGACGAGCTCATGGCGAGCTTGTCTATTTTTTGACAAGCTCATCAGATTATTGAAAAGCTCATCACAACCTTGTCCAATTATTGATGACCTCATGGCAAGCTCTCTATTGATGAGCTCGTCAACAATCTGACGAACTCGCAATGATCTCATTTTTGTTGTCCAGCTCGCATCGAGCTCATTTTATTTTTGACGATCTCGCGGCGAGCTCATCATGAGCTCATTTTTCTGTAAGGGTTGTACCTAATATTCCCTTACAGAAAAAAAGCTTGCAGCAAACTTGCAATAAGCTAACAATTTTTGGCTAGCTTGTGCAAGCTAATATTAGTTTGCGCAAGCTGCTGGTACTAGCTTGCAGCAAGCTAGTACTAGCTTGCAGCAAGCTGTTACTAGCTTCCAGCAAGCTGGTACTAGCTTTTCACCAGTGCTACACAACTATCAATGGACCATGGACATCTATATAAGATTAGCTTTTCACCAGTGCTACACAACTATCAATCTACTATGGACATCTCTACATAACATTAGCTTTTGAGAAAGAGATGTTAAATACCCAATCCACCTAGCGACATTGAGCGTCTGAGTTAGATAATCTTTAGAAATTTTCATTGTGCAGTTTGTGATAAAGATATAAATGTACAGTAGCTCATGCCATAGCAGCTACAGAAATCATTTTATCCATCAAATGTATCTATTCATGACTTTAAGAACAAACAATATATTTTTCTTTCTCTTTAAAGTTAGCAGTGTTCTTTTAAATATTATGCAAGAGGATAAAAAATAATGAATTTTTATTAAAAAATGGAGAGCTATTTACTGTATGGTCACTATAAATTTGTGTTTTGTTTTAAAAAATGATCAAAAGGTGTAAATTTCAAGCTATTATGATGGGATTTTTTAAATATTTTCATGATTTGTTCAATTAATGGATGTTTAAAACAATGGACATAATGTTGACACATGGAGTCCTTATTGACAAAAGTTAGTTTTCTCCAACCAAAATGAGATTATGAGGTTATATATGTCACTTTGAAAAGAATGGAACCCCATATCTACTGTAAACCTTCATTTCCAATGACCAATCTGTTTCCAGTAAATTATCAGATGTGGTTAAATAGCAATATTTGTGCATATCATAGCTAAGGTAAGGTGTGTTTGAATAATTCCAGAATATTTAATTGACACTGTGAGTAGTTGCATACCAAGTTTAGGAGTAGAGGCAAGTATCTCTAAAATTAAATTGTTCTTCGTGACCACAGAAGTTGTCATTTGTGCACATGAAACATGTCTTGAAACCTATATCCGTCTCACTTATGTATTTTGTACTTTCCACTCAACCCGTTCAAATCCATCACCAAACTCTTTTGCAATAACCCACCTGTCCTTCCCACACCATCACATCAACTACATGTACTGCAACAACATCTGATCCCTTCTTTACCCCTGCTCAGCTCACTCTCTCCTCTCATCCATTTCTTCTTCTCTCACATAATCTAAACCTCTCTTGCATAACTTGACCCGTGCTGCCATGGTACTGGTAACCCCACCAAACACTTGTTTATTTTCCATCTTGTTGGTTTGCAACATCTCTCAAAGAGCAAAACTCGAAGACACAAAGAATGCCCCAGGAAAAAGTTTCTGATTGCATTCATAAATATATTTTTCTTATTAATCTGCAAGTTTGTAGATCGTAACCTGAAGATTGATTTTTGTTTCTCTCACATTTCTGAAAATATCTTTGTGGGTGAAATCATTTCCTTTGTAGCTATAAATATGCTTTACTTAATAACTACAGTGAAAAAGTTGATTAGAAGATGACTTTTCATTCAGAGAATAGAAAAAAAACAATGTTTCATTTGAAACAAGCAATTTGGTAACTGATCCTTTCATGATTACAACATGCAGTATGCCTCCGTGAGTCTGCTGCAGCTGAGAAGGGTGTACCTGTAGGCATATCTTGATTGAATATTACAAAGTATTGCAGATAGCTATGGAGACCATACAGATGACTACAGTCACATCACCCTAATTGAATACAATTTGAATAAAAACAAGAAACCAGAAACAATTGAAAGTAAAATCAGTTTGAAATTGACTATTTCATACTCAGAATAATTGATGTCTTATACTGTGGTGCTGTTTTATCGCAAGTATTTGTTGCCTTTCTTTTAGACAGAAATGTCATACTGTTTCTATGACAACAAAATCAGCTTTCTACTGTATTAGTTTAAGATATTTTTCAATATATGTAACCCTGATATATTTTTAGATCACTGGGATCAAGCCTTGTGTTATAACAGCTAAAGATGTATGAAGTATGCCATGTATAAAGTATGCCATGTATGAAGTATGCCATGTATGAAGTATGCCATGTGTGAAGTATGCCATGTATTAAGTATGCCATGTATGAAGTATGCCATGTATGAAGTATGCCATGTATGAAGTATGCCATGTATGAAGTATGCCATGTATGAAGTATGCCATGTATGAAGTATGCCATGTGTGAAGTATGCCATGTATTAAGTATGCCATGTATGAAGTATGCTATGTATGTATAAAGTTTGCCATGCATGAAGTATGCCATTTTGAAAGTATGCCATGTATAAAGTATGCCATTTTGAAAGTATGCCATGCATGAAGTATGCCATGTGTGAAGTATGCCATGTGTGAAGTATGCCATGTGTGAAGTATGCCATGTGTGGAGTATGCCATGTGTGAAGTATGCCATGTGTGAAGTATGCCATGTATGAAGTATGCCATGTGTGAAGTATGCCATATGTGAAGTATGCCATGTGTGAAGTATGCCATGTGTGAAGTGGCCATGCATGAAGTATGCCATGTGTGGAGTATGCCATGTGTGAAGTATGCCATGTATGAAGTATGTAGATATTTTGGTTAATGCATAGTTATTCTCCCCTGAAGTACAGTACGTAATGTAACTAGTACATGATGATATATTTACTTGGTTAGTTTGCAGTGCTCTAGCTTTGCTGTACCATGGGGCGGCCTGCCACACCCCTTTTGAGACCCACCCTGCTACATCCGTATTAGGCCTACCCTGCTGCTCAGAAAGAAAATTATTTTCAAATTTTATTTAATGACTTGTTAAACTTCTTTTGAAACTTGATAATCCTAATGTCATAAGTTAAATACCTTACATGGAAACAGAACACAGAGTAATAGCATAGTATGAAATTGTCCTGTTTGGCCCATGAATGGTCCTTAATCATTCAGTGGCAGGATTATAGCTGAAATATCAGAGCTTCACTATGGGCTTAAGGCTTTACAAACCCTTAGACCCAACGCCAAAAAGGCTGGTGCATTAATGTGCCCCTCAACAAATCTAGCGCCCTGCCCTTTTTCAATTCAAGCTAGGGGTCTGGTGGAAATGGTTCGATTAGCAAATGTATTTCAGGGAAGGCAGAGGTTGGAGGGGAGGGGAGCTTTTTGCTAGTGAAAAGATATGTTCTGTTTACACTTAAAAAATGATAATAAAATTTGGAGATTTTGAGCCTGTGAAATTCACAAAAATGTTGGCTTGTGGACTCTGGAACCATGTTTGTCCTCTGATCCCCTACAAGTGCTCACTTTGGTGACTTTGGTATAAGTATGGTGGTAACCATCTGCATGATAATCCCTCGCCCCCCCAAAACCACTCGCAAAAAATGTGCTGACATAAAAATACTTAAATATACTGTGGTACTCGCCACATTTAATTAGGCCTCGCCAAGTTGTATTTGTGATTGGCCAATGACTTCCAATCCTGCCACCCCCCTCCCTCCTCCCCCTCATGTTGACAAATTTCCCACTATCACTGGAGTAAAGGATAGTTTCAAGTGGCACAGCATATGCATGTTGAGATGGAAAAATCATTTGAAAAGGGATTCTTTTGATGGAAACAAAATGTGTAACTTCATTTGTGAAAATACTTTGATAAAATCTTTGATTTACAGTTACAACCAAATGATCTTGCAAGAATTTTAAGCTTACAAGTAACTATTTTGTTTGTTTTTCAGCTGGTGGGTGGAAGGTTTGACTTGAGTCAAATTTCATCATCCAAGACTCTGAAAATGTGTTACACATGCTGGAACTCATTGACCACTGCTCCACAACACTTCAGGTAAGCGAAGCAACTTTAAAGATTGATGAACTTGAAGCAAGTTTGATATTTGTTCATGAATCAGTGATTATCTTTTCACCCAGTGGCCTTATTATGGCTTTTTTTAATAATTTATGTTGTCACAAATTTCGAGAAAATATATCACAATATTTTTTCTTGGACCCAATTCCTTCAAATTTAACACGTAAGATTAATTTTCTGATTTTGTCTCCGAAAATTAATAGCTGGTGTGGGTGGGGTGACTTCCAGACTTTCAGATTTCAGAGTCATTACATGTAAAGAAGCATTTGATTATTCCAAGGACCCTAGAATAATTCATCCCCAATTTTTGACAGAGTGCCCCTTTAAGTGACAACGTTGCTTAAATTATTTATACTTTTAATAATAATAAAAAAAACATGCAATCTTGACAGTCATCTATGGTGTCCTCTTTTGATTTGCATGAAATATTTTGGGAAAGTTGTTTTTTACCTCTAAAAGATACATGTTTGCATTAGAGGCATTCATTGGGAGGAAAGATTTGAGGGAAATGGAGACAGTTATGGAAGGACGACTTGACAAAATGACCCCTAGTACCTCAAGCTGCGCCACTTCATCTAAATATTTCTTTCAAAACATGTGTAAAGGTACTGTGTATTAAGAACTTGAAAGGTTTTATTACATGCTGGTAATAGAGGACAAAAAGGCAAACAGAACTGTGAAGAATCTCCTGTGGTAATCTTGTTCCATGTTCCAAATTGAATTAAACAACTTTGTGTAAAATGGCTGGCGAGAAAGTCTACTGCAGGAGAGTGATGTCACGCTCCAGTTTCCTAACAGTCGTTAATGTGCTGCATTGGAAATTAATTAAATTTTACAAATCTTGCGAATTGAAAATGTTTTTTGAAAACTATTTTCAGATGGTAATCACAGTTTCTGTACTGGATTCTGTCTTAGTACTCTCCTGACATTCCAATGATATTACTTGCAAAATCTCAGAAAATATTCCAATTAGAAACAAGAAGAAAATAAGCAGGAACTTTCATTTATTCTTTCACCTCAATATTCATATGTAAATGATGCTCAGCTTAAGATTTTTTTAAAGCAATATTCTTTTTTTGTTTTCTTGAAATTTTAAGAATTTTTACGTCTTCCAGTTTAAACTGTGAATTATGGGAAATAGCGTTTATAAATTGAATTTGGTTATTTTAACAATTTACTGTAAAGACTTAAGAATTATGCACTTCTAAGAAACATCACTCTTTTACCTCACATTTGCATTCAGCATTTTGTTGAGTTTCTGAATTTTCTTGATAAATTGAAAAAAGGCTCAGGATTTCCTTCAAATCTGTTGTCATCTTCATCAATTAACTTGTCTGAGTTAGATGATTGACAGCTCTTTTAACCAATCACCGCTTGAATTTGCCTAGCAACAAAACCTGCGTAGCTAAGTGGGGCAAGCATCCTATGCGGTACTGGTACAGTATAATTAGCTAGTGGCACGTGCTCATGTAGTCAATGCAATTTACTGTACAAAACAAATTTATGTACACACAGACTGAGTGATGGCAAAATGGTGAACAAAAATTGCGCTTACGAACCCGCGTTGGGCTTTGTAAATCTGATTGCTGTTACCCAGAACAGTTAGCAAACTGAATTTTATTCATCCCTTTTGCTAAAAACTAAAGATCCGGAGAAGTGCCATAAATGGACCAAAGCTTGTGGCAGGCCTCGTGAGCATCTAAATGCCAATACATTGGTAATGCACGATTGCACATTTGAGGTTTGATTGCCCCCCACCTAATTACCGCATTGCTGTGGTGGGTGTGGCTTATTTCGTAAGTCAGAGACGTTAGTTTTCTGCATATTGTAAGGATGAATATGATTTGTCAAGAATACAAATAAGACCTCGTCTAATAAATGTCGTAGAATGTTGTCGACACTTCCAGCTTGACTGAATTACAATATATCTCGATGTTTGTAACCGTTTTATGTGATATTCCCTTCCTATGCCAAACAACTCAACTACTTTAACTTTGTATTTCTTTTACATAAAAAATGATTCCTGTACATTGGGAAAATTAAAAAAGCCCTAAAATTAAGTGGAAAAATGTGCATTTGAGAGTGAAATTTTGAAAGTGTATGGCAACAAACTATGTATGAAGGATGTAAAGTAGCTCAATAAGAATAACTTTGTTAAGTGATTTTCTGCATTATGTATACCCTATTAATTTTGTAGTGAGTAATTGGAATATTTGTTTGATTATAACTTTACACTTAGTTTCTCTCAAGGTCTGTGGTTAAAGTAATTGTGTGTTTTGATCAGCAGGTCACTGTCAATTCATTTATATGTGGTAAAAACTCTTGAATTTGATTGGTCGAAAGCTATCAGCTGACCATGGTTAATCCGCGGCTACGCACGGCAAAGCCGCAAAACTGCCCTGCTTTCAGGTCTGAATACAAATTTAATAGTCCCAGTAAATCCCTTAGCGACAGTAGGTTTGGAAAAGTCCATTGTACAAAATAGGCATATGTACGTAAACATACTGCCAAGACATATCTAATGCAAAGAAACGCCACTACTCCGACCTTCTGTTGGCTGCTGCCTCGACACAAATCCAAGTGACCCTTAAAGACAGTACACAAAATGAAAGGCTTAGGCCCAATATATCATGCAGCAAACAACACCAGCCTAACGCAGGTTGTCCCACAGTGACATTAAAAAAAACCTGCACTTTCAACAGCACTGTAAATGTACTGTTTATTGCTGATTAGTAGTGGCATCAGTGGCATGTCTCGGGAGGGGGGGGGGGTGCTATTGTGGGATTAGCCCCCCCCAAACTGTGCCATAGCCCCAGCCAAATTTGTCAAGGACAGATGTAAATAACCGCAATATCAAATTAATTACTAATAATGGAGGTGTTTGTAAAGCATACATCTATAGTTTTTATTATGTAAAACAAATCTATTCCATGCATTTTAAATGATTTAAGGGCTTTATTAGTTTGAGTCGGAACACCACAAACGTGACATGCACACATGAAATGATTATCGTCTGTACGTGGGGCTTGGGGCTAGGCGTTAAGCACTTATAAGCAGTTCAGATTTAGTAAGCTAAGGCTCTCCATCTTTCGGAAAAAGGCTAGTGTGGGAGCTTCGGGACCGCCTCTTAAACGAATAAAACAACTTTTTGACTTAAAAAAAGGTTGTAGAAGAAGAAGGGGAGGTGGCATCTTATTTATCTGGAGAAGAAGATTAGAGCAATGTTGACAAATTATCATCGCTAAAACCACATGATACAGCCAAGGAGCCTGCACAATCCGAACCTAGTGAATGCATATAACTTCTGGGCCAACCACCTTCAGAAATGGCAATTCTGCCAGGGATAAACCCATTCAACAACTGCTCATGGAGTTTCCAAAATCTTTATCTGGTAGGCAAAATCGGGCATTTTCCAGAACCCTGCATGACAAATATGATTTTATTGAATACTTGGTCGAAAGAGTTGCAGTTTTCTGTTATGTAGATTGTTCGGAAATAAATCTGGTAAAGAAGGTACTTTCAGATATGTCGGTTTTTGTAACTGGATGAAGCCCGAAAAGATAAAGGAACACAGCCTTGCAAATTATCACCTTACAAGTACTGTATGTCAGCTTTGTCAAGCTTCAGAAGTTCACAAAATGAAGGAAATATTTATGAACACATAAATCGACAGCTTTAGAAAAGTGTGAACGAAAATAGAGAGTATATGAAAACTCTTGTGTGATGTTATTCTATTTTGTGGGAGACAAAATATCACTTTAAGGGACATGCAGAAGATGCTGAATCAAAAAACAAGGGAAACTTTTTTGAACTTGTCGAATTAACCAACTAGATTTCTCCACATTTCCTGACTAGATCTGTTGCGACACCCAAACACTGCACATATTTGTCACCAGATGCACAAAATTCTCTCATTGAGGCAGCTAACTGATGCATCTTAAGGAAAATTCAAAGCGAAATTCAACAATTGGGAATGTATGCCATAATAACAGATTGCTGTACTGACATGTACTGACATGGTGACAGGTAATCTGTCAGTCAATATGCGGTACATTGACATGGAGAAGGGAATTGTTAAAGAAAGATTTCTCCAATTTGTGAGCCTTCAATCGACAGAGTTGGATGCAAAATCCATTGTGAGCAAGATAATCAATGTTTTGCAGGATGAGAAATGTTTTTTCATTACTCTAACTGAGTGTATTGGGCTATCATCAGATGGTGTTTTGGTTATGTCGTGACGTGAAAAAGGTATCCAGACACTGTTTGTACAGAAAACAAACAACCCTTGTGTTTTAGTCCACTGTGCACACCGACTGAACTTAAGTCTTTTTCTCTTCAGCAACCAAAGAACCCAAAGCATATTACTTTTTTGTTGTGCTCAGATGTACTGATCACTTTATTAATAGTTCTTTTATGCGAAAGGACATGTTTTGGGATATTCAAAACGCAAACAATAAAGTTTTCATAGATTTGCCATCACTTTGCGAACATAAATGGAACTTTAGGGGAAAGATTGTTGATGTAGCACACAAAAGATACAACAGCTTACTAAACACATTTAAGGTGTTTTCATTATATCGGGGGGAGGAGAAGAATGAAACCACGGGACTGAGAAACAAATGGTAGATTTTTGAAAGCATCTGTAGTTTGGTCATATTTTTTGATATATTTTCTCACAAGTTTTTCCTCTATCGATGCCATTCAAAGCCCCAAATTAAATTTGGCTGCAGCAATGCAACTCGCCAAGGAACATTACAAGATCTTCCAGCAGAAAAGATCAGACCCGTACTTCACCAAGCTGCGGCATCTGATTGAAATACACGCAAACAACAATGAGGCACCCCTACAAGTGGCATCCAAATGGAAGCTCAATCTTCCTTCTCATCTGCATTACTTTGTGGTGGTGGCTAATTTTGAGACGGTGTAGTTGAAAACGATGCCAATGATGGAAGTGTAGAGGCTTGGTTTTAGGTGCTTTGTATAATCCCATTCTGGATAGGATCATTGAAGAAATAATTGAGTTCTGTGACAACACATGATGAATTATGGGTTAACCCTTAATTAACATCCATGCAGATGATGTAGTTGATGCAGATGGTGTAGTTGATGCCGATGGCGTAGTTGATGCAGATGGCGTAGTTGATGCCGATGGCGTAGTTGATGCCGATGGGCAGATGGCGTAGTTGATGCAGATGGCGTAGTTGATGCAGATGGCGTAGTTGATGCAGATGGGGTAGTTGATGCAGATGGCGTAGTTGATGCAGATGGCGTAGTTGATGCAGATGGCGTAGTTGATGCAGATGGCATAGTTGATGCAGATGGCGTAGTTGATGCAGATGGCGTAGTTGATGCAGATGGCGTAGTTGATGCAGATGGCGTAGTTGATGCAGATGGCGTAGTTGATGCAGATGGCGTAGTTGATGCAGATGGCGTAGTTGATGCAGATGGCGTAGTTGATGCAGATGGTGTAGTTGATGCATTAGTTGCACATGCAGATGGTGTTGTTGCACATGCAGATGGTGTAGTTGCAGATGCAGATGGTGTAGTTGCAGATGCAGATGGTGTAGTTGCAGATGCAGATGGTGTAGTTGCAGATGCAGATGGTGTAGTTGCAGATGCAGATGGTGTAGTTGCAGATGCAGATGGTGTAGTTGCAGATGCAGATGGTGTAGTTGCAGATGCAGATGGTGTAGTTGCAGATGCAGATGGTGTAGTTGCAGATGCAGATGGTGTAGTTGCAGATGCAGATGGTGTAGTTGCAGATGCAGATGGTGTAGTTGCAGATGCAGATGGTGTAGTTGCAGATGCAGATGGTGTAGTTGCAGATGCAGATGGTGTAGTTGCAGATGCAGATGGTGTAGTTGCAGATGCAGATGGTGTAGTTGCAGATGCAGATGGTGTAGTTGCAGATGCAGATGGTGTAGTTGCAGATGCAGATGGTGTAGTTGCAGATGCAGATGGTGTAGTTGCAGATGCAGATGGTGTAGTTGCAGATGCAGATGGTGTAGCATCCCGGTGGGTCTGCAACCAGTGAGTTCACAACTGGTTATCAAAGGCAGTGGCCGTCTTGATATAATGTCCAGCACTAGATGCTTTCGGGATGTTAAACCTTGCTATGCTATGCTATGTAGTTGATGCAGATGACATAGTTGATGCAGATGACATAGTTGATGCAGATGATGGAATAGATGAAGGGAGGGAAGTGGTAGTTTGTTGCATTGTTTTATATATTTAAGTAAAAGTTCAATGTTCATGGTCAGACATTCTGATCGTATATGATAGTGTAATGAAAGAATCAAAGGGGTGCTATGATGAAAGAAACATACAGTATTTTACTCTATGAAAGGTTTATGGATAGTTTTTGAATATCCAAAAAGTTAAGTAAGAAGGCAAGGGTGCAAAGTATATATTGCAGTGCTTGACATTAGCATATTGTCCCTGTTTTGACATATTGGCGAATGTGCAAAAGTAGTTTTTGTTTTGATATAATGACGAGTGTGCAATTAACAAAATTTAATTGCAAAATACTAGGATTAACAAATATCTGTGTTTGTGTCATTTATTGATCATTTACAGTTTGAATAATTTATTGGTTATAGAAAACAAGGAAAGAAAACATATAAATGATAGTAATATGTGTTTAGAGACATTTGTTACTTTGTCAAAATGAAAAGAACACTTTTCCAGTCAACCCTACTACATTCACCACTATGTCAAAACAGCGACGATATATTCCTGTATTCAATGAAAAATATCCAAAGAGATTCTTGGTGGAAATCCTATTTTAGTCTCCTGTTCTTAAACTGCACGTATTTAGGCAATTAAAGCTTTATTGTGCCAGAAGAATAAAACCTCTGTAATTGTACCTTGCAGAAGTTGGAAAGCTGACTGAAATGAAGTGTAAACCTTAGCCAAAAGGTCTTTTTGCAGTATTTAAAAACCGAGGTACTCTTTTACTCATTTTGTGAACTGAAAAATTTGCTACAAGGAATGATTTGTATTAAAGGTAATTTCCTCATAAAATGATGAGCTTTCTTTAACATCAATATGAGCTTGTCTGGTGCTCGCAATTAAAAGTTTGTTGATGAACTTTCTTTAACTTCAATGTGAGCTTGTCAGGTACTCGCAATTAAAACTGTAATGATGAGCTTTCCTTAACTTTAATATGAGCTTGTCAGGCACTCACAATTAAAACTGTAATGATGAGCTTTCTTTACTTCAGTATGAGCTTGTCGGATGTTCGCAATTAAAACTAATAATGAGCTTTCTTTAACTTCAATATGAGCTTGTCAGGCATTCACAATCAAAACAGTAATGATAAGCTTTCTTTAACTTCAATATGAGCTTGTCAGGTGCTTACAATTAAAACTATAATGAAGAGCTTTCCTTAACTTCAATATGAGCTTGTCAGATGCTCGCAATTAAAACTGTAATGATGAGCTTTCTTTAACTTTAATATGAGCTTGTCGGGTGCTCACAATTAAAACTAATGAATAGCTTTCTTTAACTTCAATATGAGCTTGACAGTTACTTGCAATTAAAACTTTAATAAAGCTATGAATTTGAAATGAACTACCAATTAGAATCTTTACAAGCTCATTGCACAAAAACAAGGTTTTTTGTACTTCAACTAGCTCACTGTAAGCAGATATAGGGGTAAGCTTATGTCAAGCAGTAAAGCATACATCTATACTTTTATATCATGTAAAATAGGGATGTACCTGATCCAAATTTGTGGATCCGGCTGGAACCGGATTTGGCCGGATCTTAGATGAAATCTGGCCAGATTTTTCCATTACAAGAAAGAAATCATTAACAATATATTAATTAAAAGGAGAATATCTTAGGTGAAGTATACATTTGTTAGAAGGTGTAAAGACACTGTAAGAGATTCAATAATCTCGTTAAAAATTATTTATTAAAAATAATTGCAACATAAATGTTTTAAATTAATTTGTGATATAAAAGTGTGTTTGCTGGAAAAACAGTGTATACTTCCTTTGAAATTTGTGCTTAAACTGAAAGCCACGTTGAAAAAAGCAACAAACAAACAGATTTTAGAATGATCCAGCCGGATTTTGTTGCAAATTTGGCTGGATTTGGAACCAGATTTTTTTCACTATCCGGCTAGACTGGATTTCTGGTACACCCTTAAATTAAGGAGGTCATTTGACCCAACAGAGAGCTCAAATTTTTGTATTTTCTATTCATTACTTTTACAATAACGCTTAGAAAAAGAAAGAAAAAAAGTAGTGCCAGCTTGAAGCATATTAAATACATTTGTTTGAAAAATGAACTGATAGAGATATTGCTAATTTGCAGTTGAATAATTTAGCAATCAATCTTTTTTCCCGAGCATGGATTAATTCAATTTTACGCTTATTAACTTTGCCTTCCTTGTGTGTTATATAAAGATTACACTAGCATTTTACTGCGAAACTGTAGATAGATATTAAGCCATTATGGAAGTTCTTCTATTTTATGTGCTGTTTTGAAGCTACTGAGTCGTGAAGAATATTGATGGCAGTTGACACTTAAATATCTTTTCTATTTCAACAAAAATTTCAATTATCACTTTATAAATAAAAAAAAAGAAGAAGAATTTTGTCCTTTAGAGCTTGGGTCTTCATCAGAGTGATACTTATGCATTCAAGCACACATCAAAAAGCATTGCTACGAAGTGATGGAAGATTTCGGATAAATTGCAAATTAGAAAAGAGAAAAGAAAAACTGATTATAATGGAATTCTGATTTTGATTATGATGGAATTCTGATTCTGATTCTAATTATGATGGAATTCTGATTATGATTGTGATTATGATGGTGATTATGATGGAATTCTGATCATGATTGTGATGGAATTTTGATTCCGATTATGATTATGATGGAATTCTGATTCTGATTATGAAGGAATTCTGATTCTGATTCTGATTATGATGGAATTATGATTCTGATTATGATGGAAATCTGATTCTGATTCTGATTATGATGGAATTTTGATTCTGATTATGATTATGATGGAATTCTGATTCTGATTATGATGGAAATCTGATTCTGATTCTGATTATGATGGAAATCTGATTCTGATTATGATGGAATTCTGATTCTGATTCTGATTATGATGGAATTTTGATTATGATTATGATGGAATGCTGATTATAATTATGATGGAATTCTGATTTCGATTATGATTATGACGGAATTCTGATTCTGATTATGATGGAATTTTGATTCCGATTATGATGGAATTCTGATTCTGATTATTTCGATAATAATAATAATAATAATAAAGAACATTTGCTATTGCGCTTTTACCAGAGGATACAAAGCGCATTAATGAAATTCGATGATGAAATTCTGATTATGATTATGATGATGGAATTTAGATTATGATTTAGAGCTGTGAACGTTTATGGATGTTAGTAAACGTGTGCTTACCAAAAAAAGCAAGCGTGTACCGTTTACACATGTTTAGAACCATAATTTTTGGAAATACACCAAAATTACTCCAATTTAAGATCCTAAGTAAAAACAATTGCCCAACCAGTATGGCAACAGTATTGACTCCATTGCCCAAATAGACGCTGGAATTTTGCTTTCCAAATCGTAAAAAGTTTACTTCAATAGTAAAATCATCATTTTGATGGAAAATGTGCATGGAAATTCAGTTTAGAAAGAACAAATAACTTCCTTTCAATGTCATTTAAACTCAGCATTGCGTAACTTTTTTGCTGTACTCGCTACGGTTTTTAAAGTTTTACTGTGAAAATCTTGCATACTATGATACCTTGCCATAAAACATTTCAAAACTACGCCGCTTAGTGCGGATGTTCTGAAATATCAGTCCTCTTGATAAAATGGCCGCCATCTTTGCGAAGGACCTAGAATTTCAGCTTCTGTGAAAAGCTTTTTATGTTTGTTTATTTTGCAATATTTTTTCTTTCTGGCAAAATGTATTTTGACTCATCAGGTAATATTTACATGTAAATGTACTGACTGTACATGTCTGACTGTCACGATTTAAGTATTTTAATTGTGTGTTTGTTGGTCGATTAAACAGCTTGTAAAACGGACTTTGATTGAGTCAGATTTAAAGCCTTATTATGGCTTATTATTAGTTTCACTGTTTACTGCTGCACATTCGCGATGCATTTCACAAGTTAGCTTATCAGATTTCGGCGAAATCAAAGAGCAAAATATCTCCATTCACAAGGTGCATTTGTGATTCTCACATTTAAAAAGTATTATGCTAATCGATTTACAGTTTGTAAAAAGTCATTTGTTGGAATTTTGTTAGCTGAATGTGTATGTGATTTGAATCATGAATGATCATATTGATTTTCAATGGCAAGACTGACAATGAAAAATGATTACTCGCAATAAAGTATTTAGTAAATGTTTATAAGGATTTGCGAGTGTGTAATTTGTACACGCTAAACGGTCACAGCTCTATTATGATTATGATTATGATGGAATTCTTGGTAATAATCTCTGAATTTTTCAAAAGGATAGTACTATGTGTGGAGGATTGTTGAATAAATTCAGAATCAAACTAAAATACACTGTCATTATCCCCCACACTGACCCCCCTTATACTGTAGCTTGTGATTTGAACGCTTACAGAGTCATAATTTTAAAACTTGTAACTAAGCTTCAAAAGCATGCAGATTTAAAAGAGCTTGAAAATATAACAAACTTGATGCGAGCATATATAAGCTCACTATTAGCTAGAGAAAGCCATGTGAGTGCCCATCCCTTCTGGATGATTTGCTGGAGTGCCCATTCTCTCTGAATGACTTGTGGGAGTGCCCATCCTCTTTGGATAAATGGTGGGAGTGCCCATCTTTTTTGGATGAATATTGGGAGAGCCCATTCTTTTTGGATGAGTCGTGGGAGTGCCCATTCTTTTTGGATAAGTCGTGGGGGTGCCCATCCTTTTTGGATGAGTCGTGGGAGTGTCCATTCTCTTTGGATGAATAGTGGGAGTGCCCATCCTTTTTGGATAAATAATGGGAGTGCCCATCTTCTTTGGATAAAGAGTGGGAGTGCCTATTCTCTTTGGATAAATAGTGGGAATGCCCATTCTCTTTGGATGAATAGTGGGAGTGCTCATCCTTTTTGGATAAATAGTGGGAGTGCCCATCTTCTTTGGATAAATAGTGGGAGTGCCCATCTTCTTTGGATAAATAGTGGGAGTGCCCATTCTCTTTGGATAAATAGTGGGAGTGCCCATTCTCTTTGGATGAATAGTGGGAGTGCCCATCTTTTTTGGATGAATTGTGGGAGTGCCCATCCTTTTCGGTTGAATTGTGGGAGTGCCCATCTTCTTTGGATAAATAGTGGGAGTGCCCATCTTCTTTGGATAAATAGTGGGAGTGCCCATTCTCTTTGGATAAATAGTGGGAGTGCCCATTCTCTTTGGATGAATAGTGGGAGTGCCCATCTTTTTTGGATGATTTGTGGGAGTGCCCATCCTTTGTGGATGAATTGTGGGAGTGCCCATCCTTTTCGGTTGAATTGTGGGAGTGCCCATCTTCTTTGGATAAATAGTGGGAGTGCCCATCTTCTTTGGATAAATAGTGGGAGTGCCCATTCTCTTTGGATAAATAGTGGGAGTGCCCATTCTCTTTGGATGAATAGTGGGAGTGCCCATCTTTTTTGGATGATTTGTGGGAGTGCCCATCCTTTGTGGATGAATTGTGGGAGTGCCCATCCTTTGTGGATGAATTGTGGGAGTGCCCATCCTTTAGCTCGGGTGAACCCCTCCTTTTAGTCCTCGATAAAACCCCTCGAAGGAGGGTTTTCTTAGGCCATAGAGGCAGCCATTACCCATCATGCAATTTCCTTCGTCCATACACTTTGTACAGAGTGACGAAGTAAAATCATTTTGTGAACTACGACGGCGTTCGCTGAAGTGTGAGAGGTACATGGAATTATGGGGAAACATGTTAGCTACCTTTTATCCAGTACCTTTTAATATGTTCACCAGTCCGATTTTGAAAAAAGAGCCAATATAGGCATGACCTATGTTTGACCTGCTTAGGTTTGTTGCGAATAATCTGTACTGTGCTAACATCTGCGTTGTGTTGACTTAGCATCGACTTTTCTTCTTTGACTGCGATTGTCAGTGTTTAATAAATTACAAATTAAAAGGGTTATTTCATATGAATTCTTACATTAAATTTGTTGTTCGCGTAATTTTTGTTGTTATTTACGTAACCTGTTGGAGAACGCGTTCATTTAAATCATCTTAATGCAGTGAAATATCAGTTCCTTTGTGACTTTCGTATGTGATGTTCTGTCTGAACAGTGAACGTATTCTAACGTAGGCCTATTGACCGTAACTAATGCTAAGTTACAGCCATTATGTGCGTAGAGTGTACGTTGGACTGTTTGCATTGCAGGCTTGTGTGTAATATATATTGTCATTCGTGTCATTCTGTTTCACCCATTGTCTTTACTGGCGAGTAACGTTCAGACGTTAGGGCCTAATCAAATCTTGAATAAAGCTTAAGCAGTTAGTTTAGTTAATCTCAAATTGCACTGTTTATTCCTTTACGATCGGTCAGTCAGTAGGTGATCACACTCACAGTGTTACGCATAATGCGCACTTGAAATAGACCGAATTGAAGATAGTAAGCAGGTGAGATGTGTGTGCGATTCGTATGTTTTAACTGTCGACTGGTTGCTGAACTGCGCGATGGTCAAACCCTGGAAGCAGGAATTAGCATGAAAGACTCCTTTCAGGAGTTCACCCGAACTGTCCTTTATGGATGAATAGTGGGAGTGCCCATCTTTTTTGGATGGTAGTACAGGGGTCAGTGCCAGGACCTACAGTATATGCTTCACAATATATATGGAGTAAATTTAATTTTGGGCAAATTTGCAGATACTAAAGTAGTTTGTCCAATAAGGACTAAAGAAGACCACAAAATACTGCAAAATGGCATTAATAAGTTATTAGCATGGGCCAAGGACTGGCAGATGTCATTCAACAAGTTAAAAGTGTTCGGTACTACATTTTGGATATGGAAACCCACACTACACATACTACATGGAAAATATTCAAATTAGCCAAACCAAATGTTTGTGGTGGTGATTTTGTGCATATTAATATGTGGGTGGGCTTAAAGTGAACATTTTGATTTGATAAATGAACAACTGTATGTCCGTTTTGTGTCATATTGGGCACAATAATATTGTTGGTTGTGTACATGCTTATGTTACCAACAGATCTCAATAGTATATATGGTAGGCGTGGCTTAATGTGAAAGTGCTAAATGATGTAAACATCATACTGTATTTCATGAACTGTATGTTGGATTTAGGCCATATGTCGTACACAGATGAATCATGGTTTTACATATGTTCTAATGTTGTGTTTGAGATGTCATGAATATTAATGAGTATAGTCGTGGCTTACCGAAACATTCTTGGAATAGGATAAATGAGCAACCATTTTTGCATCATACTTGCTATGATAATGTTTTTAATTATGGTGCAATTGCTAATGTTGTCAACATTTTTATTGATCTGCATGGTGGGTGTGGCTTATGAATAAATATCATGAAACATATTTTATGATATGCACTGACATGACAATTAATACTAATTTTGCAAATTAATCAGTTTATGAAAAAGCATTGGAACCATAAAACCTTTTGGTTCTGTTTTTTTTTCTTTTTCAATGTTTGATTGGTTTATGTTGTGTAATTAAGTAAAATTTTCATTCCATTCGCACTCTTAATCATTTAAAGTATGTCACATGGAAGATGGTCATCTACATATGAATGAAGTACTTGTTGTTGAAGATGGCAAGTATCTGTCATAAGTCAGTAAAAGTGAATGCAAAAAGATACTTGAGGATAGTAGAAATGATGAGGACTTGGATGAAGGAAAGAAAGAAACCTTTAACTTTTACGGACTGAAGTTGATATTGATGGCAGACAATCAAACTGACTAAGGAGTGTTTTAAACCACCAGTCAAGTGTACTGTTACCAAAAATTGTAGTCTAATATACATACTGTAGAGACAATTACCGTATTTTCTCTAATAAATGCCCCCCCTCTAATAAATGCCCCCCTCCCGTCATTTTTCATGCTTTCAGGATGTAACAACATACATTTAACTTACCGAATGTGACTTGAAAAGGCTGTAAGTCGAACGTAACCAAGCAGAAAATATGCAAAGAGTATATTCCATTAATAATCCATGCATAATAATGCTAAAAACACAAAAATCGCATGAAGAAACTAATACCATAGGCCTAAAAGGAATTGCTGTTCTTTTGTAAGTTACATTTTTTTCTTCATACTTTACCCTCTAATAAACGCCCCCCTGTTTTCCAAATGCAACGCCCTGGGGGCGTTTATTAGAGAAAGTACGGTATAATACCCCCTTGCAAAATATAGGAATTTGTGTGGACTGTGGTGGGTGCATATTGCATTTAGCATTGGAGGAAAAAGCTTTGATTGGACAATTTTTGTATTGAATTATACAAATTATAAAATTAAAACGTATACAGCTACATGAAATATACTTTGGGCATGTTAATGTCAGCTGCGGCGAAGGAAAAAATAGTAGGGGGAGGGGGCACTGAACAGGTGTAAATTTATTAAAATAATTTGTCTGTTAAGGTGACACCAAAGGTGTTACTATGCGCTCGTTTTTCGGCGTGGGGTTCAGGGGCCTGCTTAAGGGCCCCTGGTGCAGTAGGGCTTGAGGGGGCTTTTCCCCCGGAACCTCTCACAAACTTCACATTTGAAGGGGAAAAAAGTATGTCACAACGCACGAGTCAAAATTCATGTCAAAGAGAGATATAATATACAATGTACAAAAAACAATATCATGAAAACCTAAATGTGGAAGTATGTTTTATCGTTCACTTTTCTGTGCATGGATATAGGTCTATGGTCACTCTTTGAAAAGTATGTGTAGTCTATAATAAAAATGTTTGATAAGCATCCAATAATTTACTACAGTATTAACATGTGTAAATTTTGTCAATCTTTTAAAATGAATTTGTTCTATATCCCACCCCCTTCCCCTCTATCTCTCAGTGTCTTAGATCATGTATTAAAAACAATATCGCACAAAGTGGTAATATATTACTTATAGATTATTTTACATTTTCAAACTTTTCTCTGAAGAACACCCTTTTTCTAAGAAAGTGCTATCTGAAATCTAAAAAAAAATTAGCACTTGGAATTTCAAAGCTTGTTGAAGTACCGGAACGGTTCTGACCATTTGATGAATTTATAGTCTTTCTCTCGGGGAAAACAACCTGATGTAAAACTTCGCGTTCTCATTAAAAAAAAATTCAGGGTGCAGGCACTGAAGTGCTCTTTTATACAAAAAAATTCGAACCCCCTCTCAAAAAGCTGTCTATACGAGCCTGCATAAAACAATCTATTTGGACTCATAACATTCTCTAAAAGTCTGCTGTTTAATGTAGGCTATAAGAAAATAAACTTATACTGCAAAATTAACAGAATCATATGGGCAGCTTTAGATTTATAAAGAACAGTTGGAGGTCTTAATCCAATTATGATTTTACCCATGTTTTATATGATGCAAGTGAGCAACCTAACTTTCCAAAATGTTAGAACATAAATATATCCACTTTCAGGTATAGGCCAATTACAATAGTGCCAACATCCAATAAAGCCCATTTATAATGTGTTAAAATCCGGCCAGGGAGGTGAGTAATTACGACCATATGACTGGATATTTTTCATTCTAGTCGGGAAGGTGGGGGAATAATTACAGAGACTTGTTACAACCCCTCTGTAACAATTGCCACTGCACCCTCACAATCCATCACGTTCTCCTTGCTTGCCCCCTGTACAACCTTCCCAGAGCTTCCCTCGCTCCCACAACTCAATTGCTGAGTTCTTCCAGAAAAATCCTCCGGATAAGATTATCTCCTTCCTTCATCATGCTTCCCTCTACAACCATATTTAATTCTCCTCTTCCACCCCCTCTCTACTTTGTTTTTGTTTCACCCATGCACCTCCTCTCTCGATCACAGCTTTCTGGCTTTTGTTCTTAAATTTCTCTCATTCTCCCACTGTTTCCTTTCCTTCCTACCTCTAGAATGATCTGACCTCTCAGGCACAATTTGACCCTCGTTGTCGTGGTGCTGTTAAGACCTCATCAAACAAACAAACAAAAACTTTGAAGTTTTTGTTTTGTATAATTGAAGATTGTAATTGTGGACTGCATGATCTAGGATATCATATAAAGGGAACATATGCATTAAATCTCAGGGTGATTAAAAAATATACCAAAAATATGAAAATTACAATTGATTATTGGGGGTCCTGCCCTTCCCCCTTGCAATTATTTGGTGGCCAGGGTCCCCTGCTCCCTCCCCCTCCTGCTTCTCCTGCCTATGAATGTTGAGCTACCTTAATGTCCAAAAGTAGTGGGGAAAGATCTCCACTCCTTATAATTCTTGCAAAGCTCATACCATTGAATAAGGAGGGGGTAGGGGGGAGGTAGTTGGGGGAAAATGTTGCTGTTGAAGATTTTAGTCATAATTAATAGAAACTTTATGTGGCTAAAGAAGATTTAATATTATTAAGAGGTAATGTGAAATATAAATTTAAAAAATCTCAGTAGATAGTTGAAATTGGGTTAAATCTTTTCCCTAGTAATGAAGTCCCATTAGGGCAATGCTCATCCCAGTTTATGTGGTTGAAGCAGATGAGAAATAGTGATTATCTTTAGATGAGAAACCAGTCCATCGAAGATTGATTTCCCAGCAATGCTGGTATTCATTTGCAAATGAGAAATCTCAAGTTCATATGTAGTCAGTATACAGATTGTATTGCGGGTGATCATGCATTATCCTGTGCTGAATGCATGAGTGCATCAAACCATACGTGCACGCTAATGTTTTGGCAGTGTGTCTAAAATTCCATTGTTCTTGCGTGATGTACAATGTGCGTAATTTTAAACGGTGTGCGATAATACTACGTGTGTTCATATTGTCATGATCTTAAACAAATTATTCCAAAAATGTTATTTGTGTATTTAAAGAAAATGTTTTTCCTGAAATTTTGCGATTTTTAATAAAAAATAGTATTTTTAATAAAAAGTTATATATATTATATATATATATATATATATATATATATATATATATATATATATATATATATATATATATATATATATATATATATATATATATATATATATATATATATATATATATATATATATATATATATATATATATATATATATATATATATATATATATATATATACTCATTTAGGACAATGCATTGTTGCAGAGATGACACTGGATTTACTCAGTATTCGCCCTCGTGCATCGCTAAATCTCTGCCTAGCTTCTCTATGCATTATCACCTTCCAAAACATAGCGCACTACGAATTAACCCTTTATTAATGGAATAAAGTGTCTTACTCAGCTTAGACGCAATGTTTCAGGATCAAACCCAGTACCCAAGTTTGACTACCTAACTACTAATCAACTGTGCTTCTATACTTGCTAACTTGGGCTTTGTAATTAAAGCAGTGTTAAGAGTCTGTTTAAGAGCACTTACTATAAATGAATTCTTTCATAATTGATTGATATTTTCCAACAATTAACACATTAAATCCCCAGGAGTGCTAGTACTAAATTTTACAGCTGATTGGATTGGAGCAAGTAGTGTGAATGAAGTGTCTTGCTCAAGGACAACGTGCTGCAACGGGAGTCAAACCTGGTAGCTTACCGCATACCTGCATAACTCCCTAACCACTGCACCACACATTTTTCTGAGAGGAGGGGTTAAGAAGAACTGAAGATCATGTTTTCTCATCCTCCTCCCCATTTTGAATAAGCATTGTCCCACCCGCCCATATTTCTTCCCAGTCCATTCTGATCTTTCCCCTTCATTCTCAACCCCCCTCTTTTTCTTTCCCTTCCCTCCACATCCCATTGCTAGTCATAGATAATAACGAAGAATGCTAAAATATCATTTTTAAATATAATTAATTCTTTTCATTTCATAAATAGGCTGAAATATGGAGCATGTTCGCTGCCATCTTGAGGAAAAGTTTACTGAACTTGCAAGCCTGCACGGAGATTAGCTTGGTGGAGAAACTCGTCAGTCGGTTGAAAAACAGTGACGAAATGCTGGCAGGTATGTAAGAAAGAACATTAAACATCATAGCAAGACCAAGAATGTGTGTCAAGTCACTTGCAGGAAAATATTAATCTTAACATGGTGTGGATTAAATTTGTCTCCTGAGGCTGCATTGTCACATAATTCCATTTCTTTTGGGAAATATTTTTCTTTTTGTTGTCTTAGGAAAGAGTATATGGCATATTGATTTAAAAGTGTGAATGCACTGTATATCATTCAAATTCTTTGGCATTTGTTGTACTTTAAATGATATTCAATTTATAGTACAATATGTCTCAGACACCACATTATTCAACTTGAGGAAAAACCCAGAAAAGATGTATGGGATGATGTTCATTTCTGAATCCTTTTAAAATTCCTTTGTGATTTGTTTCTTGTAATAAGAAAACCCACATTACATTCATCTGTTTGGATTTTGCTTACTTTGTTCATCTGAAATGAGCATTGGCGGATCTGGAAAAAATGTATGGTTCTGAAATCGGAAATTCACAGGAAGAATGAAAAAAAAAAAAAAAAAAAAATGTTCCCCATGTAATAGCGGGATGAGAAAAGAAAAAAAAAAAAAAAAAAATCTCCCATGTATTTGTGAGATGAAACTTAATCAGCATGAAAAGAAGGCAAAATAGTTCTCTAAAGTATGTTTTTGTGAACAAAGTATAAAGTGCTTAGTGAAAAGGGGCAGGGTTGAGGCATTGAGGGGCAGGATGGAGCACCCCTCCGAAAAAGCAAAACTAGGGACCTCTGGAAAGGTTATTTTCTATCAAAGGAACACATGGCCACAATATAAGGACTTATTATTCTGGAGTCTCCAGACTATTTGAACAAGTTTTGTGCTCATGTATCTTTGATACTAATACTCAAATCAACCATAGACATTTCTAAAAAATATACTTGAGCATTGTTTACATGATCTTGTGACGAACAGGTACTGTAGTCAGTAAAGAAGGCAAAGTACAGTACAAGTACTGTGGTACTGTAACCAGTAGAGAAGACAAAGTACAGTACAAGTACTATGGTAACGTAGCCAGTAGAGAAGACAAAGTACAGTACAAGTACTATAGTACTGTAGCCAGTAGAGAAGATTAATGTACAGTAGAAGTACTGTGGTACTGTAGCCAGTAGAGAAGACAAAGTACAGTACAGGTACTGTGGTACTGTAGCCAGTCAAGAAGACAAAGTACAGTACAAGTACTGTAGAAGTTAACTATGAAGAAACTACTGTAGTCATATCTTTTTCGTTAAATTGGTCATAGCATTGTTAACTAATTTTTTATAGTATATTGCACGTACAAAGTAGAGATCATTTTTTGAGATGCCAACTTTTGCCTTGGTTTTTGTTGCTGTGCCACCCACATGGCTCAACAGCTTCATCAATATTTTGAACAAGTGATGATACAAAATATAGTATATTGAATAACTTGATTAAAATACTGATGTTTAGAATAACTTTCTAAGGTGCTATATCCATGAACCTTTGCAACAACATGCACCAAATTTTGTTCATACAGTATGTTGATCAACTATAGATAGTAGAAATGATTTGATGCATGAAAATCCTTATTGAAGATGTAGACTTTTGCCCATGTTGCCTGCTTCTTCCTACTATAATATAAAAACCTGAACAAATGAGTAGCTGATGAAAACCTTGTTTAAGAATTAGTAAGCTCTTAGTATCATATCTGTAATAGCTTTTCCTGATTGTTAGCCATGCAGATCATGACAAAAAGATACCCACTGCTTCAAATGTGAACAATGGTAAAATTGCATGAGTGATGAATGCCTTGATGTGAAGCCTATTTTTCACTAGAGACAGAATTTGCTTTAGGTCAAATTGTAAGGAGCAGAATTAGATTAGAACTCTTCCTCAAGGTGTGTGCATGCACCTGTATGAATATGGTATACAGTACTAGGTGTACTTTTTGAAAGTATGGAGTTCATTTACATAAATCATTTCTTAGTGTAATTAAAAGATGGAGTGTAGATTAAACCTTTAGGTATATATTTCTATGAATCGCTCAGAGCCTCCTACACAAATCTGTTGAATTTTTCAGACTATATTTTGTATTGTGGTTATCTATTCTGTGATTTTATGTTACAATGAAATGTATGCTTGAAGGCAGGTGGATGCTTTGAGTAAATAGAGAATAAATGGCAATCAGAGATTATGTCAATCATCAAAGTGCAACTTGGCTTTTATTTTGGTTGAATTTGTACATGTAGTATACATTTGTACATGTAGTATACATTTGTACATGTAGTGTACATTTGTATATGTAGTATACATTTGTACATGTAGTATACATTTGTACATGTGGTGTACATTTGTACATGTAGTGTACATTTGTACATGTAGTGTACATTTGTACATGTAGTGTACATGTGTACATGTAGTGTACATTTGTACATGTAGTGCTCAAAAATCTACTGGGACATCAGATCTTATATTCAAAAAGTAGTTTGTTTCGTTTGCTCATTGTTATATGTTATTTACCTTTATCTTTCATTCATTGTGTAATATACTGAGGAGGGGGAATAGGGGAGATAGCCACAGGGGTATGGCGGATTTCTCAGGGGTATGGCTGATTTCTCTAGTGCATATATGGCGGAATTCTCAGGGGTATGGCAGATTTTTCTAGTGCATTCGGCATTGACAAAATGATAGGACCCTTTATTTTCCTGTATAACTGCAGAAATACTCCCTACATTGATTGTACACTTGTAATACTTGCTACAATTAGAGTATAAGACCCCAAAATAACAGTAATTTTTCCTATCATTGATTACATTTTCATATATAGGTCTATGTAAGATTATTGTCTTATATACATGTTACCCTGTCTTCCTTGAGCTACAGTATTGTTGATTAAGGGCCTCCAGCTACAACTGTGTTATTAGTGGTGTAAATCCATTAAAAAAAGTGGGGGGTGGGGGGGTGATTTGTAAGATTTGTGTATGAAGGTGTCACTGGGAGCGCTCACTTTTTGGCATGGGGTTAAGGGGCCGGCGAGTCCAGGGGGTGAAGCCCCTGGAAGCTCTTGCAAAATTGACATTTAAAGGGCAAAAAAGGAAGAAGGTATATAATACAAGTCAAAATTCATGTCAAAGAGAGATATAATATCCGATATACAAAACCCAAAATCATGAAAACGTATTATGTGGAAATATAATGTTTTATTGTTCACGTTTCTGTGCATGGATACAGGTCTATGGTCATTCTTCGAAAAATCTGTGTAATCTAAAAGAAAAATGTTTTATAAGCTTCCAATAATTTACTACAGTATGAACATGTGTAAATTTGGTTAAACTTTGCAAACAAACCTGTATCCCCCTTCTTTCTCTATCTCACAGTGTCTAAGTTCATGTATTAAATACAGTATCACACAAAGCGTTAATATATTATTTTACTTTTTAAAATATTTCTCTGAAGAATGTCCTTTTTCTGACAAAACATGTGCCCAAACCTTTTCAAAAGAAATCTAAAACATGATAAGCACTTGGTGCCTGTAATTTCAAAAATGTATCCTCCAAAATTTCAAAAAATTTAAGTTGTATTGGAGAAAGTCCATGTATTTTTTAATTAGAGCAACAAAGTATAAGATTTTATGGTAATTTCATAGCTCTATCCTATTCGCGTTTCGCACCGGTACCGCCCGGCCATGGTATTGGTCAGTTGGTATACCTGTTTATTAGTTCCTCTTATTTTCCAATCAGAATTCGACATTCTGCTATGAATATGCACATTTTTTGTATGATAGGTTATGACATAGCCTATAACGTGTGATTGTTGTTTGGTCATTTTCGCTGTCGAAAAGTCAGGAATTTTGAATTGCATCGCGGGCTAGAGCGTTATACTTAAATCCACTAACGTTTTTGTTGTTTAGCTTTTATGGGCAAGATTGCCAGAATAAAGTTTGTTTCCACCTCATCTCAAAGTCCTGCTAATAAGGTTGTGACGCTTAACAGTTTAGGAAATCATGCTACGTAAAACGAATGTTAATTCAATTTTTATGTTTGCTTTTTCAAGTTCGCATAAATTCACGAAACCATCTAACCAACCTTATCATTTCAATCTTTACCCGCTATGTCATTGCCTTCACATTTTTCACCGGGCGTTATGCATATTACTAATTATTTCACGGTTTTGGGATGGGATGCATGGAATGTAGCTAGCTTGTGCTCATTAGGAATGCGCTAGGCCCAGGCTAGCACTCATTAACATAACCCGTCAAATACACACAAGAAATTTCCGCCTATATCCCTAATTATCAAATCACAATACACATCACCCAACCACTGATCGGTGTAAAGTAAATTCTACCCCCAGTTAATTTTGGCCTCCCGGCTCTTATTTCCTAGGAAATGTGGGCCCCCAGACAATTAAGCCGTAGCCATCCAGTAAATTTGTTCCCCCTCATAGTAAAAACAGTACGCTAGGAAATTTGGGCCCGTCCTTCTTTCCTATGAAATATGGAGACAACAACTTTAATTCTTTTCCAATCTACCTATTCCTAAAGTTGGCCCAGAAGAATTTACGTTAAAGGTTAGAAACACACAAGTCATGAATCAAACCACGGTAGCGATGCAAAGAAATCAAAATCATACGCAACGATGTCCTTTGGCCTATCGTTGAAAGTATCCCAGCTTTTAAGAGTTCTAATGTGCAGTGAAAACATTAAAGAAATTCTCGTTTCACATCAATTGTGATAAAATTACAGATTAATTCGTGTCTTTATTATTTACTTCAAAGAGTAACAAATATTTCAAAACTAATAATTGTATTTACGGACGGATTAAATGTTTGCCTGAACTTCAAACACTTGAATATTTATTGCTATATAACAGCCCCATTAGTGCTGATTTGGGTGAAAATACATTGGCTAAATCATTCAAAAAGCTATTCCAAGTGCACTAAATTATACTGTGCAGCAAATTAGACCGCATCACTGCTCTAAACGCATTTTGGCAGTGACCCAGATTTTTCTCGCAGCAGTAGCGACATCAAAAGGAATTACGTAATCCGATGATTATCATTACTCGGATAGGATGAATGTTAAGTATTATATTTCAAGTGTTTCCTTAAGTTTGAACAAACAGAAAACGGGAAGAACCAATTTTAATTTCATATTAAAGTAGCCATGCTAGTTACGCCAAACTTACATTATGCGTTCATATCAAGGTTTTTATTTAGGTCCTATCATCAATGATGACTTGAAATCGACAGAGGCGACGGAGCTGGGAAGGGGATGTGGGCTTCAGCCTAATAATTTTAGGTGAACGTTATCACATGTCACCTTATCTCATTAAATCCCCAATATTTTGAACGCTCCGCCACCCCCTGATAAGACAATTGAATTCTGAGATGGCATGGGGTGGATGAGATGCAGAAAAGCATTTTCATACAATGAATCGTTGACACTTCAGGGCCAAATTCACATCTTCAACGTGAAGGAGCTTGCTTGGCTTCTTATCCAAACTTGGGGTCACAAGATACGAATTGAAACTCAAAAAAATCCCCACACCCCCACCCCCAATTGTGTACTATTTTTTTAATTCCATAGGCCTATACTTAAAAAGTAGGGGAATATGTATCCCGGGAATCACGGCAGTACGCTTTTTCGTGAGCGAAACTAAAACTAAACAATTTGGAAGTCCTATGCAGAAAAAATCAAACATGTTAACGTCATAGCCTAACATATTTTTTTAATACATGTAGATGGTTGCTAATGTTCGTAATTTTGTTTTTAAAATGTATTGTTGCAGAATATGCTGCACTCAAAGTGACCTTTGCTCTCCGATAACGTCGGTAATCGACCGTTACATAGTGGAAACCTCCATTAACTCCTACATTAAAATTAATACAAAACGGCTTACAACTTTTGTTAGAAGCATATTTTTTCAATTGTCACTATTCTTAAATAAATGAGGTAGTATGCTGCATATACCCGCCCTAAGTTCGCGAATGAGGGCCATGAAATCAGGTGCGTTATTATTTTTTTAAAGAAGTATTATGTATTTTCTCTGGTTTCTTTCTTTTTAGTGAGATAAGTATATTTTATCCTTGTATTATCTATTTTATTTCTTTACTGTTAAGCATGCAACAGTAGTTTCTTATTTTCATTTGCTTTATGTTTATTTTAATAACCTTCTTTTTTTTTCTCTGTGATTTTTAAAAATTTTAATTCTTGTTCCTCGCATTTCAGATACTGTCATGTCTGGCATAGGAATCAAAAAGATTTTTCTTCTATTCAAATTGTTTACCTAAATCAAAGGAGACATATTCTTGCTTGTATGACCCTGGGATTACCATTATCAAACACTAAGGGCCGAATTATTGGAAAGTCTTCCTGCCCCTGGCCACGCACCACTATATACCCAATATTGAAATAAAAATGTGTTTTAAAACATGTTAGCCTCAGATGTGTGTCAGGGTGTGGTGCGTTAAGCCTGTCCCCATATGTGAGTAAGAACTCCACGTAGCATGATAATTTTGAAGTTTATGTTGTATGTCCCAGAAAGAAGTTACACAATATCCTACAGCAGCAACTACTACAAACTGACAAAACGATATATGAATACAACATTTATAGGCCTACCCTCTGTGTTCCCCGCCATTATGAGGGAATACTCCCACAATGGGGGTATTCCCCTCTCTACCCTATTTAACAATTTTCTTTGTCTCCTGTTGTATAAACAAAATTGCTTCTCCACATGACCGTGGCAGTTACACTTGTATTTAGCTATTGATCCCATCCAATATTTTAGTCTATTTGCCTACTGGGGACAAGAAATACCAATAAAAAAAGATACGTTGGACGAAATTTACCATCCCATTTCCTGTAGCCACAACCGCCTCTGCCCAACGCTGTTTCTCCCTCCCCTACCCTTACCCTCCACCCTCCCACTCCACCCTCCCGATCCACCCTCCGATCCACCCTCCCCTCCACCCTCCTCCACCCTCCCCTCCACCCTCCCCTCCACCCTCCACCCTCCCCTCCACCCTCTCCGTCCACCCTCCCCTCCACTCCCCTCCACCTCCACCCTCCCCTCCACCCTCCCTCCACCCTCCCCCTCCACCTCCACCCTCCCCTCCACCCTCCCCTCCACCCTCCTCCTCCACCCTCCCCTCCACCCTCCCCCCACCCTCCCCTCCACCCTCCCCCCTCCCCTCCACCCTCCCGCCTCCACCCTCCCGCCTCCACCCTCCCTCCCGATCCACCCTCCCTCCACCCTCCCCCCTCCTCCTCCACCCTCCCCTCCACCCTCTCCTCCACCTCCACCCTCCCCTCCACCCTCCCCCCACCCTCCCCACCACCTTCCCTTCCACTTCCTTCCCCCTCCACCCTTTGTTAAGTTTAAGGGGAAAACAGTAATTTCTTCATCAATTATGGTAAAATGTCAAATGAAACACAATTAGGGGCATAACTTTAAAACGAAATTCCATTATATTTCATATGTATGTTTCTTTGAAGTCACAAACAAATTTGGCAGCATGATTTCTATGTTATGTTTCGCTCCTCATTAAACAAGATTTTTAACAGTATTTGACAAAGAAAGTACATGAAATATATGATTTTTTTATCGGGATAATAATTTATTTATTTAAGAACTAATTATGTAAGAATAAAAACACCAGATATCAAAATTTAAGTAACGATCGTTATGTCAACTTGACTTTCACACACTCATACGAAGCAGGAAGTGCATGTTTGCACATTACATAGTGAATATAACGGTAGCGTCTTTCAAGTGGTGGATTAGCATGGGTTGCTATGGAAGGTCTATTAATAAGAACTGACGACGGCACGAGTAGACGCGACAATTACAATGACGGGTTGTCACCTGCGTAATCGCTTATGATAGTAACAATGCTATCATGAAACGCCTAATACGATCCGGACGAGAACACAGGTACGACGTGCGGACAGACATAACATCAACAACCAAGTCAATGTCCACGGCCTTTGATAACCAGTTGTGGTGCACTGGCGTGTCTACCCAACCCAGGCTTGAACCCAGGACCTGCGTGGTCTGTGGACATGTATGATAACCGCTACACCACAGTAGGTAGATAATTGTTAAGAACCTGGCGAAGATTTCGCTTTATACCTGCGTTAAAAGGGCGCCCACTTATGACAACTGGCCTTACGGTTAAACGGTTATGGATCGTAATGGTGACAGCTGTACATTTATGAAAAATGCTAACTGTCACAACCTTAGCTGCTAGTTTGGCGATTACTGGCTAATTATAACATATTTGGCCGCTTTTGAAACATGCTTGGTTAGTAATCTTTTTTCAGTACCGCCAAATTAAATTAATCTAACATTTATGAAGATTAATGTGTAAATGTTAAACTTTTTGTTATGTTTGCAAAATGTATTTTCTAACTATATGTTGTGGTGGAATTTACCTATGACCTCGCCAACGTCATTAATCAAGTAAGACATGATGGCACCATGCATTGAATGTCACATAGCTTTTGTTAGAAGCATAATTTTTCAGACATCGCTATAACATGAACCTCATTGCACCCACTGCAAAACTAAGTCATTACTGAGAACCAATCTGACAGTCATTCACAACTAACCTCGTTTGGCACATATGACCTGACTGTTAAGGTGCCATTACACCCAAACAAACAAACTGAATACAACTCATACGGGAAAGTTGAAACTCTTGAATTTTTAACATGATGAATAATTGCCCACAAATGGAATGCACCTCAAATCAAACTTTAAAAGCATCATAAAAGTACATATGACAAAAATAAAATCACTGAAAGCAATCAATTCTTCTTGCATTGTAATGGGTTGAGCTATAACATCATTGATGTCTAGTTTCATATTTAAAGCAGGAATGAAGTTTGTGTGCTTTTATGCAAAAGAATAAACCACCTTCTCAAAGTCCTGGTTACAATCTATATCCATTTCACTTGTTGAGCCAGGTTGCAACTTAGCGGTGGGGGATTGGTGGGGTGGGAGTGGTGGAGTTGGGGTTGGAGTGGTGGGCAGTGGTGTCACAAGGGTTTTTAGTTTGGGAGCACAACAGTTAAGAGAAAGAAAATGGGAGGCACTAAAAAATGTGTAAAAAAATGTGGCACTGTGTACGCTTGGCATGCGCGAAACGGCGTGGGGTCCAGGGGCTCGCTAAAGGGCCTTGGTGGAGTCCAGGGTGAAGCCCTCGTATGGGATCCAGGGGGAAGCCCCTGGAAGCCCTGCAGTTTTCTTGTTTTAGATGCACCAAAATGGCTTTGAATTAAACCCAGAAGTTCAAAAATTGATAAAAAAAGATGGTAATTTTAGTTGATAACATTAAAAACAACTTAGTTTAGCATTTGGGTTACCATTTCTGAATAGGCAGAAAACATTTATCCTTTTCAGGAGAAATTTGTTTGAGGAGGATATTTGGGCTGAAACCTGGGGTCCAGAGGCAAAGTTGATGAAAAGAAAGTTGAATTAAATTCTAATGTTAAAATCAACTTTTAAGTTGCTATTAATATTTCTAAGCAGTTAGAGAAGAAATTTTCCTCGGAAAATTAAGAAATTCAGGCAAAATATTATTGGATATTTTGAGTCAAAAGCTCTGAAAAGGTTATAAAATTGTGGAAAGTAAAGAAACATGTCACCTGCAGCTCTTACTGGTAGTCCTCGGTCTAAATTTCACAAGAAAAAGAGAATCTTATTTAGTCAAAACACCCTTTTTCTCTTGGAAATGTTGGGCCCATACACGCAAATGCATTAGCATAACAACTATATTTGAAAAAGATAAGGCCAGGGGGTGAAGACCATGGCAGCTCTGAAGATTCCACATTTTTGTGCAGCCCCAAAATCATGGCTCAAAATGATAGATAAAATTTAGATCATACAGTTTCAAATTATCACAGAGAGGAAAAGAAACAAATCTAATTCTAACATTAAAGGAATATTCCCATGTTGCTTCATAACCTTTCATAAGAAAGAAAACATTTTCAGAAAACATTTTACTACAAAAATCATGTTGATATGTTATTCCTGCCAGAAGATATTCAAATTTTAAGGTTCACAAAAAATGTCAATTAATGAATAGGAAAAGGCTCAGTGTGACATCACAGTAACACATTCTCCCACAAAGTTGATGTATTTCATTAAAATCTATTATCCTTTTTTATTTGTAAAACCTGCTAGAAAAATAATTTAATGGAAGTTAGGTATTTATATACATTGCCAAATATACCCTACTTCAATCACCTTTGGAAAATTGTTTCTAATCATACAGAAATAACCAATTCACATTCAAAGAAATACATAAACATTTGCAATAGAATTTTCTTTATGACATCATCAAACACAAATTCAGCATACTGTACAAAAACTTTAAAATGCAATTAGGAAATCTTTAAAAATCCATATCTTCTGAATGGAATATGATATCAACCTGATTTTTGTACCAAATTGGCTCTAAAAGTCTATTTTAAATAAAATTTGATAAAAAACCTTGGGAATATTACATGGGAATATACGAAAGCCAACAAAGTTTTCTTTTATTAATGTAAAATTAGAACATGAGTTCAAGGATGGTAGGGAAAAAGGACAGAAAATGTTTGA
The DNA here is from genome assembly GCA_020152595.1 of Chiridota heheva. Lineage (NCBI taxonomy): Eukaryota > Metazoa > Echinodermata > Holothuroidea > Apodida > Chiridotidae > Chiridota > Chiridota heheva. The sequence continues at coordinate 449,418 of JAIGNY010002375.1, read as the reverse complement.
AATAGAGGTAATATGTGATTTTTTTAAATCTGGTTTTAATTTTTTTGGGGGTGGGGGGAGGGGTGCACGAACCCCCTGTTCTGGGCCTGCTTCTTATGCTTCTAAATTTATCTTCCAAAATGTAATTTATCACTTAATTACCTGAGTACCTTCAGCCTAAAAAGTGGAGGATTGTGGGAGGGAGGGGGATGATAGTATGGATCATACTTCTTGTTAAAAAGTGGGGGTTTATCTCTTACCCCCCTGGATTTAGGCCTATGTGTGTAATAGTACATCTCTTTACAACTAGCAAACTATTTTTGTACACTTCTGCCATTATGTTCTCAGTTGTAACAGAGATTTTAATATGTGAAAATTAGATAAACAATGCAAAACAGCAAGCACATTTTGTTAAACTCTTTTTAATAAATTAAACGCTGGCTTTGTTGAACTAAAGTGCCATTTTTATGGGTGTTTTTGTCAATTTTGTGAGTGGTGAGTCATTGTATAACCCAAGATTAATTCACTCACGTGTAGCAACACATGTTCAACTTACCTTGGAAAGATCTATTAAGATTATTTAACCCTCACAAATTTGTCGTGTTGAAAGAAAAATTTACAATTACCATCATAGCTTACATATCTATTTGCCATACCAGCCAGCTTCAGTGCTTTAAGTGCAAAGCATGAAGATAGTTACAGACTGGAACAACAGATAAGATGCAGTAATGCATTGCAGCGTGAAGAAAATTGTTCATAAGGTGTGTGCACATCAGGGCTGTAACGAGATCAGTATTTAAAGATGTATGGACAGATAGCAATGACTTAATTGGGAGAAAATAGGCTATGGCCCATGTAAATGGGCTATAGGCTATGACCCTTGAAAATAGGCTACAAACCATAAAAATAGGCTATGGCCCAAGAAAATAGGTTATGGGCTATGACTCTTAAAAATGGGCTAAAACTATGAAAATAGGCCATGACCCATGTAAATAGGCTATGGGCTATGACCCTTGAAAATAGGCTACAAACCATGAAAATAGGCTATGGCCCAAGAAAATAGGCTATGGGCTATGACTCTTAAAAATGGGCTACAAACTATGAAAATAGGCTACGACCCATGAAAATAGGCTATTGGCTATGACCCATGAAAATAGGCTATTGGCTATGACCCTTGAAAATAGGCTACAAACCATGAAAATAGGCTATGACCCATGAAAATAGGCTACAAACCATGAAAATAGGCTAATACCTATGAAAATAAGCTACAAACCATGAAAATAGGCTAATACCTATGAAAATAGGCTACAAACCATGAAAATAGGCTATTACCCATGAAAATAGGCTATGGGCTATGACCCTTGAAAATAGGCTACAAACCATGAAAATAGGCTATGACCTATGAAAATAGGCTACAAAAATAGGCCAAACCATGAAAATAGGCTAATACCTATGAAAATAAGCTACAAACCATGAAAATAGGCTAATACCTAAGCTACAAACCATGAAAATAGGCTACAAACCATGAAAATAGGCTATTACCCATGAAATAGGCTATGGGCTATGACCTATAAAAACCATGAAAACTACAAACCATGAAAATACCTATGAAAATAGGCTATTACCCATGAAATAGGCTATGGGCTATGACCTATAAAAATAGACTACAAACCATGAAAATAGGCTATAACCTACGAAAATAGGCTTATGACCCATGAAAATAGGATATGACCCTTGAAAATAGGCTCTGACCCATGAAAATAGGCTACAAACCATGAAAATAGGCTATTACCCATGAAAATAGGCTATGACCCATGAAAATTGGCTATGACCCATGAAAATAAGCTACAAACCATGAAAATAAGCTTATAAACCATGAAAATAACAACAAATTTCATCAAAATTGGTTAAAAAGTGACCATTTTGCAGCTTTAGTATAATAAATGATGCAAATTTTGAAGAAGAAATTTTGAATTCGCACTATGCCCCTCCCCTCCCCGCCTCCCCCGCCTTCCCCACTCTTCCCTGCAATCAATATTTAGCAGGAGAATACAGTCTGGTGATTTTCAGTCACTGAAATTTAGAACAGAAATTTAGAGAATCACATAAGAGATTGTGAGCTGTCTTCTCTTTCATACATCACGACTTTTGCATGCATTAAAAATTCTGCAAACCCTAAATTCTTCAAATTCTCCAAAAATTCTTCACAACTCGGAAACTACAGATGCTTTTGATATAATTTAAAAACTATTCTGTTCCGAATTTCGAGCTCTTTCTGCTAAATATAAAATCTCTACCTGCCCATATACCTTTAAGATATAGATTACATCGGGCAAAAATATCACAATGTATCCTATTTTTCCATTTCTAAGTTATGATTATTAATTTCTACTTTGCAAAATTGATTTTAAGCATTCGAGCATACATGCAAGTACAAATCAGAATGAATGTTTGGTCGAAAGGATACTCGGAGTGGATGAGATACCCCCATAAGCAAACATGTAAACACTTAGTATACAAGATAGGTGGAGGAGAAAACCACAACTATGTACATGACAGAATATGATAAAAGATATCTTTGTAATATTTAGATGAAGAAAGAGTGATATGCACTTTACATTAATTAGTTATTCAAAGGTTCATTCCTTTATTCGGTTAAATAGTCCTTGGGAATATTCTGAAAGGATTATTTCAGGGGTCAAGCAAGTCTATCTTATATGAAAGAGGACTTTGAAAGAAACAAATTGGTGAAGAATTCATTCAAAAATCTTATTCCGTTAAGGAGATATTTAAGTTTAACGTTTGGTATCATATGTGTAGAAAAGACTGAAATCAGACTAGTTCTAATGTCATAGCCTCAGATTCCTCAGTCTTTATGTGTTCTATCATATTTTGTCCTTTGATTTTGTGGCTTAAAAACCCATGGGATATGTCCAAAAAAGTAGTTCAACTGAATCTAAGAAGTGTATTTATAATATACCACCTAAAGAAAGTTTGAGGGAAAAAAAAAAAAAAAAAAAAAAATAGTGAAAAATTTAGATAAACTTTCTTTAAAATACATAAAGACTATGAGGAATCTGAGGCTATAACATCACAACTAGTCTGTCTTTAGTCGTTTCTACACAAATGATACCAAACTTATTAAAAACTTGAATATCTCCTTAATGGAATGAGATGTTTGAATGCTTTCTTCACCATTTTGTTTAAGAGAGTTGAACACACAATTACAATGACGGGGTCGTCGCCTGCGTATTCGGTTATGATAGTACAAATGCTATCACGAAACGCTTAATACGACCCAGACAAGAACACAGGTACGATGTACGGACAGACATAGCATCGACAACCAAGTCAATGTCCACGGCCTTTGATAACCAGTTGTGGTGCACTGGCGTGTCTACCCACCCCAGGATTGAACCCGGGGCCTCGTGGTCTGTAGACAGGTATGATAACCGCTACACCACAGTAGTGTTTCTTTTGAAGTCCTCTTTTATATAAGATGGACATGCTTGACCACTGAACTAATCCTTTAAATGAACTGAGGGGCTTTGTCTAATAATAAAGGGAAAGGAATTTCACAAGCTAATGCATAATTTAGGAACAATGCTCACAAATATAGAGTTTTCAGCAAAGTGAAATTGCATTATTTGTTTGTAAATTGTAGAATTTTCAGAAATATTATATTACTAGGATAACATTTTGGATCTTTTTTTTACTTATGTACATGAAAATATATTATAAATACACTTTTTAAAGCCAAACAGAATAATATATATATATATATATATATATATATATATATATATATATATATATATATATATATATATATATATATATATATATATATATATATATTTACACTTCTTTTGTTGCATTTCATAACCCTAGAAAGCTCATTTATGGTTTGGCGAAAATAACTGAAAAGAAATTATAAAAGCTTGCAAGACGAAGAATCTAAAATATTCAGAAATCATTATTCTGCAACAATTTGAAAACAGCTGTAAAAGAATTTTGCCATTTAGAGTAGATATTTTATGCCATAATAGTGCATTGACAAACATCCACAAATTGCAGTATAAGTGCCATACAGTAGGTCTTTTCATACATTAGTAAGGCTGCAGAACCCACAACGGCAGCATGGCATTGCAGTGGCAGTATTTCAATCAACAAAGTCTTTTTTTATTAGCTCAACGAAGTTGAGGTTATAAAATGGGAACTTTTCTGCTAACTTTGGTCTCTCATGTTTGAAATGAATCTATTCAGAGGTTTTTTATCAAAGACTTTTCAAAAGACATTTGACAGTCTTAAAGAGCATGAAAATCTGGACACGGGGTGATTCAGTTGGTAGCTCAACATCCCTTTAAAGGATTTGAGCTGAAGCGATCACTAACTCAAGAGCCAGGTTCTCGCCCGGATATGTTCAGATTTTTGCAGCGTTTGTTAAATCCTAACCATTTTTGTTGTTGATATTTTGCTGTGTTGCAATGTTTGCCTTAAATAGATCTATACGTTAATGCAATTACAGTTCATATTGTTGCGTGGTTTTAACAAATTTTGCATTCCAAAATTCGCTAAAAATGTTTCAAATACTCAGATTTTGCTCGCTGCAATTCGAATGAATTTAGCATATATAATAACATTAGATAGCGATATACCACCGAAGATCTTTGATTGAAAGAAAACTATGTTTTCATTGGCCAGTTGGCTGTAGTGTTAAAATACCGTCTGGCACATATGCCAATTGAGCTTGATATCCTGTTTGGGATTTCTCCCAATATGTTGTCAAATTGGGGGTATAACACTTGTATTAGATAGCTCGTTTGGGCTATCACTTAGGCTTAAAAAGTATTAAAAGCTCAAGAATGACTAAAAAATCCTGTGTAGGCTATTTAAGCTATATAGCACAATTGAGTATAAAATAACCAAAGTGTAAATAACTCGCTGATGAAAAACACTTTTTGATTCACACACATGGCCTAGCACAAAACAACTCACAAAAAGTGTTTTGTTTGCATGCAGATGATAGAAAACTGCATGTCCAGTAATAACTGATGCATAAAATCAACATTATCTTAAAAGGATTAGTTCAGGGGTCAAGTAAGTCCATCTTATTTTAAAGAGCACTTGTTTTACTTATATTTTGTTATAATGACTGCCACTTAGAAGTGTATTTGTGGGATGCTATTATTGATTAAACTGTGATTCATTAATTGATAGTTAATTATTTGTTCAGAATTGCTAATGTATTAGCAATATGAGGAAAATTATGCCATAGTTTAAATCATGTCTTGTAGCAAGGGTGAAAAATCCATCTTGATTTTATACAAAAGTATTTCGCTGTTGGTATGTCTGCATGTTTATGAATTTATTTACTTAAAAGCAAACATTGTTAATAAAATTTGCATCATATTGCTGTTGAGGCCCAAGTTTTTTAGGCTAACTTGGAAAAACAGTTTTCTTATCTAAATGATATAAAGCTCCCATACGCAATAGGGCAACTAGAGTCATGGGAGATTGTGGCCTGTGCAGCATTGTCGGAACCACAGCGGCAGTGGGAGATGGGGTGGGAGGGGAGGAGGGGCACTGCTTTGGCCCCTAGAATAAGGGGGAAGATGGTGCTCTTTTGAAATTGTGCGGACGTGTTGAGGACCGGTCTGTCAGCCCTTTTGAAACTTATTTAAAATTATTCTAGGTCATTCTTGAAGCTTGAAAACAAATAGAAATGCACTCACTTACAAATACTAGAGGTTGTCACATACATTTAGTATTTATTTAACACAATTAAATCATGTCATTTAAGCAGGAGCACCGACACCGAGTGCCTTGATGGGAAAAGGCATGCCCTGAATAATTTTCTAAGCAGCAATTTTTTAAAGAAGCCTTTTACCTATTTCCCTGATGCATGGGTGCTTGTCAACATTGGTTCTGGCTCCCCAATTTCTGAACCCATAAGCGGAACTTGCCTACTAAAAGAGGGGGAAGTCAGAAGTGTGTGTATGTGTGAGAGGGGGTAAGGGGATCACAAAATCATGCTGATATATATCACATCACCATACAAAAATACCCATCTACACAAAACGTGAGGGTGGGGAAGTGCCCCCTTGCTACGCCAAATCCTGCCTATGCCACTTTAACCATATTTGTAGGAACCATGGGGCAGGGGCACGTTTCCTCCATAATTTCAAAAACTGACAAGAAAGCCCCTTTAAAAAAAATTAAAAGTGGCACTCAATTACTATCAAAAGAGTGCCCATGAACTTGATTTTCTGCTCCCTTCCCCATGCCCCAATTCCTTCCGACACCCCTGACACTTTGGGTCCCATAACAAAGATATTGCAGTGTCATTGTTCAAAGCTTAGGATCCAAATTGATTCACCCCAGGACCTGTAAGGTTTATCCACCCTTCCGGGCATCCCAGCCTTTTGTTGCTCCGCTGCTAATCAAAATTGTATTCCTTTCCTAACAACCTCGGCCTACCCAATGTAACTCTCCACTAACTACAACAGTCTTCTACCCACCCCCAAAACATTTATTGAGCTCTTCATCATTTATGTTCTTAGCCTTCAATGGGACATGGTATGATGGTAACTCTTGTCGGACTGGGGCCGGAAGGGTGACCTGTGCTTCACTCAAATTCAGTTGGACATGGTGTGATACAGTAGTAAGCCTTGTTGGACTAGAACCGGGGGAGTTACCTGCGCTTCACCCAATTTCAGTTGGACATGGTGTGATAGTACCCCTTGTCAGACTGTGACTGGAAGAGTGACCAGCTCTTCACTCAATTTCAGTCGGACATGGAGTGATAGTACCCCTTGTTGGACTGGAACCAAAAGAGTTACCTGCGCTTCACTCAATTTCAGTCGGACATGGTGTGATAGTAATCCTTGTAGGACTGGAACCAGAAGAATGACCTGCTCTTCACCCAATTTTAGTCGGACATGGTGTGATAGTAACCCTTCTTGGACTGGAACCGGAAGAGTGACCTGCTCTTCACCCAATTTTAGTCGGACGTGGTGTGATAGTAATCCTTGTAGGACTGGAACCAGAAGAGTGACCTGATCAGACTTTTAGTCGGACATGGTGGGACTAAACCGGAAGAGTGACCTGCTCTTCACCCAATTTTAGTCGGACGTGGTGTGATAGTAGCCCTTGTCAGACTGGGACTAAAAGGGTGATCTGCGCATCACACAATTTCAGTTAGACATGGCGTGATAGTAGCCCTTGTCGGACTAGGACCTGAAGAGTGACCCGCAATTCACTCAAGTTGAGTTGGACATGGTGTGATAGGTAACCCTTGTCAGACTTGGTCGGAAAGAATGATCTGAGCATTACTCAATTTCAGTCAGACATGATGTGATAGTAACCCGTGTCACACTGGCACCGGAGAGTGACCTGCGCTTTACTCAAGTTCAGTTGGACATGGTATGATAGTAACCTTTGATGGAATGGAACCGGAAGGGTGATCTGCATTTATCTCAATTTCAAAGGGTTAATACGTAATAATAGTCAACTTTTATTCTTGATTTCAGTCGTTGAGCATGTCTTTTACATAAATATTGATAGGGGATACATTTATATTCCAAGAATTTGTTTGGTCAGAATTGTTTTCTTTCAAAGAATTTTGGCAAAGGATCACAAGACTTGTGATTTACTTTACAATAAGTATATTTTTGGTTGATTCTATTTCTAACAAAGTTTTACAAGGGAGCTGTAATTTTGACTAAGTTTGTATTTAAAAGGCTTGTAAGCTTATATGGATTATTGAATGCATATTTTTGCTCAGTGGGTTTGCAGGGGCTTTACTGAAGTTTCATTTTTGTTAGGTTGTTGCAATTTATGATTTAGGAAATATTCTGATGACAAACTTGTTTTACGTTGAGACATTTTATTCCAAAATGATACTGATTGGCCTGTCAATGTAAGTGCACATTGTACAATTGTGTTTTGACAAATCAAAACACACAAATTGAAATATATTTACCTCGTGTAACAGAGACGATAATTTGCCTTTAATATTTCCATATGAAATCTTGCTGTAAGCCCACCCCTAACTTTGTTGGGAGCTTTGAATATCTACAGGGGATTGCAATACTTTTGAAATATACCATTAATTCATTTCCATGTCATGCAACTTTAAATTAGTTTAGGTATTAAAATAGCTCCTATGAATATTTTGTTTCTTCTCTTAATCTGTTCTTCACTCGCTGGAGAAATCTTTGACAAATACTTTGTATGAGTCTGTTTGGTTTTCATCCAGAGGGCTGATATATTGATCGTAGCTTATGCTTATTCTGTCTCAAACTGGATTTTTTGTTATTGGTAACAATACGTGTAATTTGAGGAAGAGATTCTAGGGATTCATGTAGCTTGGGGGAAATACACGGTTGGTCACGAAGAGACATTTAATTAAATTGACACTTGCTTCAAAATCAGTCAAGTACGATAGGGATTTGGTATAAATATGTTATTAGATGCTAACAAGTTCCTTTTTTTCTTCTTCAAAATTCTGGCTGTACTTGGTTTAAGATTCTTATTATGTGAATTATTTGAAGCTTTTGAAGCTAATGTTATGACCTTACCTGATATACCTAAATGGAAAGCATTTTGAAAAATGTAAATGATTGGAATACATAGTATTTAAAGCTTTCTCCATGGTTAGTAATGAAACGAAAATACCTTTAAATGCCCCATCCACAAAGAACACAAATTGACAACATTCCATTCAATCTGACTTACTCTTGGTTCAACTTCAAATAATATTTTCAATCCGCTGTTTATCAAACAAGACATGTGACTAGATTCTCTCTGTACTGCCTAAGGTTTACCTGCTTTTAATGAAAGATTATGTATGTATTGTTGTCCTTTTAATGGGTTCTGATTAAAAGTTATTTTGAATGTTAATGGAAGTTTTATTATCAACGAGTGTTTCTTGTCGTTAGTAGGGGTAATCTGTCACATTTCTTAAGAATTTAAGAAGTTTAACGTTCGATTCATATTGAGTTGTGGTCTTGCTATAAAGTTAAATGGTTGCTGTTTTGGGTAGACACGCCAGGGTACCACAACTGGTTATCAAAGGCCGTGGACATTGACTTGGTTGTTGATGTTATGTTTGTCTGTACGTTGTACCTGTGATCTCGTCCAGGTCGTATTAAGCGTTTCGTGATAGCATTGTTACTATCATAACCGAATACGCAGGTGACGACCCCATCATTTTAATTGTGTGTTCACTAATCGGGTCTTGCTTAAAGGCACCATTTAACCCTCGCTGTTGTGGTACTGTTAAGCCCTCAACAAACAAACAAACATTAAAGGTTAATGTGACATTGGATTAAATTTGTGGTCATACTGATGACATATTTTGGCCTTGAAAGTGTATGAAATTCAAGGAATCTGTATTTATTGATTCTGAATGTATAGTGTGATCATTTAGTCATATTGGCTTCTTCAAATTCTTTTAACTTCTGTGGGTTACTTAATTGTGATATGGAGTCTATAAAATTTAATGTATCTGAGTAGACATCTTTAGGACAGAACAATCATCTGGAGAAGGATACATGATACCAGACCCTTAATTATTTAGATTTTTGTGTTACATGTGTACCATATTTTCAAAATTGGAAAAAGTATAGCTTTAATCCTTTTTAATCAGTATGTTTTATATTTACTGTGTTTGGGTTTTAAATTTGTTATGAAATGCCAAAGAATGAATGTAATATGTTACCCGGCCCATCCCGTACAATCTTAGCAGCAATTGATTTACACACCAAGATGAACGAATGGTATATATTGCATGGGTGTAGACAGGGGGGTCGACAGGGTCTTACGACTCCCCCTTTCACCCTTAAACAAAAAATAATGAGAAATAAAGGAGTAAAGTGGTGTTGGTTAAATGGTAAAGAGGTCCAGAAAATATGCTTAAATTTTAATAAAGGTCTAAATTTTGATCTCAAAAAGGCTAAAATCTTGAAATTTTGCACAACTTTTGCCAAAAAAGATATTGATGATAGGGACAACTTAAAATTTGTCAGAAATTGGATGCATTTATGTCTTTGACACTTCCTCATGGGTTTTCAGGCAAAAGCTAGGTCTGGGAATATGGTAAGTAAGTTTTTGAGAAGAAAACAAATCGTTTTTTTGGTTAAATTTTGTGCATTTTGTTAATTTTCTCTTTTTCGATCCATTTTTTCTCACAAATCTTCAACATAACTCCCATCAAAAAGTTGCATTTTCTAAAAAATCTATTCAAGCTCTTTCAAATGATACCAGGATCACTGCTGCGGGCCTATATGACGAAGCAAAATAATTTTTTGAAAAGTGCATGTCTAAACCGATCGTCACATGAGAGTTGAGTGCTGAAGGCTTAATTCTATTATAAATTCTTAAATGAAATATATCTTTTTAAACTAACAGTTTACAGAATCATATTTTCAAAATTGTTTTAGTTCCAGTATTTTTATGTCATGAATTTGCAGCTGTTAAAAAGTTTTATTCTTTTTTGACCTTCTTAAAAATTTCATCATAATTTACCCGGGCTTGAAATCTGACAGCTTTTTAAAAGCCCGTACTGTTTTATTTCTTCCTGAGATAAATTTAATTTTCATTTATTAATTTATCAAATTAATTTCAGGCCTTCGGCAATTACTTCAAAAAATATACGCACACACGTATTTCTCTGTGCAAAAATAAGTAAAATATATGCAATTTACTTCACAAGTAAAAATAAAGGGATGAGATAATTCAGGATAAAATAATGACAATCACAAATCTTTCTGAGATACTGTATACTGATATAACGGTCTAAGTTTTGGACTAGCCAGATGGGCCTGAATTTCTGAAATTATGCAAGCCTATATGCAAAATCAACTGGCCCAGACTAGTGGGCGGATGTAAATTTTGAGCACTGTAATTTACATGATTGCATTTGTTTACCACACTTTTAGATTACAGTACGTTTATGATAGGTGCTGTGCTACAGGGCTCAAAATTAGTTTAATTCCTCTAGCCCGGGGCTAGTTGATTTTACATATGGGCTAGCAAAAATTCAATTATTCAAGTCCATTGGGCTTGAATGATCAGAATTATTATAATATGTGTGGTGAAACATAAAGAAACAGGCTTGTTTAAAGTTCATTCCGGCTAGTGAAATGTGAGGTGAGAAATCCCTATGATATACCAATGCTAATTTCAAGCCCTGAAGTGCTATGTAACAGAAAATAATAATGATGTCATATTGGTCAGAAATGCCAAATTTTTAAATGATTGTCCTTAAACATACAGTTCATATTTTCTACTAATCTCACTCTACGGAATGCATACTTGGTTGTGCTTGATATATTCCTTTTATTCCAACTAACAAGAACATTCACTGGTATACTCTCTTATCTCTGCCAAAAGTTGATGAACAACTTTGCTTCAATTATTCACATGGAGGCATTTTTATAATGTGTTTCATCCTTTTACATTTTTGATGACATATGAATATCTATGTGACAAACAACATATAAAAACCCATTTTGCCCCAAAATTTGAACTTTTCAAACTTGTATTAAAAGCACTTTAGTCATGAATTTTACCTCTGCCTAGATGATTTGTCTCTCAGCTCTAGAGAGAGGCAGCGAAGAAGAAGTGAAATATTACGTATTCATGGAAGCGTGTCTAGGTATTGATTCGTATTTTTAATTTTGAGGCCAGAAGTAAAATCAAGTGATGAATTGTATTAGTGTGTGCACTATATGACTTTTTTTGGAGCTTGTTGAATTGCAGGAAGCGGCTTTGCGGGATGTATCCTCAAGGAATATATTTTTCAGTTTCTGGGCTTGTGAGAAATTTGTTGATGTGACACTGAAGAGAATGTTGAACATTTGAAGTATATGTCTGTGAATAAGCCATGAAACATCTAAAAGATCAATCTACATTACTTCTGTAACACCATCAGTATCCTTTATTTTGTCAAGTTTTTATAGACCACCAGATCCCATTAAAAAAGTTCTACATTTTTTAATGCTGCTGCTTTTCATTTTGTAAATCAAATTTGAAGCCTTGTTAGAGATATTAATACAGCAGCAGTCACCTGACTTTAGAGGACCAGACTTCCACTTGAAAGCTGATTCTCAAACCTCTTGCTGGGTTTCCTACTAGGTACAGTCTGCCTTTGCCCTCCATAGTCTGCCCACCCCAGAGTTTTGCCCACCCCAGAGGTCTGCTCACCCCATGGGTCAGCCCACTCCAGGGGTCAACCCACCCCAGTGGTCAAGCCACCCCAGGGGTCGATCCACCTCAGGGGTCAACCCACCCCAGAGGTCGATCCACCCCAGGGGTTGACTCATTCTAGGGGTCAACCCACCCCAGGGGTTGATCCGTGGCACAAACAAATGTGCAAAAAAAAAAAAAACAGTTGTATGCACCAACTTTGCTATCCTATCTTATCAAATTGCTAGGGTGACAAACAGACATTCTGATAAAAACCATTTTGCTCCTCAATTTGTTTTACTTGAAGCCTTTTCTTCACTTAAAGGGGCACTAGACTGAAAAGTGAGGTTGCAATTTTCCAGGGGCTCTCTTTGATCCCCAGGGTGAGCAATTGAATTTCTCTAACACCAATATTTATACCAAGTAGTTTTTTGAGATTCATAAACAATAATATTTGATCATTTTAGTAGTAAAAGAGGTCAATAAATATTTGCAAAATTTGCGGAAGAAACACCATCACTTATGGGTCTAAAGCACTTTTTAACTCCTCTCACTCCTTTTGTAAGTACAGAGTATAATCAGTGGCGGCACTACATGGGGAATGGGGGAATTCCCCACAAGCCCCTCATAAAATGTTGTAAAGTGACATATTTTGTTCGATTTATAGGTTTATGTGCCTGCAAGAAATAATTTCCCCTCTCTTTCCCTCCTCACCCATGACCAAAAGCCTAACACCACCACTGAGTATAATAAGAATCATATCATCAAACTTTGATATAACTTCTTAAATAATTTTCTCCTTTTCTACTTACAGACCTAATTGTGGAAGTTCTGGGTGTCCTGGCCAGTTACAGTATATCAGTTCGTGAATTGAAACTTGTGTTCAGCCATCTCAAGGCACAGAATGAAAAATGGGTAAGTCACTTTTTCTTAAAGAAAGAAACATTTAGCATTGGACACTATGCAATTCACCAGAATAGTGTTATTTGGCTTATTTAGGCACAACTTCAACCCCAGCTAAAATTTGTAATCAATGACAACTTGGTTATTCCCAACACTATCTATTCCAAATCAACATTTGAGTATTTTTTCACTTATGTCTGAAATTTTGTGCAGCATTAAATGCATAGCAGGGTTGATGTATTTATTTAATTATAGGGATTGTTCCTGCTGTTTTGAATTTTGGTGAAGAAGTTGTTAATTTTGATGTGATGGTGGAGATGATGGGCCCTCCTATTTTGATGTGACGGTGGAGATCATGGGCCCTCCTATTTTGATGTGACGGTTGGAGATGATGGGCCCTCCTATTTTGATGTGGCGGTAGGAGATCATGGGCCCTTCTATTTTGATGTGACGGTTGGAGATGATGGGCCCTCCTATTTTGATGTGACGGTTGGAGATCATGGGCCCTCCTATTTTGATGTGACGGTTGGAGACCATGGGCCCTCCTATTTTGATGTGGCGGTAGGAGATCATGGGCCCTTCTATTTTTCAGCAATTCATATTTTGCAGGGCATATTGCCTGTCCACAGCAAAACACCAACTGTTCAAGTTGGTGATCAATGCTTACATTTTGTAACATTCTCTGTGGCCCCTGGATGGTGGGTGGATTATATGTGCGCCAGCAATGCCCTGGTAGAATGATAACTAATTATGAAAAATCAAGGCATTAATTTTGTTTCACTTAAGCTTTTTCCTATTCAGATAATGACAAAGGTTTTTCAGGCCCCTCGCTCTTTTCTAATGAAACTTGTTTAACCACTTTTGTCACAGTGATAGTGCTAAGGATATTGTGTACACTGTGTGTGGCTTTTTTATCCTTTACCCATAATACTTCTTTCTGTCATTTTTAAATTCCTTTTGACTTAAATCCTGTATTTTTATATGTTTGATTGCTTACTTGACAAGTGCACATCATGACCATACACTATTTATACATATCTTGAAATTGATTTCAGTTGTTGAGTCACATGAAGGTCAATGAGTTTGAATAGAGATCTGGTTAAGTGTAAATATTTGAAGTTCGTGATCATATTTTATTTTTCTGATTTATGAATGAAGTGCATTTGGTGTATCAGGTTTAAGAGCTCGGGGAATTTCCTTTTGGATGATTATTTTATTTGTAGCTGTAGTTTTGGAGAGCTGAGGTGAGTGTTGAGCGTGTGTCCTCGTTGTTTCTGTCTGCATTGCTTGAATTATCTGAGTATTTTAAATTGTTTTTGAAAGGGATATACCGATATTTCTGCTGCAATTGCATTACAGTTAAACTCAACAGTGAATTATAAAGCAAAACTTTCAGTGGCACAATAACAAAAGGGTCCAGAGTAAGTTCAAAGACGTTATCTTGGAAAATGTAAATTTTAGCATTGCTAGTAGATATTACCCTATCTCAAGTTTTTTTAGATTGGTACTTGACACGTTTTTTAGAGGTACAAATAAGCTTGGGTGATATTGATCATTATGCAATATTGATATCGCCTGAAAAATGTTGATATTATTGATATATTGATATGCAAATTATATGATGTCATACGTAAATCATAGTTACTGTTCTATGCAAGGTTATATTCTCAGTACAAAAGAAGTTAAGTAAAATTGTTTTACAAATTAACATAAATCATTAAAAATATATACAAACAATTTTAAATAAAGACACACAATGCTTAAAAAATGTTCCTTTGCATGGGTTCTTTGTCAAAAGATCAAGCACAGAAACACATCACCCACCTGAAACAGAAATGCAACAGCTCCCTTAACTTTCTCCACCTCCTCTCCAACACCACCTGGGGTGCGAACCCCCATACTCTCCTCAAAATCTTCAGGCTCACCATTCGTGCCAAGCTTGACTATGGCAATATGTCTATTGTCTACTGTGTTGCTCACAACTCTTACCTCAACCACATCAACACCATCAATATGAAGCCCTCAGGCTTTGTCTGGGTTCCTACAGGACCTCCCCCATCACCAGTCTTCACGTTGAAGCCAACGAACCACCTTTCTGTTAAGGTGTAGAAAGCTTAGCCTTTCCTATGCTTTTAGAGCCCTCACCAACACCCAGAACTCTGTTTATAGCCACATTAAGTACCCCAATTTCTCCACCCTCTTTGATAGGACTAAAACCATATCCCCTCCCTTCAGCTTACGCATCAGACCTGACCTCCACCATCTCGACATTAACCCCGCCACTCTTGGCACCTTCTCCTGGCCCACTTTTCCTCCCTGGGCCACCCCCTCCCTTCTATCCACCTGGGCCTCTCCACTCATAATAAAACCAAAACCCACCCCAACCTCTTCATCAACCTCCACAACCAAATCAAAGACCAACTCTCAAAGTATACAGTAAGGACATTAGACAGCTGCTGCTGCCATCACCCTCAGTAGCAGCCTTCACAACTACTCGTCCATCTTCCCGGCCGAGGCAAAGGCCATCCTACTCGCCCTCAACTTTATTGAGTACTCCCCACTCAGCCACTTTGCCATCTTCTTAGACTGCAAGTCTGTCCTTACTTCTTTACTCAATCTTAAGTGGAATAACCCCACGTCCCACCTTCTCCGTAAACTTCTTTCGCAGCTCCCCCCTCCCGTGCAGGAAATGTACTCTTTTCTTCTGGATACCCAGCCATGTAGGCATCCCCAGCAATGACAGAGCTGATGCAGCCACTAAGCTTGCCCTCAATCTCCCCCTACCCCCTTTTTCAAAACCCTTTCTGACATCAAACTGCTTATCACTTCCTTTGTTTGTTACCGCTGGCAAACCTCATGGGACTTCGAAATTGATAGCAAACTCCACGTCATCCAGCCCACCATTCCGATCAAACCCACCACCCATAATCTCTCCCGTGTCGACAATGTCCACATTACCCGCCTTAGAATAGGTTACAACCACCTCACTCACTCCCACCTCCTTATTGACTCCCCAACCCCTCTGCAACAATTACCATTGCACCCTCATAGTCCACCACATCCTCCTTGCCTGCCCCCTGTTCAACCTTCCCAGAGCTTCCCTTGCCCTCACAACTTAATAGCCGAGCTCTTCCAGAAAAACTCTTCGGATTAAATTATCTCCGTCCTTCATCATGCTTCCTTTTAAAACCATATTTAGTCCTCCTCTCCCAGCCCCTCTCTCAACTTTTGCCCCTTTTTTGCACCCATGCACTTCCTCTCTCGATCCCAGCTTCCTGGCTTTTAGTCCCTGTGTTTCTCTCATTTTCCATCTATTTTCTTTTCTTCCTACTTTTGGAATGATCTAACCTCTTAGGCACAATTTGACCCTTGCAGTCGTGGTGCTATTAAACCCATCAAACAAACAAACAAAACATTTTGGCCTCAGCATAAGATCTTTAAACTAGAACATCAATGATGTAGTAGCTCAACATATATTTTGGAGTGGTTACAAGTCTGTTTTTATTGGTGGGCAGTTAATTCGAGTAGGCTGGGGTTGTTAGGAAAGAAATACATATTTGTTGTTTATTTATTTTTTGTTGAAAATGCAAGCGGGAGCTTTAATCTCATTGTGATGCTAGAATATTAATGATGTAATAGCTCAATATATGTTTTGGGGTGGGTATAAGATTGTTTGTGGGGAGTTACTGGGTAGGCTGGGGTTGTTAGGAAAGGAATACTAAATTGATTAGCAGTGGCACAACAAAATGCTGGGAATTCCCAGAAGGGTGGGTAAACCTTACAGGCCCTGGGCAAAATCGATTTGGATCTAGTCCTGAACAATGACACTGCAATATCTTTGTTATGGTACCCAAAGTGCCAGGGATGTTGTGAGGAATTTGGGGCAAGGGGGAGGGAGCACAAAATCAAGTTCAAAGGCACTTTTTTTGACAGAAATTGGGGAGCACTTTTCATTTTTGAAATGGGGCACTCTTGTCGGTTTTTAAAATTGTGGAGGAAATGTGCCCCTGCCCCATGGTTCCTACACATATGGTCTGAGCATAGGCAGGATTTGGGGGAAACAAGGGGGTACTTGAACTCCCTCACGTTTTGTCCAAATGGGTACTTTTATATGGTGATGTGATGTATCCTACTACAGCAGTCATTTCTACGCAGATAAGACAGAGCTTTATACTTGAATATCTCCTTAGCGGAATAAGATGCTTGAAAGCTTTCTTCACCATTTTGTTTCTTTTGAAGTTCTCTTTCATACAAGATGAACATGCTTAACCACTGAACTAATCCTTTATAAATTTCTTTCTAGTCCTCTGTCAAAGATGGACCACTTACTTGACCCATGAACAAATACACATCAAGAATAACCTCACGATTTTATGCATCAACTATATGCGAACAAATAACTGTTCTGAATAGACAGGCTGATGTGGATAATATTACTGCAGGCCAGCTCATGTGTGTAATGTAGCAGCAGACTTAATGTGGATTTTGGTTGTTTACACTTTGGTGATTTTATAGCCTCAATTGTAGTATATGCATGATAGGATAGCTTATTCAGGGTATTTAATCATTTTGAACCTCCAAGTTTATAGCCCAAACAAGCTATAAATTATAACTATTATACTCCAATTTGGCTATACTGTGGGACAGATCCCAAATGGGATATTAAGTCCAATAAGCGCACGTGTCAAACTGTAGTTTAAGTCTCGAATTAATGAAAGCAGAGTTTTCTTTCCACCAGAGGTATTCGGTGGTATTACCTGAACCAATGTTATTATATATGCCACTGTAAATTCATTTGGACTGCATGGAACAAAATTTGAGTATTTGAAACATTTTTAGCTAATTTTGGAATGCAAAATTGATTAAAACCATGCATCAATATGCACTGTTATTGCATCAACATATCAATCTATTTAAGGCAAACATAGCAACACAGCAAAATATCCAAAACAACGCATAGGATTTGATAAACGCTGCACAAATCTGAACGTATTTGGGTGAGAACCTGGCTCTTAAGTTAGTCATCACATAAGCTCAAATCCCTTAAAGGGATGTTGAGTTGAGCTAAAAAAAATGTTGGATCCATGCCTGTTTATCATTCTACCGCTAAGTCACTGTATCACCTTTTTATTAGTCCATGTATTGCGAATTATCTTTGAAAAACACAATATCGATATATCGATATGAGGCTTGAACTCAATATCGGCCATATCGATATGGGTCGATATTAAAACATATTGAAATATTAATATATTCACCAAGCTTATGTACAAACAATAAGATGGGAAGAGTGTGTACAACCAATAGGATAGGAAGAGTGCTGATGGGCCATGGCAAAAATTCTTGATTTTTGGATCCTCGAGAATAACACAATGGTATGCATTTGTTAGGCCATGAAAGTCAAATTCCACAGTCCCCAAAGACACAGTTGGTCCACTGGTATTTTACATATGAAAATATGTCATTATACCAAAATATTGGGAACAGCATTATTCAGTTTAAAACATGTATATGAATTTTATTAATCAAGAAATGAGACTGGGATGAGTAACAATTTGAATAAATAAACGCTTCACATGTTTACTTGTTACTTTGTAATTCTACCTTGCCCTAATTTTTCAAATTGTAAGAAAAAAGAGAAAATTGACTGAGATACAACATGCATGAGATAATGCTTCTAAGTAGCTACTGTGGATTCTCTGTTTCTAATTTGGAAATGGATACCATTCTAAAGATAAACATGCCTCATGATAGGTATGCATATTACGTGATATTTCATCTTATGGCATACATTGGGGAATTTACACATCAAACCCTCCATTGACAGTTTGTTTAAACTCCGACTGATGAAGGTGCTAATGTTGATATTCATGAAAGCAAATTACACTTCCTGGCGGAAATGTATTTAGCTACTATCTCTGATTGAAGATGCACGGATGGATTAACTGTAAAACAAATGGGTACTGACAACTAAATTTTAGCTGCATATAATTTAAAGATGTATTTGACACATCTGTTACATTATCATCTAAATTTACATACCTCTTTGAATATGCGCGTAAGATTATAATCAAACAAAATAATGATTTACAATTTTTGTTTAAATTTCTGTGTATATGCTTTATGTTGTTCTTTAATATATATATATATATATGTATGTATATATATATATATATATATATATATATATATATATATATATATATATATATATATATATATATATATATATATATATATATGTATATATATTTATATATATATTTATATATAAAGGTAGCAACAACATCAGCTGAAATGGTTGAAAATGTACTAAAAACCATGAAAACAACAAAAGCTTCCATCAAAATTTTACAGCATTTTAAAACTAAGATAATTAGCATAAATTGTACAGTATTTTGTGACCTACAGTACATAATTAATTGCTTTTGCCATCTTATTGTTTTTGATTCTTTCCTCAAATATTTTGAATGGTAAAAGTTAGCTATAGTTAATATGAAATTTAATATTATAACCTTTACCTGATTTATCAGTAGAACACAATTTGAGAAATATCAAGAATTACATTAAAGAATTTGAGCTATATTCCTGTTCATACATCATCACTTTCGTGCATGATTGAACATTTTTTTTATAAATTGAAATAATAAGTGCTAATGTGACCATTTAAAGACTCTTTTACTCAGAATTGAATGCACTTTCATCTGGATCAGAAAATATATACATACTTGTCCATATCCCTTTAAAGGTTTTTTAAAACGACATGTATATTTATGATTTATTTTTGACAAATAAAATCTTACCCTATCAGAAACCTACACCTTTCATATCGCCACAAATTATCATAATTTTCAAATCACCAATAGCTATTTATCACATGTCCTGAAATATACATTTTGCTAATCTGGATGAAGTATAACCTTAACTTTTGAGGCTTCTCCTTTCTGTTCAGGAAATTTTCATCTGTGAAAGATGTAGATTAATTATTCTTTAGTTGATGTGACAATTTACAAATGAAAAAATATAGTGTTTAGTTTTATGTTTTAAATAAGAAAAAGTGTAGACCTGCATATAATCAATCATACTGCTAGTTTAGTATATATACTCTTGCTGTACATTTGTAGGAAAAATGGATTTAAAAAACATAATCACAGTGGTTTACAAATCAGATGATATATTATTCGAGGGGGGAGGGGGTGGTCAATAGATAAATATATATTTTTTGATTTATTTCACAAGCTTTATTTACAACCAAAGATGCAAAGTGAACATAGGAATAATCGTTAGGTATTTACAATGGTTGAAGGGAGTTTTATCTAAAAAAGAAATATTAAGAAAAACTACCCAAAAGCGTAAAGATAAAATATCCCCAACATGCTAGTCAATGATTGTATATTGTGTAAATTAGAATCAAAGAACCAAAATGCTTCGTAAACTTAGCATACCAATTATTCAGAGGAAAGAAGAAAACATAAATATGGAGAGAAGAAATGAGTATAGAAAAATACTTCAATATAATTATAAAACTCATATGTAAAGAGGGTTGATAAAACCAAGACAATTAATTGATGAATCACATCGAATAGATTAGACATGTAACGTATGTAGCTGTATGTACCTAGCATATTATATTCAGGATCAATTATAAAGAAAGGTTTTCTCTATAGCAATGTACAGTAAATTAGAATTAGAATTTTGCAAGGTAATACATCTATGACTTTACTTCTTCTCCCCTAAAATTTGTATAATTATATCCTAATAACATATCCCTGTTGTACTTTACACATATTTCAGTAGAGAGGTAAAAATTTGGATTTAAATACTTTACAAATTCTAATCAGTGACTTTTCCAATAACATAATGTAATCCCTGGTTATAGCTGAATTCTAGCCTGTTACAGAAGTACAAAGACTTCAATACATTTTTTCAATGCCTACAATCATCTTCTGATTCAAAACCTACGTAAGAAATAGATTTCCATCGCAGTTTGTCTTTCATTTTGCACTTCCTTATGTGTAGATATTTCCACTCAAGATTTTTGTCATCAAATATTTGATGCTGTGGTTAATGTATCCATACTCCTTTGTAAATCCCCATGTTGATTAACACAGCGCACAGATGATAGCTAGTAATATCAGATCCTTAAAGGATTACTTCAGGGGTCAAGCAAGTCTATCTTACATAAAAGAGGACTTTAAAAGTAATAAAATAGTGAAGAAAGCATCTAAAAATATTGCTGTATTGAGGAAAAACAAGGAAATGATTTTGCCGGAGGGAAGTAAGGGTTTTTGTGTGGCATAGTAACATGAAATGAATGATAAGATCAAAATGAAAACAGGTGCTCTGATCTTTTGGGCTGGAAACTTTGTTTTTAATGCATTGAATCTGAATCTGCAAGCGATCTATCATGAGGGTAATTAACATCTCTGAGTTATGAAATAAATCACAAGCACCGTAGCAATGTGGTAACTCTGCAATCATGCATTGCCAGTGCATTGACATTTAGATGTTCGCGAGGCCTGCCGCAAGCTTTGATCCATTTATGGCACTTCTCTGGATCTTTAGAGATTTTAGCAAAAGGGATGAATAAGATTCAGTTTGCTAAGTGTTCTGGGTAATAGCAATTAGATTTACAAAGCCTGCAGTAAGTGCAATTTTTGTTCACCATTTTGCCATCACTTGGTCTATGTGTGCAGAAATTAGTTTTGGACAGTAAATTGCATTGGCTACATGACGCGCTCCGGTGGCTAGTTGTACTGTACCAGTGCCGTGTAGGATGTTTACTTACACAGATTTTGTTGCTAGGCAAATTCATGTGGTGATTGGTTGAAAAAGCTGGCAATCATTTAACTCAGACAGGTTAATATGGGGTTATGCCTTATAGTTAACAGAGGAGGATCTTAGCGATTTGAAAGATGTGCACTGAATTTTAACATAATATATCTCTATTTGAAACATGATATTTCTCTATTTGCAACCTATAATCTGGTACAAATGTGGATGGTAACACAGGAAACGAATGAGGGAAATACAAAGATAAGATTTCTTGCAAATTGAAAAAGCCTTACACTTTCAAACTATGTACATATCTTGGATACATTTGGTGTTACTACCTGTAATAAAAAAACAAGAACATTTAAATATAGGTGTATAGTACAACTTTAATCTTGCAAATATTGCTGTCATTGGAGAGGGTGTTTAAACAATGGGGGGACTTATTCTAATTAATTACCATCTCTCAATTTTTGTACATTTAATTAGTGTTCATGTGACTTTGCCATTAAACCTGAAAAAAAGATGTTATCAAAGGAAACAATGAACTCAGTTTTAAAACTGTTCTCAGAAAATGCAGAAATGATGGCCCTTCAATACTATTCCCACATCGCAAGACAATCAGTTCGTTAGCCTTTCATCAACAAACCAAACCTTTCAAATTAATTGCTTATTTTCATGTGTATCCATGTGAAATCCAACTGATAGAACATATGGGATATCACTTCAGCTTTTGTTTCATCATTGACAACAGAATAGAATCTTGTCTTTAATAGAACTCTGTTGATTTATAATTTCTTACGTATTAGGGAGATTTTCATTTTTTTTTTTGTAGATCGTAGAGTCTTTGTGTAACAAAGTTGGCGTTTTGGGGTTGATGCTCACAGGGATGAAAGAATTTCAAATATTCCCAGGAATCCAGGTTTTTGAGTACTTGGATTTGTCTATATATATATTTTTAATTTTTATATCAACCTTTTTTTTTAAATTCGAAAAAGAAAGAAAGGAAAAGCAGTCAAGATATGTGAAAGTCTTAACAGAACAACAGTAGACTAATATAAATGCAAGTGTACACACTAGAAATAAATACATCACAAATCATATATACAAATTATTGGCTTTAGATCTTCCCATTGTTCTCCGCACTCAAGCACCAGGACTTTCAAATTTTCCTAGACTTCCACATTTTTGGGAATTGAATAGTGATTTGTGCTCATTTTTTCAATTGGGGTGCAGCGTGCATTGTTATGTTTGAATTTTGCAGGATTTTTTTTCATTCCCTTAGATTCTTGTTAATATGACAATCTTGATATATATTTTTGGCATACATAATGATCTCTTTATATCATTTTATATCTGTGGTCTTGTGTAAGGTGTAACTAAGTTGTGTCGGTGGGTTAGTGCTCCGTACCAATTCTTTTTTTGAGTTTTGTGTATATATATCGCTGTCGTGTTCAAATCATGTAGATGTGAAGATTGATATGCGGTTGGATTTGTCAGAGGAATTTTTTGGAGTGGAGTAATGTTTGTTGTTCCACTCGCCTGCATTTTGTAGATCAGAGAAGGAATAATTAATGAGCATGTTGATTCTCACCACTGTGAAATGAAAAATTAAAGATTAGGGGGTTGTTTTGAAAGAAAGTACATGATTATTCTCAAAAACTATCAGTCTTTTGTGGAGTGTTAGTCTAGATTTCTGACATTTGCAAGAAGTGAGTATTTATTCACCGCTAAAGAAAATGATGTGATTATAGCCTCTCTTTGGTAACAAGTGCTCAACCTATTTTATTTTATTGCATTTTCTGCATATCAACACGACTTAAGACACACATATGTAAGTAATTGGGATTGGATTTCGGTATTGTCCTAATACCTTATATTCAAAGGTCTAGTGTGTTCGAGTAGAGACAAACTTAGCTGATTTGTTATAATTCTATCAAAAATTGTGAATATAACATTTGATCAAGATGGCATAATAATTTTGTTTTATAGCTATTTGAAGTTTCAGACCTTGATATATGAAGTATTGTAATCAATCTTAAGGAATAAAACAAAAGATATTTGAAGATTCATTAAAATATTAGGAGCTGTTTTGCAGTCATACATTTGGTATTTTGCATAATTTGAAAATCCTGGAACTTAAAAAGTTGTAACACAGAAACAGAATTTGCTATTGCAAAATGGACCTATTGCAGAATGTAAAGCTATGGCTATATTCCCTTACAGAAATTTGATCTTGCAGCACACTTGCGAGAAGCTAAAATTTTGCAAGCTGCACAAGCATATTGCAAGCTAACATTAGGTTGCATAAGCTAACATAACATATTTGTTATCTTGCACAATCTTGCAAAAAGTTTTTGCTATACGTTCCGCAAGCTTGCCGATAGTTTTTGCTAACTTGCGCAAGCTAATTTTTTCCAAATACTAGTTTGCAGCACGCTTGCAACATGTGCACAAGCTAAAAATATTAGCTTGTCACAAGCGTGCTGCAAGCTAATATTTCTATAAGGGTTGATTTGTAGGCTTTCATAAAATATTCCATAGAATTGAATTCTTTTCCAGGTAGGAGATGTAGACAGGCCAATTATTAAATGTGCATTTGCTCAGAATCCTGGAGCCTGCGCTTTCCTGAGTTTTTGTAATATTGTTTACGGCCTCAAAATGATTTTCTTGCTAATGTCTTCTCAAAGCTAACAATGTGACCTTGCCATACCTGGACAGTAACCCATTCTGTCAGAAAAGACACTGATACCTCAATGACTATTCCCTCAAAAACGCTGAGCCCCTCTACCGGCTACCCCCACATTCAAAGCAAGTAGAACCACAACACCTTCCTGCTTTAAGTCTGGCAAAATCTCCCTCACATCTGAACACAGAAAAAATTCAAATACCAGAAATTTAATATTGAGAGGCTGAAATCTATTTTTTGAATGTTGGGTTTGTGCTCATCAAATTTAATTCATGCAGATATCTTCTATACGGTCATTTTTTTTGCATTTTAATGCAATTTGATGAGATCCATTGATGCTTTCTCCTATCCCCAGAGCACTTTACCTCACATAATTAATAACTGTCTTCTCTTTTTCTTCATCTGGTGAGTACTTAGGTGTACTCTGAGTGATTCGTATTACCCTGCAGATTTGACCTAATTTTTGATGTCCAATTCAATTTTAAATTGACAATTCACTCCTTTATGTAGGATGCTCTTTATATATGCACCATATACGATAGTAAACATATATAATGAAAATTGAAAGCTATTAGATCTTCAACTAAGTAAGAAAAGAGATTGCGATGTTTTAGATTGTTCACATCAAGAATCTTCATAGGATTTAAAATATTCTTTTAATGGTTTATTGCTTTAACTAGCAAGTCTTCTTTCTGTGTCAGATAAAAGAATTTCAAGTCTTCATAAAACTTAAATCCGTGAAAGAGGGAGGGGGTAGGTAGCTATGGAAATGGGATTTTTTTGCACCGTTTGGTGTTTGATTAGCTACCTTTAATTAGCTGTACCCACAAAGGAACAGTTGTACACACACTAAGTCAATGCGACTTAAATCCATGAAAGAGGGATGGGGGTGGGTAGCTATGGAAACAGGATTTTTTTGCACTGTTTGGTGTTTGATCATCAATGGGGAGACCAGGTTTCTCAATAATTTCAAAAGTTCAGAATCAAAATGAATTAAATAGCCTTAATCAGCCGTTTTTGCAACGGCACGGACACGAAGGCTTCGTATTCCCTAAAACGCTTTTGTGCTGTCATAAATGTATAAATTGTATTCTTGTATTCTGATGGATTTGCATGTCGCTAAGATTATCGCAATTATCTCTAACACATTTGAATTTGAATTGCATGTATATGAAAAATGTATTTCTGATTCTTAGGTTGGTAAATTTCCTGTGGTTCTAACATTAAGCATTACAAAAGTTAATCTTGTTTCTCCCTTTTTTTTCAATGTCAGCATAACTTTTTTATGTAAAAATGAAATCATTGTGTAGTCTTTAAACCTTACAAGAAAAGTGAGACTAGCTTATAAAATCTGCCTTTCATTTAATTGAAAGTATTATTTTTTAAGCATGAAAAAAGTACCTGTGCCTCTCTAAGTCACCACCAGTAGTTCTCTCTCCCTTCCAGTGGCGTAGCCATGAGGGGGTGGTGGAGGTATGGGGAGGGACATGAGTAGGTAGTATGAGTCAGTAGTTACCCCCTTCCCCACTTTTCTAAAAAAAATGTCAATCAGATTCTTATTTTATGATTTAGTCTATATTATTGCTTAATGCAGAGGTCAAACGGTATCCTCACATAACCCCCTCAAGGGATAACCTTTTTTCACCTTCTTTTTAAAAACATTTTTAGGTCAAGATTCACCTGCCTCCAATAATTTTTAGGCAAAGATTCAACTCGACCAAACAAATTTCGTGTCAAGATTCACAATGGCAAAAAAAATGGTGGGCAGAATAGGAGCATTCTCCCACCCCATCCTATTGGACATAAAAGCTCGACATAATTTTATCTTGATTCTTCTTATCTTAAATACCCCCTCTGCCCAACTCTGTTCTACA
The DNA here is from genome assembly GCA_020152595.1 of Chiridota heheva. Lineage (NCBI taxonomy): Eukaryota > Metazoa > Echinodermata > Holothuroidea > Apodida > Chiridotidae > Chiridota > Chiridota heheva. The sequence continues at coordinate 423,009 of JAIGNY010002375.1, read as the reverse complement.
AGATTCATCTGCATTTGATTTTCTTTCACCTTCTCAACCGTGCATATACTCAGCATGAGCAAAACTGGGGGCAGTGTCTTACATGTAGATTTGCAACTCTTTTGGTGGGTTCATTCTGTAGTAGTACTGTAGCATACATTTCCCTTCCTTGGCACCATTGGCTGGATTATGGGGGTTGTTGCTGGATTATGGGGGTTGTTGCTGGTTTATGGGGGTTGTTGCTGGTTTATGGGGGTTGTTGCTGGATTATGGGGATTGTTGCTGGATTATGGGAGTTGGTGCTGGATTATGGGGTTGGTTCTGGATTATGGGGTTGGTGCTGGATTATGGGGGTTGGTGCTGGATTATGGGGGTTGTTGCTGGATTATGGGGGTTGGTTCTGGATTATGGGGTTGGTGCTGGATTATGTGGCTGGTGCTGGATTATGGGGTTGTTGCTGGATTATGGGGGTTGGTGCTGGATTTTGGGGTTGGTGCTGGATTATGGGGTTGGTGCTGGATTATGGGGTTGGGCCTGGATTATGGGGTTGGTGCTGGATTATGGGGGTTGGTGCTGGATTATGGGGGTTGGTGCTGGATTATGGGGTTGGTGCTGGATTATGGGGTTGGTGCTGGATTATGGGGTTGGTGCTGGATTATGGGGTTGGTTCTGGATTATGGGGGTTGGTGCTGGATTATTGGGGTTGGTTCTGGAATATGGGGGTTGTTGCTGGATTATGGGGGTTGGTGCTGGATTATGGGGTTGGTGCTGGATTATGGGGTTGTTGCTGGATTATGGGAGTTGGTTCTGGATTATGGGGTTGGTGCTGGATTATGGGGCTGGTGCTGGATTATGAGGGTTGGTGCTGGATTATGGGGTTGGTTCTGGATTATGGGGTTGTTGCTGGATTATGGGGTTGTTGCTGGATTATGGGGTTGGTGCTGGATTATGGGGTTGGTGCTGGATTATGGGGTTGGTGCTGGATTATGGGGTTGTTGCTGGATTATGGGGGTTGGTGCTGGATTATGGGGTTGGTGCTGGATTATGGGAGTTGGTGCTGGATTATGGGGGTTGTTGCAGGATTATGGGGGTTGGTGCTGGATTATGGGGTTGGTTCTGGATTATGGGGTTGTTGCTGGATTATGGGGGGTTGGTGCTGGATTATGGGGGTTGGTGCTGGATTATGGGGTTGGTGCTGGATTATGGGGTTGGTGCTGGATTATGGGGGCTGTTGCTGGTTTATGGGGTTGGTTCTGGATTATGGGGTTGTTGCTGGATTATGGGGCTGTTGCTGGTTTATGGGGTTGTTGCTGGATTTTGGGGTTGTTGCTGGATTATGGGGCTGGTGCTGGATTATGGGGTTGGTGCTGGATTATGTGGGGTTAGTGCTGGATTATGGGGGTTGGTGCTGGATTATGGGGTTGGGCCTGGATTATGGGGGTTGGTGCTGGATTATGGGGTTGGTTCTGGATTATGGGGTTGGTGCTGGATTATGGGGGTTGTTGCTGGATTATGGGGTTGGTGCTGGATTATGGGGGTTGGTGCTGGTGCTGGATTATGGGGTTGGTGCTGGATTATGGGGGTTGTTGCTGGATTATGGGGGTTGGTGCTGGATTATGGGGTTGGTGCTGGATTATGGGGGTTGTGCTGCAGTTGGTGCTGGATTATTATGGGGTTGTTGCAGGATTATGGGGTTGGTGCTGGATTATGGGGTTGGTTCTGGATTATGGGGGTTGTTGCTGGATTATGGGGTTGGGATTATGGGGTTGGTTGCTGGATTATGGGGTTGTTGCTGGATTATGGGGGTTGTTGCTGGATTATGGGGTTGTTGCTGGATTATGGGGGGCTGTTGCTGGTTTATGGGGTTGTTGGTTCTGGATTATGGGGTTGTTGCTGGATTATGGGGTTGGTGCTGGATTATGGGGGTTGTTGCTGGATTATGGGGTTGTTGCTGGATTATGGGGTTGGTGCTGGATTATGGGGTTGGTGCTGGATTATGGGGTTGGTGCTGGATTATGGGGGTTGGTGCTGGATTATGGGGTTGGTGCTGGATTATGGGGTTGGTGTTGGATTATGGGGGCTGGTGCTGGATTATGGGGGTTGTTGCTGGATTATGGGGGTTGGTGCTGGATTATGGGGTTGGTGCTGGATTATGGGGTTGGTTCTGGATTATGGGGATTGGTGCTGGATTATGGGGGTTGTCGCTGGAATATGGGGGTTGTCGCTGGATTATGGGTGTTGTCGCTGGATTATGGGGGCTGATGCTGGATTATGGGGTTGGTGCTGGATTATGGGGTTGGTTCTGGATTATGGGGGTTGGTGCTGGATTATGGGGTTGGTGCTGGATTATGGGGTTGGTGCTGGATTATGGGAGTTGGTGCTGGATTATGGGGGTTGTCGCTAAAATATGGGGGTTTGTCGCTGGATTATGGGGGTTGTCGCTGGATTATGGGGGTTGTCGCTGGATTATGGGAGTTGTCGCCGGTTTATGGGGGTTGTCGCTGGATTATGGGGATTGTCGCTGGATTATAGGGGTTGTTGCTGGATTATGGGGGTTGTTGCTGGATTAAAGAGGAAATCTTTTTTCAAGAAAAATGCTTAACAATTCACCACTAAATCTGATACATAATAGTGATGTAACTTCTGCGTTGGTTGTCAATAGACTAGTCTGTATTTGTGTAAATATCGTGACCAATCAGGGACGTTGAATTAAGAGATTTGTCGTATATTACGTCATGGCTGAAATTTCTTACGACACAGCTTGTACCTGCGTCGTACGATATAGATATAGCATGTGGAATTTTGCGGCAGAGTTTTTCATTAACATAAATGAAAATCATGAACATCTTACCTCTCTGATGCGATTCAAAGTTTTATTTCACACAAAAATGATTTTGAATTAGTCATAAATAATAGAAAAAATGACACAACTATAAGACTAATGGCCGAATGATTCAACATGCCTGTATTGCTGTACATAAACACATATAGGCTAGTACATAGACCCTATGCATGATGTACGTACACTTTACAGTGTACGTGAAAGTTTTGATGTTGTTTTGAATGCAGGCTGTCAATTGTCATCGATATTATTAGCTAGGATTCTACTTTCCTCCTGTATTGTGTTGATCGTGTATCTGTGGAGTGATCACAATCTGCAAGTCAAGGTACTATACTGTAAAGAAGTAGGCGTATTTGAGATCTGAATAGTATATTATCCTTGACAATTGGTCAAAGTTCTCTAAAACCTCATGAAATTTTGGATGTGATAAACAAAAGTATTTTCTAGTTTATTTTGGAATTGTTAATTCAAATTTCATGATTCAACAATCAACATTATACAAGGATTGGGTTTGAACTTTTTCTTGATATTTTTTTATGATAATAATAGTCCGATTTTTTAATGTTTTTGGTATTTTAAGCACAATTTTCATTCACTTTAGCGAGGCAGGCCTACACAAGTGTGTGTGTTAACAATTACTTGCATGCTTTGGTAGCGCGCAGTGCCCTGTACATTATGCAATAACCTGTACATTACGCAGTGCCCTGTACATATGACGGCAAATTTACAAAATACGCCGAAATTCAAGGGCTTATTGTAACCAAATACGCCAGGCAAAAAATTCTAGTGCAACCTCTGGTTGAATTGTATGGTATATTTCTCTCAACCTTAACACAATTGTGTTATGAATGCAGGCAGCAATTAAGCATATTCAACAAATTAACAAATTCATGTGTAACTCAGCCAAATCTTGACCGCTTTATACAGAAAATATAACAAATAAAAATAGTTAACCCATGAAAATTATTGCAAAATCTTATTTGTCTTGATTAACACATACCTGACACACCTGTTATGTAAGTTGTAATACTAGTCTGCGGTTTCAACTTCTGCCCCAGGTTAAAATCTGCTCTGCAACATATGCTAGTGAATGCAAACATTAATAACAACAAGGAAAAAATCAATGTCTTCATGTGTGTATGTGCATGTTACATACTGTGCTATAAGTGTGAATTTCTTGTCAATGATATAAAATAAAAGTCAAAGATATCTTGATGAAAAAAGTGAGGCTGTGATGTGTCAGAACAGTCATTCTACAGAATCTGTCAGAAAACTTGATTGTCTTTTTTAAAGAAAAACAAAATGAATATTTCCTTTACCATTGTTTTCCTTGAGCTCTTTTGGCCATGCATCCTGGAGCGCTATACCCACCTTTGCTGCAGTACATGTAGCCTGTAAAATGTAAATGTCTGTATAGTTGGTGCTGAGTGATTTACTGCTTCTGCATATTAATTTCAAAACTCGTTAGTAAGTTGGTTCAAAAGAATGTTCAACTTAATTTTATATGTTACCTTACAATGCTAGCATTGCCCATAATAGTAACTAATTTTCATTTAAATTAACCAATTCACTTAAAATTGATGTATTTTCAAACAAGGCAAAAAATTTCTTTACATATCGAAAAGAAAGTAGCGCAGCAAATATTCCCTATTGTTAATACTTCTTTAAATTGCAAAATTTGGGTGAGGCACTATAATCGGTTTATAAGCAATTATTGGCTAATCATGTGATGTGTTTTTTTTCAATATCAATGAATGTCACTAATTAAAAAGAGGTTTGTGAACAGTGAATGTTATTGCCATACAGGCTTCCAAAAGGAATATTCTCATTAATTTCCACATGCATTTATATGACAGATGGTTATTAAAGAAACAAAATGGTGAAAACCATGATGATATCTTATACTAGGATTCATTGCATTTCCAAAATTTCGCCAGTTTATTGAAAACTAATCGGTGCAGTACGCAGCGTGATGTCATTGTTGCATTTCCAAGAATTAATTTGTTAATTTTTTCTATATGAAATGTAATTTTCCTTTTCCCTTAATTAGGAACATTAGGTACATGAACAGATGCTATACCACGGTTTTATACCATATCTCAAAAATTAAACAAAAAAGATTCCAGTAATTTTAAAAGACTTGATTTTCAAAGATATACATAAAACGTTCCTGCAAGCAAATTTATGAAATCATACCTTCAGACTTCACACGGCATATTGGCACGTTTGACTCTGACTGTCGTGGTGCTGTTAAACCTTATCAAACCAAACATTAGACTTCACTTTACAAACGCTTAGTGCGAATCTTTGAAATGCGACAACTTCTAAACAGAATATCAACATGGTCCCCCCTCTTCAATTGATTCTTTAATTTTCCAAATCTACTTCAAATCACAGAAATATTCCTTGAAGTGATCTTGCATAAAGGTTAATTGTAGACACCCAAAATATGAGCTGCATGAGCCATATACTATACAGCATGAAAAGGTTCAAGTGTTCTCCATCATATAGTTTTTAAGATAGCCTACATGTATAGATTTTAAGGTAGCACATAGTTTTAAGGCTGCATATTGTTTTATCATGACTGATACTCCCCTGGCAAGAGTTTGAAGTTGGTATGAAACACTTTGCATTTTTGTTTTAGTCATATCAGTTCCAAAATATTGAGTTTGATAAGGTTCTTCATATTTAACACTTGGCTGATGGGAATATTACAGCTGTAGTGCTTGTTCGAGTTTTAAAATGTTTAAACATAGTCACATTTGTCTGCATTATTCCTGCAGTAGCAAGCCTTAGAGCCTGAGGTGAAGAAATATGTAAGAAGTTGTGTAAGGATAGTTTTGACATCTGTGAGAGGTACAGTGAAGATTTACTAATTAACAGAAATTATATGTAAGAAGTTGTGTAAGGATAGTCTTGACATCTGTGAGAGGTGCAGTGAAGATGTACTAATTAACAGAAATTATATGTAAGAAGTTGTGTAAGGAAAGTTTTGACACCTGTGAGAGGTGCAGTGAAGATGTACTAATTAACAGAAATTATATGTAAGAAGTTGTGTAAGGAAAGTTTTGACACCTGTGAGAGGTGCAGTGAAGATGTACTAATTAACAGAAATTGCAAGTGTTTGACCTTTTATAAAATGAAAGAGAAGTGAAAAGGGTGCTTTGTAATATATGTTCTTATGATTTCAATTCTCGCAAAGTTGTACTCATTTAAGGCCTGTGGAAAGCTCTGCAGGTGTTAGTCTATGGGGCACCAAGTGTAAATAATTAAATATATGCCAAATAAGAGCATTATTTGTTAAATAATTGAAAAGAAACATGATTTGACCAAATAATAAAAATTACTATTCTAAAAAAAAATTCCAGTTCCACTCATTATTTGATAATAATTATTAAAAGACAAGCCAATATATAAATAGTGTCTTTATGTTTTTTTATCTAATTATATGCATTTAATTTTCCCTTCAAATCTTTATATGGGTATAATTGATATCTCTAAAGTTAATTATTTGTATATAATTTCCAAGCTTTTAAATGTTTTATGCAAATAAATTATAAGGTGAATGATATTTTTAAGACAAAATTGATTATTTAACGTATAATTGATTATTTAACAAATAATTGATTATTTGACAAATAATTGATTATTTGACAAATAATTGATTATTTGACTAATAATTGAATATTTGACAAATAATTGATTATTTGACAAATAATTGAATATTTGACAATTCATTATTTAACATATAATTCATAATTTAACAAATAATTTACTATCTACCAAATAATTGATTATTTAACAAATAATTGTTTAACAAATATTTATTGAACCAATAATTATCTAACAAATAATTAACAATTAATTATCTAACAAATAATTGATTATTTATTTATGAAATGATTAATTATTTAACAAATAATTCTTTTGCTATATGATTATTTGATAAATAGCATTTTTGAATGAATTATCTAATTATTTAATAGTTATTTGCTATATAATGATTTGTTAAATATTTGTTTGCTATATAATTATTTGCCATATAGATATTTGCAGCAAATCATATGTAAATTATTTAATCATGAATATGCAGTTAGTCACTCCCACCATGTGCAAAGAAGCATAACTCAATCGTGACTCGACCGCTGACAGATCGATCGACTGAACCGAACACTTGATTTGTGTCCAATTTTACAGGTAATTGTTTTATCTTTTTGAGCTTCTAATATGGTTAGTAAATACATTTTATTTCCCAATGTTGTTCATGAGCTTACTTTTGCATTTCAGTGTGATAATTCCCACATTTTTGTCCATTTTTGTTCGGGATGGGTCTAATAAGTAACGTACAGTACATTAGTTGCAAGCAAAGTAACGTTAGTCCAGTTACTCAAGTACACACACACAGTTACTGTCACTATACTAACTTAGTCTTTAATAGCTAGGCAGCATACCCTGGCTTTAGTACGCATCCACATACCCAAATAGAGCAGATATCCAAATCTACTGATTTGGGTATGTAGCCATGTTCATTGAATAAGTCAAGTTGCTGCGTCACACACTGAACTAAAGTCAATGGGATTTAATTCACTCAAAACTCAAAAAAAGTTTCCAGATTTTTCAGAGAGCCTTTATTTTCAATATCAAAATCAACCCCCTCCTCACTGAAAAATTAATCATACTTACTTCAGTTTGTTTCCAGTTGCAGTTGTAAAAGTTGCAAAGAAATAACGATTAATGGTTAAAATTTGAAAGAAGGAAAATGAAGACTACAATTTTTTCCAGTTTTTTCCAAAATCGTTAAACGCTCTGAACAATACATGTAATGCCGGCGCATGTACATGTGCATGCACTGAGCATGCACAGATGAAATGTATTAGCCTCTAAATTAGCATGTGCAATATTTTACTCATTGGAATTGCAATGCTCAAACAGTGCAATCCAATTCCTGCACTTTCTATACGACCGTGAAAAACGCCTGTGAAATTTTCTCGCCCGTGTACCTCTTTCTCTATCTTGTTTATACTCGCATAGGCGTAACAATGCATAGGCGTAACAATAGCGTAGAAAATTCAGTTCTGTGTAGAAATTTCACTGTAAAAACCACAGAGCCAAAAGGCCAAGAAAATAATGTTTTTGACACATTTCTAGCAATAAGTTTTAGACCTACTCAGAGTCAGTGATATAATCATTTGATTTTGGGATCGTCTCCTTAATATGGAGGACTAAGTTTTTCGTGTTTACAAGGTAAGGAAATAAGTTGGTAGCCATCAGAAGTAAAAGTTAGGTTGTTTTGGTGATGTTATATATCCATTGCATAATGGCCCATAGCTATTATGCAATGGATATGGTGACATGGTGGCTCACTAGCATAACCCTATGCCTTGCAATCCAATGGCAAATTAAAATGGCCAAGTAGAACAGAGCACTCAAATTTATGTTTCTGAAAACGATATAGATTTCATTCATGAAAATGTTTACAAATTTACTCTCTGTTCAAAATACTAAGATATAAAATATAGATGTTGTAACGTTAGATATAAATCAACTTAAAAGTCAAAAACCGATGCAAAGTATAATTTTTGCGAAAAGTTAGCTAAAATTATTCTCTGTCCACCAGCAACGTTAGGGCCTACTGCTTTTTCACTGTGCATAAAATGACCAACTGCGTATTTATGTTAATTTGTATATGCGTTCGCATAGGTGTACACAATTAAATCAAAGAATTTTAAAGCTTTTCACGGTGGTCACACGATGGTCTATTCACAATGGACGAAAGTATTCAAATTGAATAATGCGCAAGATTGATTTACAAATGGAATATCTTATCAATTATTTTTTGTTGTTATTCCCAAACAATTTGCCGCTTTCTCTATGCTGGTTTTGCATAAGCTTAAGGAGACCCGAAATACACCTCACAAACATACACCTTACAGTGCTGGTTCAAGTTTGCTAAGCGAAGTTCTATAATGTGTGATATATACACGTATGACACGCTTGGAGCTGAGAACACACAGTAAGAGATACATACGTGCAAATGCAAACGCGCTTTACGAAAAATTGGACTGTCATCCAAAAAAGTGTCAATCATTTGTGAACGCTCTGGCATTTTGGTTTGTGCTCGCGATCAAATGAAAGCATGCGTATGTCGATTTGGTTAAACGCAAATCCATTTTTTTGGCAAATGTTTTTGAAGACTGCAAACTTTGCCTTCTGAATGGCCTATCATAAAATTTCTTCAATGGACTACTAAAGAAGGAATCAAAGTATGTATGGTTGGATTTTTTGATGAAAGTAAGAAAGTTTTCATATCCCAAATTTACTTGCACTAAATTTTCAATCACAACTTTTTTGGACGCGTGTTGTATTGACTTTTGCTTCTGTGTGTTGTTCAGTTTTTTTAATATGTGCATTCATGCCCAAATCCCTAGGATTCACTATGTGATTTGGGCATGAATATTTGTGCTATACTAGTCTAGGCTATGTTCTAGTAGGCCTATACTAGTCTAGGCTATGTTATACTAGGCCTATACTGGTCTAGGCTATGTTATAGTAGGCCTATACTAGTTAGTGAGTGACCTGAATATCAACCACACCTAATATTATTACCCACCTTAGCAAAGTCTGATAAAATTGTTAAGATTACCAATTGTTAATTAACTCCATTTTCACTAATTTGATGCTTCATAAGTTGATTGTGCAGTTAAGAATAACAAAATTTTGAAGTTTACACATTCATATCAATTTTTACCAACGATTGTAAATTAAGCAGCTCTAGAAAATATGTGCACAGGGGAGTTCAGTGACATTCAGGATTAAGATTCGGAGAACCATGAATTAAAATTTTGATTAGAAGCATGTGCTCCCACCACGGTTTTTGCGCCTATGGTCCCTTATACTCTCAACTCCAGAGTCACCCTTAGCCTTCTCCCCTCTCTCCTTCTAAATAACATACCCTCTCTCCTCTCCTTATCTTCCTCTTGGCACGTTCTAGATAAGACTGCAGTGTCATAAAGCCACAACAAACAAATAAACAAACATTAATTTTCTGATTAATATTAAAATCAGCAAAGAGATCACTGATTTTCTTTTCAGAATCAATTATGTTAGGAATATTCAACTTGCCTTAAATGAGAGTGGGACACGCTATTTCATTTTAATATTTTCCTCTTCTGTATGCTTAATTATATATTATTCATTTACATTGTGCTCTTTCAAATTTTCAGAATATACTTTGCTGGTTCAAACAGCCACCAAGGATAAATACAAGCACAAGCTTTGTTCCTACAGGCTGATGGTTACAATATGAGATGCACTGAGTGACTGAGGTTGCCAATCTTTACAGAAAAAGATGGGCTCTAATGGCTTCTAGATTTTGAAGTAGCATCATTTTGCACTTGGCAAAAGGCTATACTTATTCCCATTCTGGCAGAAAAAATGTGTTTAGTGTGAGTGCAATTTTTCACTTTTTTCCCTCTTTAAAATGCATCTATCTGAAGTCTCAACAAATTTGTGTTTGAAATTTTGGATTGAAATCACAAACTTTACACAATAGTTTATACATACTGTGAGCTTTTGCAGGATTATAAGTGAAATTATTCAAAGATCACAATCAATTTCTTTACAATGTCATAATTTGTTTAAACTAAGCAACTAAAAAAACTTAAGTAACATCCTGATACTGGCATAAGTTTATATTCAGGAATGCTGGCATGTTTTTTAAAATTTTATATCAACACATGGGCGGCGGAAGACGTTTGAATCGGGAGGGGGGGAGGGTGCGAGGCACTTTCCAACTGTCATATTTTCAAGCATGTAGCACAATAAAAACCCTCCCATCCCCAAGCCACCACAGGTACCAGAAATTTTTAAAACTTTTATTGATTGGAAAATTACTGGTCATGCATTTTCCTTCTCTTTTAATTTACAGTTCAAAATTCAGTATATTTTGGTCCAAAATTTGGTAAAGTAGAACAATTTCATATTAAAATCTACACAAAATTGGAAATTTGATAGATAATAAATCTTGAAATCAGAAGGATCAAGACCTTTAGTCATGATTAGCCAATTGTATTGGTCATGATTGAAATATATTTAATGTCTAAAATAATGTGAAAAGCAAATGCGGGGTACCTTAGAATTATTCAGGAGGCCATCATCTTCTTGCTGAGAATAAATGTAACTCAGTATACATTAGACAGATGACCCAAATTCACACCCAGTCTTTAGCGAGTTAGTAGCAAGGGCCCAATTGTATGTTTCTTTCAAAACTCCAATTAAAGGCGCTGGGTTATTTTGCATGATGTTTGTGTAACTTTCTTCAATCTGTCAATAAAAAGATCAATTATGATAAAGGGACTTAAATATATTTTAATATTTTAGAGAACTCTTTTTATCTTTATGAAGGGGCACCTTTAAAACTTTACAAAGAAGATGGGGGAGACCACATCAGTTTATGTTATGACAATGGCCTGGGTCCAAATTTGTAGGGCTCTTGGGCCCCAAACTTTTTTGTAGGGAAAATACAGAAGTGCAAAAAATATCACAATTTTAAGTCTTTTAGGGCAATTTTTAAGATACTTTCTTTAATGAAAAGATCAGATATATAGTCTTTCAAGAAAAAGTTTTTAATATTTGGAAATACATGTTCTTGCGCTAAAAAATGCACTTGTCCTCTTTGAAAGGGCACTTTTCCTTCTGAAAAAGGGCATTTTCCTTCTGAAAAAGGGCACTTTTCCTCCTGAAAAAGGGCACTTTTCCTCCTGAAAAAGGGCACTTTTCAAAAGAAAAAGGGCACTTTTCCTTCTGAAAAAACGAACACCAAACAACAAACACTTTTTAAACTTTTGAGAAAAGTGGGGGAACGTCATGCCACCTAAGTATAATCATGAGAGGAAAATATTTGGACAGGTAGAGATTTTATATTCACTAGAAAGAGCTTTAAATTCTAAACAGAATAGTATTTTATTTAAGTTTTCTAAATTGCACCTGTAGTTTCTGGGCTATGGCCAAATCAAAGTTTGAAGATTTATTTCTTCATTTTATGTCACAAAATTTCAATAAAATTTGACTTATTTATTATAATAAGGCTTTAAAAAATGATGTAAAATGGTGAATTTTGAAGCAATTTTAATGAACCTTTTTTCATTTTTTATAGCATATGTTCTTCCAATGCAGCTGAAATTGTTGCTTACTGTCTGTATATATTGTAAGTACATAATTTCAAATTTGATAACAATGGGCCATTTGCCCAATGTAGGATATTTGCAATTTTTTGTAATCTTTGCTCTCATTTTCAATTTACTGTAGGTGGATTTGTGATGCCATCATCAAACTCACCCAAAGTCCACAACTGCTGAAAAAAGCAAGGATCTAAAACACTCTGTGTTTAGCTGTGTTTGTATGTGGTGGTTAAGAGGACTGCTGATTCATGGAAGGAAAAGGTAAAATGTCTATAAGAATGACTAACTTTAATTTGACTATTTATAAAACCTCAAATATAAGGGTTTTTTGTCAAGCATGCACAGCAAACAGCATTTAAGCCACTGTAATTGCAATTTCGTCTGTCTGTCTGTCCGTTGTGTCCCACCATCCACAAAACTTTTTTGAGAAATCCTTGATTTAGTTTCCTTCAAACTTTTGAATTTTCTTCAGGCTTCCTCACCAAATTTGAGTCTTCCTTATAAATTCTTGTCAAACTAATTTTAAGAGCAAAAGCAATATATTTTTAAAATATTTGATAGTACTATTATAATATTTTAAACATTATAAGAAGGAGCAGTTGATCAGTCTTCTGAATTGAATGTTGAACATAAAGTAAATTCATTAAAGGAGACACAAACTCACAGAAAGACTTGGGTTCTATATTTATATATTAATATTTGAATTTTTAGTCTAGATTTCCTAATTTATCCTAAGAAGTATTCACTTTTTCCTGGTATATTCTTATTGTTCCAATAATTTAACAAGCTGGAACATAAGAAGTTGTACTTCACTCAGAAGAACGTGTACACATATAAGCCATTTGTGCAAGTGCAGTATTGATATTACATTAAGCTTTGGTGTGGAAAAGACTATAAAAAAAGATTCAATTACTTGTAAAGTACTATAACAGTAGACTTGTATGTCTTTCTTTACAGGCTATTATACAGGGAGTTTAGTTCCCACTATGGCAGCACTGGTGGTGAGGGATTAAGGACTTCATGATGAAAAAGGCAAAGAGTGTGCAAAGATCAATGGCAGATATCCAGATTATCTTTGGAAGTTTGGCATTTGCACCTTTCCTAAAAAGAGTCCACGTCATATGGAGATATAGCTAAGAACTTGTCTTTGTTGATTCATCAGGAAACATGGACCACCAGAATTGTCATATATTTTTGTTTGTTACACACAGTCTTGCAGGGCCTTACCACTTGGTATTTTAATCACATTCTCAGAATTAAATAATGTATTAATATTTCAACAGCAGTACTCTCTAGTAGTGTGTGTATTATGTCAATTGAAAGGTATTAAAGTAAGTTTTCAAGAGAAATTGTCTTCTCCAAAGAATATCAATGATTTGGTGCCATGTGAATAAATATTAGTTTATAAGCATCATGATGACAACTGGTACATGCATATTCATTAGACTATTATGCGGCGTAAACCTGAGACTGAAAGTGGTTGTATACTATGTACTGTTTTCATTGTAGGGTTGCAGTGTAGAGGCCAGCTTTCTGTGGTGAACAGCTACACAGATGATGCAGTGATCTGAGCTCAATTGATTTGAGTGTCAAAGCTATATAGGGTTATTAGCCATCAGATTGTTAGGGTTAGCTGCCTTGGAGGATCCTAGATAGTACCACGACTCCAGTCTCACAATTATAGCAATAAGGGTCACCCGTGGACACACACTAACTTATGAGCGTTTCTATTGTCATCCAAACCAGTTTTTAGACTGTCTATAAACAAGCTGAGACTGCTGACACACAGAGACTCTCCAAAGCAATAGCCAGAAGCGAGCAAAAGAACAGAGAGTATACAAATGGTCCATTGTCATGGTGAACAACTTGTTGGTCAAGATAATCAGACCATGTAAATAATCATATATTTAAATAATCAGACTTATGTAAATAATCAGACTATGTAAATAATCAGACTATGTAAATAATCAGACTATGTAAATAATCAGACTATGTAAATAATCATATATGATGTGCTGTTATGTGTTGAGAGTTGAGACCAAAAAGTCATTGGTTGAGACGAGTTGCTTGCAAAATTATATTTCATTCAGCAAAAATATCTTGAGTTTGTTGTTTATTGTGTCAGTTGTCTCAGAAGTTAGGCAGATTGAGACGTGCCCGAATAGGAGGAGTTTAGTTACTTGTGGCTGATGCCTCCCATTCTCTCAAAGCGTTTACTCCATGCATGAATAGGATTGCCTTCAAATAGGCCAAACTTACCTTACCCATTCTTACCTAATAAAAGGCATCCCACAACCTATCTGCCCTGGCTTTATTGACATGCTGCTGTCAATCACATTCTACAAACAAAGCTGTCCACAGCTAGGAATCTTATTGCTGATGGAACCTTCTCTAACCTATTTAAAAAGAACTCCCATAAAAATACTAAATTCCCTCCACAACACTCGTCTCTTTAATAATTTTTAAAGTCAATTTTCCCCACCTTCTAAATCAGCATGGTCTTAATGCGGGACCATTCTGATTCTTAACTTGTTCTCTAGGACCATCAGGTGGCCCCTCTTACTATCCCATATCCTATTCTATCACATTTTACCTTCTGTTTAAACTTGTGTACCATTATGTTCCATTTTACTAACCTTATTGCACTGTCACAAGCAAAGGCTCCCTCCCCCTCACCCACCCACTTTCGTTAAAAATTTAAAAAGTGCCCTTTTTTTAAAGAGGAAAAGGGCTCTTTTCCAGTGAAAGAAGTGCCCTTCTCAGAGAAGAGACGTGCCTTTTTTTACATTTTTATAGAACGAAACACAAATATGGTCTTAAATTATGAAATTTGATGGGCTTCACGCTTATATGATATATTTTGATTTCCCCATAAGACAAAGTGGAGGGCCAAACAGCTCTAATTGAACTTGTTTTCCTAATAAAAAAGCAATCACATCTGCCTTACCTAATTTTCCCTCTTTAAAACAGGACTCTAAAATAGCGCTTTAATATAGGACCCTAATGTGTGAGCCCCCCCAAATATAGTAGTAAATTTTAATCATAGGTGGAATTTAAGGGGGTGGAGGGGGCAAGGGATCCCATGTTTTATTGTTGCAAATATGTTTTGTTTGGCAATTTTTGCATCTTAGTGGGATTTTGCCCCCTTTTTATTTTGATCCCCCTCCCCCTTCCCATTTTTTACCATATGTAAATAGCTTCCATGACCTGGTATTGAAGAAAGTAACAAACATTTGCTTGTGCAAGCTGCCCAAATTTCAGTAGTGGGGCACTTTTAAATTGAAGTCTGAAGAAAAACATTGCGGGCCCTTGCCACAGTGAATTGCTGAAGACTTGAGTGTAAATTTGAGCTATCTTACCGAGTTAGTGTAACACTAATGTTAGGCCTGGGCACTCTTGCCGTTGCATGGCCTAAACACCGGCCCCAAATTCCACTTTTTTGTTAGGACGATATAGGTTTTTCCTGATGGTATTCTAGTATTACCTATAATACGAAAAGTTACATAACATACTAGGAAAATAAAAAAATCAAAGGGATGTTTTTTTTCAATAAAGTGACTTTTAAAATCGTTATCGTTACAGTCAATGGGAAAATTGTGACTTTCGGCATATTCTCTGTTCACATGGAGCGAGTCATTGAAATTTGAGCTTCTCTGCACAATGTTGGAGGTACTGCATATTCATGTCTCCTAAAACTTACATATAAAGCATTTGTCATATTTGATAAATAATTTGTTACATAAAACATTAAGCATATTTGGTAAATAATGTTTTGATGCTTTGCGAAATTATATACCAAACAAGGTAAATAATTTAAGTATAGGCATCTTTTGGTAATAATTTGTTAACACTTAGCAAACAATTATTTATCAAATAAATTATTTTTAATTAATGATTTATTTGTTAAATAATGAATTATTTGTAAAATAATGGATTATTTGTTAAATTATTAACTGTCAGATAATTATTTATTAAATAATCAATTATTTGGTAGATAATCAATTGTTTATCAAATAATGAGCTTTTAATCTTGAAATGATAAATTGTTTAATAATGAATTATTTGTTAAATAATTTATTATATGTTTATTAATGTTATATGTTGAATAATCAATTAATGTGTTATATAATGATTTTTTGTTAAATAATCAATTATTTGTCAAATAATAAATTATTTGTCAAATAATCAATTATTTCTTAAATAAATAATCAATTATAAGTTCAATAAAAGACATTTGGCTTACTGTATATTTAAAAACATTTAAAATTATATACAAATAATTAACTCTAGAAATATCAATTAAATGCATATAAAGAATTGAAGGGAAAATTATATGCATACAAATAGAAAACAAAAGACATTTTAAGTGGCTTGTCCTTTAATATTTGTTACCAAATAATGTGTGAAACTTGAATAATATTTAAGAATGATACTATTTATTATTTGGTCAAATCATGTTTCTTTTCAAGTATTTAACAAATAATGCTCTTATCTTGCATATAATTAATGCATTTTTTTTTTTTAAACATATGGGCACCCCCCTCCCCATATTAGTCTCCCTTTTACAAAGGCTTACTATTCTTCAGAGTTGGAATTCCCACAGTTTTGAAAAAAGGTGCCCAAAATCTTCCCACAAAAATTGTGACATATATAATATTAATGTAGTAAATACTACATATTGTTTGCTCATACTTTACCACACATGTTCCCTCTTGCAATTTAATGTACGATTCATCACCCAATTACGTGGGGGGAATGTTCGTAGAGCAATGAATCCTGAACATTGTGGCCGAAACTTTAACTTTTTACCATATTTACGTTGTTTACTCAAGAAAACAAAAAACAATAATAATTTTTATATGAAAACAAATAATTTCTTGCTGTGAATTGCCATTTTCCTTGAGGTTAGAATTGCCAGAACCGTGGATTTTTTTCAGGTCTGCTATTCTGAATAAAAAAGTTAGTTTTCATATTTGACAATAGATCACAATTTGATTTTTGGTGTATGCAACATTTAGTATGCATGATGGACAACAAAGTTCAAAATCATTGTGTAATTTTTCAAATAGTTTTCCCTAATATTTCATTTTTGAAAAATTTGAGAAAATCTTAATGGGACGGACAGGATGGAAGAAAAAAAAAAGGAGTAATAATAACAGAAGAAAATTTAGATCTGCTTATTCATACACCACATATACAAATTTGCTTAATAATATGTTAAAATTCAACGAGTTGTTATAAATTGCTATCATTTTATTGATAAAAATCAGAATTTGTGTTGTTTATGATTTTAATAGATACTAAGAAATTTGATAAGGTTTTGTAGATGATATTTCTTCTATACCTGTCCTCTTGTACTCTTACACCTTTCTAGTTTACCTCCTTTAAGATGACACTATTTATTCAACATAACCTTCTTCCGTAATAGCAACTTATTTTTACTTTTATTCTTCTCATATTTATATCTTTATTTTTTTAAATATCTTTTTTTTATATTCCTTCTCCTCTTACCTGCCCCCTCTCCTTCTCTCTACCTTCCCTACCTCTCTATCCTAACTCTTGCACCATTAATTTCTAACACCCTCTTGGCACATTTTAGTCTGACTGTCGCAGTGCCATTAAAAATAAACAAACAAACAAACACACATTAAAATGACATGCTGGCCCTATATTACTTGTACTAAAGATGTGCTAAAAAGTCTCATGAGCCGATCGTCATAGTTATCATTGACACACAGAAGAGCTACTATGAAGTGGATAAAACTAGAGCCTCACATTCAGTGGAAATTATTCAACTAAAATGTAGGTTCATCACATTCAAAAATTTCAGTCATCTTCAGCTGAGGCGAGAATAGGGGTCTCAAGTTTCTATTCATGTATATCACAACCACAGCTACATAAACTACAGTACATTGCAATGGCCTTAGAGTATATAGTGATAAATTATGTCTTTTGATATAAAAGTAAATCCCTCAAAGGCAATGTGAAAGGGCACCATTGGCTTGGGATGTAGAGAAGAAAATACTTCTGGGGGTACACATAAAGGGGGGAAGATTCTGAAAATGTCAACAAGTATGTAATATATGGATTTAAGTTAAAATCACTGTTTCATCACAAAGTGCATATCACCTGTGCATTTGTTTAGTATTTTTGGTTTCATTTGCATTTTTTGTTTAGGCCTAATGTATTTATTTTATAGAGATATGAGTCATTTGCATTAAAGGTTTATCACAAACTACAAAGAAACTTGTGTTTGACTAATTCTTATTATTATATTTATTGCATTCAATGTTCAGGCCTCCAGCCTATTATTACATACAAAAATAAGTACATTGATTTGACAATTTTTGATCAAAAAGATATTAATAATAAAAAACATGAACGTAGACACAAAATACATGCCCATACCAAAAAAAAAAAAAATGATTATTTAAAAACAAAACGATAATGGGATCGTTGAACTATAAAGTAATTATTAATTATACAACATAATAAGTATGCTAAATGTTATTTGCGCTTTTGAAGAGCTTTGTAAATGAAGCTGGCTAAATTTAAACTTAAAGATGCGCTTGTAATTCTTAGAAGTGTTTATGAAGCATATGAGTGGTGATGATAAAAGTGCTGAGGAATGAAAACTTTACGAATGTCCTCATAGAAGGGACATTCTAGCACAAATTAATATTCATCCTCTAGACGATGTAGTGTCACACATAGTGCATAATCTTAAATTTCCAGGAATATTTTGCCGTCTGCCAGTATGGACATTCAAAGGGAGTACCCCACAGCGAAGGCGCGTGATATAAGAACATAAATGCGGATTACCAAAATATGTTAAATACGGTTCATATGTGAGATAATGTTTGAAAACTCTATAATTATATAGACGGTCCATTGAATTTATTTGAGTAAGCCATTCTTGCTCATTGATGTCAGACAATCTTAACGATAAATCTTGCAGGAACACAGATTCATCTCCTACACCTTGCTGAAACCATATTTTTCCGAAGCCTAAACTCATTAAGCGTTGTCTTATAATCGCAATCCAAGAACTTACGCAAATTTCCGCTTTGTGATAAAGATGGTTGTATGAGATATAAGTGTAGCGACTCTTATCTATTATATTGAAGAGCATGAGATTCTGATTAGAACAGTCTTTAATTTATTAGAAGATAAGTAATTTATAGTTTCATGACTTGTTTGGGTTCATAATGTACACCAATATAGCATGATATCTAGTAAATAACTCAAATGAATTTAATTGCCGAATTTTTTTTTTGGTGAACACCCATGTAGCAAACATATGTTTTTTGTATTTACATTTGTTTGCCATTCCTGTAAGTGAAGGTACAGACCATGGTCAATACGTATACCTGTACGTTTCTTTTGTCAGAATGCTAGCTCATGTTGGTAGATGCTGCCAATCCATTTTCTGAATCTCTCTCTCTCCTGTAATAAACAGGCTAAGTATATCTGGCTGTCAAACTCCTGTTTTATTCCTGCAGTTACTGTTAGGGAGGGGTCCACGTTCTTCTTCAGCAGCCACAGGTCTTAACCTTGTCACATGGCATGTATTTATGATTTAAAAATTTAGTAGGAACCCATGGGAAATACTGTGAATATTTTACCATAGATTTTATTTATTTGATATCATACTCCTGTGATCTTGCAAGCAGAGCTCTCATGTGAAAATTGAGGGCATTCTACTGCCAGCATTCGACAAATCGCCCCAAAACTCACTTGCCCACCGGGCAGACACATGTGCAGAAATGCTTGCCCGGAAGCAAAATCCACTCGCTCGAGAATAATCACAATAATATTGGATGAGGCAATGCACGTTATGGTAGAATATTTCTTACAGCAATATTTACTGAGAATGCTGTATAAATAATAAAAGACTCTTACACTTTCCGAAAAAGAGCAAAAATTGTAATCCATATATCCTCTACAAATATAAAGCAATAACAGGCTCCATAGAATAAAAAAGAAACACCAAAGTTCAATAAACTTTTGCATAAACAAGTGGCATGGCAAAGACAGGTCAACTTCGCTATGTAACAGTACAGTATATACAGCAAACGAACAGTATGCCCTGTACGATACTGTATGTGTACATGGAACGGGTATTGGACACATTGCACGTGGTGCATTAACACAGAAGAACAGACCTCGGCAAGAAACAGTGCCTGGGTATAAATATGTATGACATTTTTTTACAGGAGATATGATTGGTTGAAAGGGGCAAGCCTCCCTACTAAAACAGCATGCATTGCACACACGTTCGACCAGCTTTGGTGGCCTGGATCATATATCTGTACATTATATGTTTTGTGTGTGTACGTTTATGTATGGGTGCATGTTATACATGATGTTGTCATGGCGAAGTTTGAGATCATTTTGTGAAATAACAAAATATTTTGGCTTCCAAATAAATGAAATATAAGTCTGTTTTACACATGTAAGTTATTTTCTGGGCATTTCCATCAGTTTTATTGTAGTAAGTATGATCTGTGTAATGAATTAAGTTTTTAAAGAGAAATTCACTCTTATTAGTTTGGATCAATTTATGATTGCCCGGTGGGCATATCAACTTGTTAATCAGCTGCTTGAACATAAATATTAGTTGCCCCGTGCATCCGTACAGGCGATTTGTTGAACGCTGGCTACTGCTCAGGGTGTCTTTAAAATATGATTTTTCTTGCATGCATGCAGCATTAATGATAATCCTCTCTTGATAATAATACCAGGATTTTATATAGTGCCCTTTCTATACAGGTATAGGTATATTCAAAGCATTTTACAAGCAAACATAGGTCAAAGCTGTGTCATAGGCTGCCAGAATGTACAGCGTAAAGGCTGCAGCGTGTTGCCACAATTTACAGCGCAAAGGCTGTAGCATGATGCCACAATTTAGAGTACAAAGGCTGCAGCATGCTGCCACAATCTACAGGGCAAAGGATGCAGCATGCTGCCAAAATTTACAGCGCAAAGGCTGCAGCATACTGCCACATTTCACAGCACAAAGGCTGCAGCATGCTGCCACAATTTACTGATCCTAACTTTCTTCACAATTGTTTTTGCATTTTAAAGAAAATTGAATTAGCTTGATTTACAGTACTTTTTGGTTCCTATGCGATTGCATCAGGAACCTATGCGATCACGATGGCATGCGTGTGTATGTATGTATACATATGTGTATGTATGTGTGTATGTGTATATTCTGTTTAGACCGTGATTTACTTAGAAATAAAGTCAACGATGCAGCAAAGAAAGAATTTGGCAGACATGCCCAAAACAAACATAGTTTCAATGAAAGACCACCTATTAAATTTAGGAAGAACATCCATGTGTAATAAAACAAAATATAAGCCGTGAAACCCAGCCACCATCCTAAGTTTTAGAAAAACACTTTTTAAAGATTAATTTGTATATAAAGCTGCAATTTTGATTTATTTTGGTATTTTAGACCCCTTATTAAATAACCTTTTTTAACTTATCATTTTGTATTCATTTTCATATCTTTAATCGTTTGTTTTCATTTTCTCGTTTTTCCTTTCGTTAATTGTTCTGTATTGTATATTATTGTATTTTCCTATTTACAAATTGTACATAATTCATACTGGAAATAATAAAAAAATGTATGTGGATTTTGATATAAAAATCTTAAAATGTTCATATTTTAACTACCGCATGTCTGTTTGCTTCATATTTAGGATAATTATTATGTTAGCTGGTATGTACATGTTCATGATGTAAAATGTTGAATTTCATTAATATGCATAGTGGGCTGGGCTTAAATGATTTTGCTGAAAAGAGCTGTAAACACAGTATTTCAAGAATGGTAATCTGGATTCGTGTTATATTTGGTACACAGAAAGCTTGTGGTCTGTAGATGTGCCCTGTTGTTTTTGTTGGTGATATCATTCATACTAATAAGTGGGCGGGGCTTAAAGTGAAAATTTTGAGAAAGTGATAATGAGCAACTGTATATCCATTTTGCATCATATTGGTCATGATGTGTACATGCTTATGTTATCAGTATATGTCATAGATATGCATAGTGGGCGTGGCTTAATGTGAAAGTGCTAAATGATGTAAATACCATACTGTACATGTATATCATGAACAATATATCAGATTTGTGCTATATCAGGTACACTTATGATAATGGTCTGTACATATGTTCTAATGTTGTGGTAGAGATATGAATATTAATGAGTAGTCGGGGCTTACTGACAAATTCTTGATATAGAATAAATGAGCAACTATTTTTGCAGCATACTTGCTATGATAATGTTGTTAATTATTGTGCAAATGCTAATGTTGTCAACATTTTTATTGATCTGCATGGTGGGTGTGGCTTATGAAGAAATATCATGGAACAAATATTTCATGATGTATAAATACATGACAGTTAATACAAATTTTGCAAATCAATCAGCAACGTCACAACTACAGTACATGTAGTCTGATTTCAGTTGTTTTGTACATAATTGATAAAGAACTTTAAAGTTAAATATCTTCTTAACAGAATAAGATTACTGCATGCTTTCTTTCCCATTTTCTTTCTTTTAATGTCCTCTTTGACATAAGATGAACTTGCTTGACCCCTGAACTAATCCTTTAACTGTTGTAGTTTATATGTTGTTTGAATACTACAAGTATAGTTCTAGGACCAGAGTGCTCAACAAGTACAGAGTGCAAGGCTTTTTTTATTTAAAATTTGCAAGAATTGTAAAACATTGAAAACAATGTCCATAATTTGTAGCCTTTACCTGTTATTTCATATTAAGAATTAAACTTAAGTTTTCCACGTTTTTTCTTTCTTGTATAGCCAAGACATTCTGTGAAGTTGATGAAGGCTGTTCGACAGATACCAAGGAAGCATGGTCCAGATGTATTCTTTAGCTTCCCTGGCAAAAATGGATCTGTAAGTCAAGACGTTTTCTTTTATTTATGTTTCAAATTGTTTTATTTTATCATGTTGAGGACAAATTATATTTCTTTCATATTTGAAGACTGACATTTCCTCCCTTTAACCCTTTACCACGCGGCGATATTATCGCCGTTTTGGGTACCCCATTTTTGACTCCGCCTCCCAAGCTCATTTAAAAAAAAAAGTGCTGGTAGGTAAGGGTTATCAACCTGCGAAAAATGTGCCAACTCAAAAATATATGCTGCATGGTCCCGGCGGGCGGCCCACTGGGTCAGTGAAGTGGAACGAGCCCGACTCTACTGCTCAGAAGACAGAGGACCCTTCAATAATCAGCCTGTGCTTAACCCTTACTCTACCATGTGGCGATATTATCCCTGTTTTGGGTGCCCCATCTTTGACTCCTCCTCCCAAGCGTGTTTTCAAAAATAGTACTGGTGGAGAGTAAGGGTTAATCCAAGTTGTCACTTCTAGCGGTTACAGATGATTGCATCATGTTGCAGATAGTTATTGCATTGAGTGGTCATGATTCATGACTTACTATATCTTTCTGTGTTCATCATCCATGCATGTTAAAGCTATTTCATGACTTTTATTGACCCGGGTTACATTGATTAATGTCTTAATGTAACATTTTATGGGTAATCTTGTTTTAATGATTGCAGTTCTGAAGAGGGTAAAACAAACAACAACATTAAAGGGTATTAAATATGAGTCCCACAAAACTTATTCAGTGATGGATAATGTAAATAAATAATGAGATTATAGAAAATAATCAAATTTCTAGGTTGTTATAGAAATCTGCCTTGTTTTGACAATGGAGGCCTTTTATACATGTAATGCTTTGTGATAGTGCTCAGGTGATGATTATTCCTCGTGAACTAGCTCACTTTATTTTAGGAGGGGTGATTTTGAATTACATTATGTAATATATATTTTATTCTTATGTTTTTATGGTAATGAATAATAGTGTTTTAATTAATGAAATATTGTTCTATATAATTGAGGATTAAAAATCCAATTGATATGTTGTCAATGATATTGTGATTGATGTTTAATTGCTGTTTGATTTTGCTCACCCACTCCTGTAATTGGAATGTTCCTTTGATATGAATTATTCAATAGATGAGTTCATTTTATCGATGGAGTTGTTTTTGAAAGTTTTGATAATTAGGTGTTTTTAATTCAAAAATAGATATCTAAATTTTTTCTTTTGAGCAGTAATTGAAATGTTATAAAAAGATTAATATTCTGGCATCATGTTTATATTCTTTTATAACGCTCTGGTCAAAGGACTTTGCCCTCAGAATGAGGGCCATTTCACTTGGCCAAAGTCCTTTGACCCGGGCATTATAGGAGAATATAGATGCCAGAACATTGATCTTTAAATATGATTGATTGAAAACTAAAACATAGAAAGCTGTTTCTTTGCTGACATGACAAACGTGTATTTTCTTCAGTTATTAGGACAAAATGTTGGAAATGGTCATATTTGAACAAATTTTAAATGGGATATTTTGCCACTTTTCTTGTGAACAAATTTGGCAATTATTCAACACGGTTCACTTTTCATTTATCTATCTGCCTCTCCTGATATCAGTGGTGAAAAATGCTTCAACAGGTTGTAAAGTTTCATGTAAGATCTTACTACTTCAGTATAAGCACAACTGCAAATTCAATGTGATGTTTTCTGCATTTTAAAATTGTGAAATAAACCATGAAGTGTAAAAATTAAAGTGGTGCTGACCAGAATCAGTCTCAAGGAATATTGGCGTTTCTGAAAGGAACCTGGAAAGTTGTTAAGAGAATTAAAATCAATGGCAGCAAGGAAATAGTTAACGTGATTATTGAATAACCTCCTGCTGGGAGGCATTTGGGAATCATTTACACAAGGAGAACATGAGTTGAGAGTTGGTTTTCTTTATTAATGTAACTGAAAGGTGCTCTAGACTGAGGAAAAGAGAGTTTTTTCCAGTCCCCTCAATTTGTCGAATATTCTCCTTAGAAGGAATTGCCAAATCATTGAAAAGCTCCTAATTGCAACCATCATAATATTTGTTGCTTTATTTCTTTAGAGGAAATTGCCAGATCATTTAGAAGCTTAAATTTGACTATTTTACCTCTTTGATATTATCAATTATCAGTAGAATTTTTTTAATGATTTTTTATCAATTTTTTTCCAGGTTCTTTTTCTACTTAATGTGAATAAGCTGACTTTTACAATGATTTTTCCATACTTGGCCACACCGCCAATAAGTAGCATGGCCAGCATCCAAAAAGTGTGTGTGTCTGTTTTACATGTGTGTTTAAGTGGGGATGGGGGATGGGGTTGGGGGCTATGAAGGTTGTATCCCAAGTGAAGTACATATAATTTATCTTTACAATTAAATATCTAGTAGAAAGGTATAATTCTTTTCAGTTACAATTTTGTATTTCTTTGTTCGCCATCTTGTTCATTGTCTTCTATCATACAAGATGAATAATATATTGACCACTCATCCTAATTGCTGACTGCTTCTCTGTTTATCAAATCATTTTTGACAAGCATCCGTGCTTTGCTGTAATTTGATGATGAATACACTTCTCTCAAAAACTGATAGTAAGGACAATTTGCAGAAAGGGGAAGAAGTAGCAGTTATCATAAATTGAACTTTTTTGGCTCAATTAAGATTTGATGGTGAAACGGAATAGCATTCGTCTTTGTAAACATATGTTTAGTGCTTTGAAATTGATATAGATTACAAGAACTTGCGTATAACAAGGACAAAAGTTTGAATTATGAATTGAGTGAAAAGATATGGCAGAATATTTGTTAGTAGGAAATTAAGTGACGCCATTGTATTTTGCGTTGGTGGTCAGTTGTCATTTATTGGTGAGCATGCGAATCATAATGCAAACCAATGTAATGGCGATTTTGTTTGTCTGGCCGTCTACAGTTTGGCCTGAGATTTCCAGAAATGTTACAGTTTTTAAAAAATCTTTGTAAAATGTTAAAAGTTTCTTCAGAGCTCCTCAGAAAAACTTAAAGTTTCTTTAGATATCCTCATGGAAGGCTGGAATTTTCTTACTAAATGTTACAGTTTTTCTGAGACTCTTATGACAAGTTAAAGACTTGTGATCAAAAAGTCTACAAAACATTTGATATTTCCTTTGAAGATAACTGTAAGATGATATAGTTTCCCAAAATTTTTCAGAGATCTTCAAGTGTTTCTCATAACACTGGAGATTTAAAACCCTTAAACTTCTTCAAAATATTTGTGCACCAATGGCTGTATCAGGCATGGTTATTATACTCTGCCTTTAATATTGTGTTTATTTGCATAAAGTTGCTACAGTATATGACCTGACCAGACTTTTTGTACTTAGTAGGCTCAGTCAGGGAGTGTGACAAGATGTGACTGCATATGGACATAGGGAGGGATTCCATATGGGACATGGATGGGGGCCATGTGGGAGGATATAATATAGAATATATACCATGTGGTATGCACCAAAGGCTATTTATTATTTGACTCTGCCTTTTTTTTTCTTATTCACCAAGTCATTTGCATTTAAGTTGTTATATTGACTGATAGACTTTCATACATTGTGTGCTTAATCAGGGACTGATAGCTACGAGGAGACTTCTTATGGAGCTTATGGGATGTCATGTGGGACATGGGGTGGGGTGCTATGTGGGACATGGGGTGGGGTGCCATGTGTGACATGAGGTGGGATGCCATGTGGGACATGGGGTGGATACCACGAGTAACACAGAGTGTGACATAGGTTGGGATGCCATGTGTAACAGGGTAGGAGGCTATGTGGGACATAGGGTAGGAGGCCATGGGGACATGGGATGTGATGCCATGTGGGACAAAGTAGGATGTTTTGGGAGGGATACCATGGGGACCACATGGTTGGATCCAATGTGGGACATAAGGTGGGATGCCATATGAGACATCAAGTGGGATGCCATATAAGACATCAAGTGGGAAGCCACTGATGTGGGACATAAGGTGGGTTGTCGTGGGGACATAGGGTGGATGCCATGTGGGACACAGGTAGGGATGCCATGTGGGACATAGGGAGGGATGCCATGTGGGACATGATTGGATTAATGTGCGACATGGTGGAATGCCATGTGGGACATAGGGTGGGATGCCATGTGGGTCATAGGGTGGGATGCCATGTGGGACATATAGTGCAATGCCATGTGGAACATGGTGGAATGTCATGTGTGACATGTTGGAATGCCATGTGGGACATATGGTGGAATGCCATGTGAGACATATGGTGGATTGCCATGTTATGCCATGAACATACTTATGGTGGAATGCCGTGTGGGACATGTTATGCCATATTATGCCGTGGGGACATGGGATGGTGTGGGACATGGGATCCATGTGGGATATGTTATGTTGTGTGGGACATGTTATGCTGTGTGGGACATGTTATGCCGTGTGGAACATGGGATGCCGTGTGGGACATGTTATGCCGTGTGGGACATGGGATGCCGTGTGGGACATGGGATGGTGTGGGACATGGGATGTGTGGGGACATGGGATGTCGTGTGGGACATGGGATGCCGTGTGGGACATGGCATGCCATGGGATGTGTGGGACATGGGATGCCCTGTGGGACATGGGATGCCGTGTGGAACTTAGGATGCCGTGTGGGACATGGGATGTTGTGTGGGACATGGGATGCCGTGTGGGGCATGGGATGGCGTGTGGGACATGGGATGCCGTGTGGGACATGGGATGCCGTGTGGGACATTGGATGCCGTGTAGTACATGGGATGCCCTGTGGGACATGGGGTGCCGTGTGGGACTTGAGTGTTAGATGTTTTTTTATAATTGGCCGGGTCATATAATATTGGTGTCAATTTGCATGGGCATACGAACCATGGCAGTATTTACCATTCTAGTTATGATTAATTTGAAAGTTATGAGGGAAACAAGACATTTATGTAGTTTCTCATACGAGTGCACTAAACTCTTCAAAGGCGTATAGTCATATAAAAGGCAAAATTTGATAGATGAATATTAAACTTATTAACAACCATAAAAATGGTCAAATATCCCATGAAAATGGTCAAATATTCCATGAAAATTGACAATTTTACAGTTTTTTTAATGTATTTTTATGTGTAAAAGAGTATTTTAAATCATAAAGACACTTAGGGCTAACAGTCAGTTCCCAAACTCGAGTTAATGAGGCATTTGATGTTATCTCTTCGAGACAAGCATCCGCCCACCCGATCATTTTTGATGAGTTGTAATTTCATTTTGGAATAGGCACTTCAGTGGGCCGTAAAATGAAATCCTTTCAGAGCAGAGCTGTTTTGTTATTGTGTTAATCTTGGAAAAATAACATCTTTAGATATATTTTTTTGTCAGTTTATTGGGTAATTTTGCCACCAGAGAGAGTGATTTGATTTTTAGAACTGTAAAAAATTGGTTAAAACTTGCCGTGCTCCTGACTGGTCAATTTAGAAATTTAAGTGAGGTTTATTTGGAAGATTTTAAGATGCCCTACATTTTGATATCAAAACAGTTTGTTGGGAAAATGTTTGGGGGTTTAAAAGCAGATCCAAAAGGGTGCATTTCTCCCCAATTTTGTTTTTTCTTCATCGTTTCCGACTAGTTTAGTGTGGGCCTATAGTGTTACTTCACAGGAGTGACGTATATCATACTTTAAATGGTATTTCTAGCTGAAAAGGTTTAATTTTGGGAAAATTTAATGGGTACATTAGAGCCTAACGTTGATCTAATGGTTTTATTTTCAAACTGCCTCGTTTTATAGCAGGTTAAGGTTTTTTTTTTTTGTCTGTGCCATGCATGATTCTTAATTTTTGATTTATTAGCCTATTTTTGAATCTAGGCCTAATTCTGTAATATATTTTCAGGGATGTCACTCATATTCTTTAATTAATTTACATAATAAATTGATCTGAATCATGAATGATCAATTTCACTGAAAATCCAGAGTTCATCAGCGTCATATAGCCTATCCTTTCACTAAGTGTAGGATAAGCGCGTATAGTAGGCTTAGCTAAGCTTGCAAAACTCACAATTATGACTCCATGTGGGTATATGTTTAGTCCATTATTTGCATATCAATCTGGGTGGTGTTATTGTCAGGTGATATGTATACACCAATGGCAGTAGTGCATTTGCCATGGTTACAGTGGCCTAAGGAATAGGTCTGTATTTGCTGTGCTCCTGACTGGTTTGGCAGGTTATACGATTAAATATTATTTGAAAGATATGTAAAAGGAAAATGAACATAATCATTTAACCTTAAATAAACATTTTGCAAAAATGATCATCATTCATACATTGAAATCGTCGGCAAATTGCACATTTGAACTCATTATATATTCATAAATCCTAGTGGCTTCAGAGATTAGGCATTGACTGCTGACTGGAATATTTTCATTATTCCAGAGACTGAAATTTACATTGAAATTTTTAGACATTACCAAAATATTTTCTGTTGTCTGCCAGTTTTCATATAGATTTTGCATGTTTTGCTAAATCCTCAATCTTTGATCAACCACAACTTGAAAACAATATATGCTCTTTTCATAATTTAAATCCTTCTGCTCAGATTGTCAATGTTTTATTCATACAATAAGTAATTACACAATGGGTGCTTGTAGACTTTCAAAAGAAAGCGGAATAATTCTGCCAATTTATAGAAATCTTGTGAATCTTTAAAAATAAAATATAAAAATGTGTACAGTACATCTAAGGACATGTGCAAACAAATTGAACTAGTAATTGAAATTATCCTGTTTTAAAAATGATTTTAAAGGAGGATCTTGTCTAAAGAAAATTGTTTGACCTTCACCTCTAAATCTGATCATACTGGTGGACATAAAAGAAAGAACTTGGAACAGCAGCAATCATTAAGATTCACAAAGAGTCTGAGTATAGAATGGTCTTTAATGGATTAGTTCAGGGGTCAAGCATGTCCATCTTATATAAAAGAGGACTTCAAAAGAAACAATGGTGAAGAAAGCTTTCATGAATCTTATTCCGTTAAGGAGATATTTAAGTTTAAAGTTTTGTAGAAATCAGACTAGTTGTGATGTCACAGCCTCAGATTCCTCAAAATCTTAATATGTCCTGCGATTTTGTGGCTTGAAGACCATGGGATATGTCAAAAAAGTAGTAAAACTGAACTAGGAAGGGTATTTATAATATACCACCTGAAGAAAGTTTGAGGAAAAATAATTTAAAATGTGAAAAATTAAATTTAACTTTTCTTTAAAATAAATCAACCACCTGTTAAGAATGGGAGGATAAAGATGCCAACTTTCCATAGTAGACTTACTGTACTACACCAGTCATTTCTATACAGATACTGTAAAACAGAGCTTTAAACTTGAATATCTCCTTAGCGGAATATGATTTTTGAACTCTTTCTTCACCATTTTGTTTCTTTTGAAGTCCTCTTTGGTATAAGATGGACATGCTTGACCCCTGAACTAATCCTTTAACGTTTTGGAGAAGATGAAAATTTGAAACAAGATGAAATGGCTTCTGCAATAGTAAAATCCATCCTTGAAAGTGGAGAACTAAAATCTATGATCCAAAATACAATAAAGGAAGCAGTCAAAATGTCACTGGAAAAACTGTCAAATATTATTAAAATCCATGAGGGACAGATTCATGACCTGCAATGCAAACTTGAAAAGAGTTCCCAAGAGTTATCCAAAATGACTATCCAAAATGATTAACTTCAAGGTGATGTATCTCAACTGCAAGATGAATTCAATCTTCTCGAGCAATATTCAAGGCGTAATTGCATCAGAGCCTTTGGAATCAGCGAGAGACCAGAAGAAAACATGGATGAGATTATCAAAGGCCTTGCCTGGGACAAACTGGGAGTTGAGATCAAAGACTGATATTGATAGAAGTCATCGAATCGGTAAGCCTAACAAGAAAGGACATCGTGCCATAATAGTAAAATTCACCAACTGCTCTGTTAGGTCCCACCTTCTCAAAGTTAGATGAAAATTAAAATCAACGGGTAATGTTCTTCAGGAGGACTTAACTGCAAGAAATCGTGCCCTATCTTAGAAAAGGCAGCAGACCACCCCAAAATAGCTACTGCATGGTCCATCGATGGAAGGATTTATGGTCTTATCAAATCTAGTAATGGCTCTGAAACAAAGCGAAGAATAACCGGTCTGAATGATCTTAATAAGACATAATCAAGACACATGATTGACTATCATAAACCCAAGAGGACTGAGGCTGAAACTGACACGGAAGGTGTGATTATCATTTTTTTTATCATTATAACTATTCATATTTGCTTATAAGAGCATATATTGCTCTTGAACACGTACATAACATTGTACCTTTAAACTTAGGATCTGAAAATCGTTTCTCTTTACTTTATCCAGTTAACTGTGATTGTTTTTTTTTTTATTAAACTATTATAGTCCATGCACAATCTTACTGCATCGATTTAAACCAATGTAATTTTCAAGTAGCTAGTTCCGATAATCCTATTCAACATGCTGAACACAATCATGCACATCAGTACCCTTCAGATGCCATTGACCCTGATACAAATTGCCCCCTTTTTCACAGTAATCTGTGTAACCATTATGATGTGGACTTGTTCTGCTCTGTTAATCCTGATTCTTTCTCAACCTTATATGTCAATAGTAGAAGCTTAGTAAAGAATTTTGATGATCTTTTAATTTTACTTTAGTCGTTAGGTAAAGATTTTACTTGCATAGGCATTACTGAAACTTGGTTTAAAAATGATACACCTTTCGGCATTTATCATATCCCTAATTATGTTCTTATCTTTAATCCACGTACTGCCAAACGTGGAGGCGGAGTTGGTGTTTATATTACTACCTCTTGTAATTATACAGAGAGAACTGATTTGACTATTTTTAGGGACTGTGTATGTGAATCTGTGTTTATTGAAATTGATTCTCCTAATTCTAAGGATAATATCATAATTGGTGTTGTATATCGTCCCCCTGATCATAGTAATTACGAACAATTTATTGATTGTCTGGACAATATTTTGGATAAAATTTCATCAGAAAATAAGAAATGTTATGTTATGGGTGATTTTAATGTGAATTTATTAGTCTTCTCATTATGCTAATAACTTTTTTAAACTATGTCATCCTATTGTTTTTAAGCCTTTTATTTCGAAACCAACCACAGGTTTGATAACAAGAATCACTCATTCACCCTTTTAGATAATATATTCAGTAATGTCACCAGTAATGTAAGTAGAAGTGGGCTAATATAAATGATATTTCTGATCATTTCCCTATCTTTTGTTCATAGAGTGTGTCAAACCTTGTCTGTGTTTCTGCAGGAACACATGTGGCAGACAAAAGACTTCACATGTGGCAAACAAAAGTGACACACATGACAATGCATGAAATTGGAACTAATCCCCTGTGTGTCTAACAGGTAATCCCACATGTGCTCATGTGTGGCTGACATGCATGTAAATGTGTGAAAATAAGTGTTTTAACAAGACAGGAAAAAGTGTGGTAAAACGTGTTCCAACCTGTGTCAAGAAATGTGGCAAAACGTGGCAAACTTTTAATTTTGGACCAGCTGAATGGGCTGTTGCATGAAGAAATATTTTATGGTGTAAACACTTTGTCTGGTACTTATGACACAGGTTTTCTCTTGTTTCCTGTATGACACACATTGTCCTGTTGGACACAGGAAAAGCTGTGAAGTGTAGTTTCCATGTTTTATGTGTAAAAGAGTGGCAGACACTGTTTTTTGTGGAATGAGGGAGAAAGAGTGTCAAACTAGTGCAAATACCAAGGATTATCCTGGGTTTGCATGCGTGTTCATGCATGAAATTGGAACAGCTGACACAGGTTTTTTTGTAAGGGATATTAAGAAGGCTGTCGTTGATAAAGCTGATCATTGTACATGTAATTTTTGTGATAGAAATATTAGTAAATTTATTGACCTTATTTTCCATGAAAATTGGAACTCTGTTTTCGACTCTGATGATCCTGAATTTGCCTATAATTGTTTCCTAGGAACTTTTTCTTACTATTATGACAAATGTTTCCCAATAATCAAAAATAAGAATAAGACCAACTTACCCGTAAGGATTGGTGTACTCCTGCTATTGTAAACTTTTGTAAAACTAAGTGTAAGTTATATAAAAAGTATATCCAAAACCCAACTGCTGATAGTTAACATAATTATGTTGTGTTCAGAAATAAGCTTAATTCTGTTATTAGAATTGCCAAAAGGAGTTATCATTTCAATCTATTTTGTAGTTCTAACATTAAGGATACTTGGTCTTGCATTAATTCTCTTATTAAGGGTTCCTCAACAAAAGTTATTCCTACTAAACTATCAAGTTAGTGAGGTGTGACATTACTGATATTGATGATATTTGTGATTCCTTTAATACTTATTTTACTGATATTGGGCCGAAGCTGGCAAGTAGCAATAGTGGTAATAACAACAATCCTTTAGATTATTTACCTAATCCAAATTGCTCTTCATTTTACATGTCACCCACCGATGATTATGAAATCTTTAAGTACATCTCCGATTTAAACATATCCAGCCCAGGTTTTGATGGTTTTCACCCTAAGATCGTTAAGTCTGTCGCTCAATTTATTTCGAAACCTTTAAGTTATGTTATTAATTGTTCTTTCATTAAGGGTATTGTTCCATCTAAATCAAAAATAGCACGTGTGGTCCCCATCTTTAAAAGTGGCCAATGTGATATAATTAGTAATTATCGCCCTATTTCTGTTTTACCCTGTTATTCTAAACTTTTTGAAAAGCTTGTTTTTAATCGTATTTATTCCTTTCTTGATGTTAACTCTATTTTGTATAAGTATCAGTTTGGTTTTCTGCCCGGTAAAAACACTTCCCATGCTATTTCATTATCACTCGTTGATCATATTATTCATTCTTTTGAAAATAAATCCCGTACCTGTGGCATATTTCTAGATCTGTCAAAAGCTTTTGACACACTTGACCACAACATCTTATTAAAGAAACTATATGATTATGGCATACGTGGTCCCACAATATCCTGGTGCACTAGTTACCTATCCAACCGTTCTCAATATGTTTCTCTCTTGAATTCATATTCAACTTACCTTAATATTGCATGTGGTGTACCCCAAGGATCCATTCTTGGGCCTCTTCTGTTTTAACTTTATATCAATGATTTACCCAGTGTTAGCTTTAAGTTTAAATTTATATCATACGCTGATGACTCCAATATACTTTGTAACAGCTCTGATATCAGATCATTGGTAAATACTCTAAACAGTGAAATGCCTAAAGTAATTACATGGTTCAAATCTAATAAGTTACATCTTAATGCAAAGAAGTCAGTCGCTATTCTATTCCATACTGATCAAAATCGTATCAATACTTCTGGTTTCCATATAGTAATAGATTACAAAAATATCCCATTTTCTGTATCAACTAAGTTCTTAGGGGTCATTATTGACAATCATTTATCTTGGAGTAATCATGTAAGCTATGTTTGTGATAAGATTTCAAAGGGTATCGGCTTGATAATATCAGCTTCCACATAATATTTTGCTTACAATTTATAATAATTTAATATTACCTTATCTCTCTTATTGCTGCATAACCTGGGGGTTCACCTACCATTCAAATATTAAGAAACTTTTCATCCTCTAGAAAAGAGCATTGCTAGCCATCTCCAATTCTTCCTTCAATTTCCCGTCAGCCCCCCTTTTTCTCAATTTAAAGACACTTAATATTTTTGATTTATTCAATTACCATACTTCTATTCTTATCTTTCTTATCATAAGGGCACCCTTCCAAACATTTTTTCACATTATTTTGCTTCCAACAGTCAATTTCCACACGTACAATACACGCAATGCCAACGATTTACTAACTCCACTGTACAATCTTGATATCTCTCAACATTTAATAAAATACAAAGGCATTTTTATATGGAATTCCCTACCAATCAATCTTGAAATTGTTCCACTCTCATGACTTTTAAAAGTAAACTTAAAGCCCATCTTATCAAACCCAGTTGTAATTCTAGGAACTAACTCGTCCTTCACTTTTTGTTTTTAGTATTTTATGTACACAGTATAGCGTAACTATTGAATTTTTTCTTTCCGTTTTTTTTTCCCCCTTTTTTTCTTCTCAATTCTTGTAACAGTGTAAGGGGGTACCTCACCTACAGATACATTCGTGTCTTTTGAGTGCTCCCCAAAACCAATTAACTTTGTAAATTTGTCACTTTTGTTATATTTTGTATTATGGTTGGAAATAAAGTGCGATCAATCAATGTGAAGCTGAATCAGCATGGGATGACAGCTGAAAATCTTCTTTCCTTCATCTCGATCTTTGACAATTGGGAGTCTCTTATACCTAGATTTTGTTATTGGGCGGATGCGAATGAAGATTAAGCAAAAACCTTTTGGCAAAAATAGCTACTCCCCTTCAAAAATGTTGAGTAAATGGTTAAAAAGCAATGTTTTGGCTATTTTCAAAATTTTTGATTGACTTTTTGTAAACAATATCCCTTTACAGGCTTTTTTTTTTAAATTCAAAAATATGAGAAAATCATGGGTAGTCAAGCTGTTGCAACGCCATAATGCATCAACCTGCCCATAATGCATCAACCTGCCCATAATGCATTAACCTGCCCATAATGCATCCACCTGCCCATAATGCATCAACCTGCCCATAATGCATCAACCTGCCCATAATGCATCGACCTGCCCGTAATGCATCGACCTGTCCATAATGCATCAACCTGCCCGTAATGCATCGACCTGTCCATAATGCATCAACCTGCCCATAGAACTGTAAAATTCAAAGAGGGAATCTCTTCTCAAGAAAATTGCTTGACCTTCACCTATAAATCTGATTGTGGCAGTAATTAATTGGCTTGTCAGTGCATGGTCAGTGATTGTGTAAATATTTCAACCAATCAAAAAAACATTGTATTGTATTGTATTTCTTATCTTCTTTAACTGGCATTGATATGATATCCGGCCTTTAATGTACACATGTAATCCTTCTTGGTATGTATGAGCAGTCTAGCATCAACAAGTTTGTAGCGTGCTGGTTACACAGCTGACCTTTTGGCCTTGTGGTAGACGCAGGTTTGATACTAGGTCAGGTCACACCAAAGACTAGTAATGCCGCCTGCTGCATGCTTCTTCTTCTGGTGCTAGACTATTTAGAGAACTGAGAAGGGGAATCATTTCTTGTGGTTGATGAGTTGTTGCACCATTGTGGTTGCACTAGGGTATTGCCTTTAAGATAGGTTTGTCTTCTGCATCACACCTTCTCCCTACCCGACCTTTAGGAGAAGTGGCCAATGGTTGGGTGGCTCTCACCATCTTTTGGAAGAGATGTAAAGTTGTCGGTCCCGATGGTAGGAGATTCACCCCTGCCTGGTTCTCTGAACACTTCCTGAAAAGAGTAGGGTGTTAACCCGGTGTTCATCCACTTCCCATCCCGCAAATTCCTTGGGTCCAACAATGAAAACTAAGACTTGCGTATGCTTTCCCTGTCATGTGCTTGAAAGTGTAAAACAGCGTAAAAATGAATGTTTGAAGTACTGCTGATGATGCCATATGTACAGTAGATTATTGACAGCTGACTGGCAAACCCTGTGATAAGCACAACTCAACCAATACAATACAGCTTGTGATGATGCTGTTGCCTGCTAAACAGTAAGTATCATGCTGCACATTAAAAGTGATGCATGTGACATGTGATTTCCAATTGATGTTGTTACCTCACGGCAGGAATACATTTGCAAACAGGTCAAGTTTATTGATGTCTTTGTCTGAACATGGATCATATTACTCCCACTTGTTTGGCCAGTTTTCTTCTTGATAAAAGAGGTTGGTCAAGGCCTCAAGTATTCATCTCTGGTGTCTCAATCCAGAGGGGCCACTTGGTTTCAGCTTTAACAGCTTATTGAGTTTCAGGCAATACGAGAGTGTTTCTTCAATTTAACGACCAGTTTCTCTACAAATTATGTTGGCAATATAATTAGATTTTCCGTGGTCTAAGACGGGTATTGGAAGGATTCTCAATGTTTTTGCCCTGTTCTTTGCTAAGAATAAATGATTGGTTGTGTAATTTAAGCGCAATGAATAGGTCAAGTGCTACATCACGACCGTGGGATTGATGATGATAGGATAAAAATTGGAGAATCAAGTGTT
This sequence comes from Chiridota heheva, assembly GCA_020152595.1. NCBI lineage: Eukaryota > Metazoa > Echinodermata > Holothuroidea > Apodida > Chiridotidae > Chiridota > Chiridota heheva. The sequence continues at coordinate 385,876 of JAIGNY010002375.1, read as the reverse complement.
TTGGAATGCCCTTTTGAACCAGCAGCTTTTTAGTTTGAATTGCATGTTTGGTTCTATCTTTGCATTCTCATTGACAAACAGAAGATAGTTGGCACATGATTACATTCTTGTACCTCTTTAACAGATTATCAATGTTTCAAATTTGATGAATAAAGTCTCCTGTTTTACTAAAAACAAATGCAAGAGCCCTAGGGTCTCCCAGGCAGGGGTCTACTAGGGGCCATTCTCCAGCCTGTCTCGTCTGTTACAGAGATTGGCCCCACTGTTAAGATAAGTCCCAAACAAGAACAATATTTTCCATTGTAATCTTGCCTTCTAGTAATGCACTCTCCATCCATATACACGTGTATGGGGCCAAAAGTGGATTAACCCTTACTCTACCAGGGCTTTGAAAAAAGCGACCCCAATTTTTTTTTACATATGCATTTTTGACAACTTTCCTTTCATTTTCTTTCGTTACAAGTTTGGTTGGAAGAGATGCTAAGATATTGATCTTTTGAGTAATTAAAACCAATTTAGGAAATATTGGACAAAATTATGCAAATTAAGCAATTTGTGGCTAAGTATGGTCAACAAATGGTCAATCTTTGCAGAAGTATACTTTTTTGTCAGTATTGAAACCAGAGATTTGTGTTACATATTTAGATTCTTTTTGAAATTTCCTTTCCAATGATACTAATCTATAATTTTTAGGAAGAAAGGAAAGATGAAAACACATCAAAAATGATAAAAGTCAAAGGTCTCCTAAAAGCAGCAGCAGAAAAATAATTATGCAGTGGTCACGAGACTCGAAACTGGAGCGCTCGCATGCTAGCCGCATACATTACCTCTGCACCATGTAGTCGTTCAAATTAGACAGGTGTAATATATTTCTTGTAGGACAGGTTGTAAATAGAGGGGGTATGCCTTTATTTATATATCAAATGAAAGGAAATTTCAAGCGCTTTCGAAAGGCGGTTCAACGAAGCATGTGTGATGTACGGTTTGGGTACACGATTTTTTGAAGTAAAAAAAATGGGTCAAAAATGGCAGAAATTCATAACATTTTGAAGAAATTTCTCCAGAACAAAAGATTGCACGTAGGGATTATAAAAATTATACCAGAAACTAATACTATCATGTCTTAGTACTTGCGTGTTTTATTTTGAAGCAAAAATGTGATTTTGAAGTTATTGTAAGATTTAAAAGAGAAAAAAAAAATTGTAAATTGTTTAGCAATTTTTGAGTTTTATTCTTTTTTGATGTACTTTTTCTAAATATTATATAATACGACCCCTATGAAAAAGTTTCATTTTGTGAAAGAAATATCCGAGTACTTTAAAATGATACCAAGATTACTCCTATAGGACTGTGGTAAAGTCCCGATTTTATTTTTAGAAAAAGGTGGTTTGAAAACGGCGATACTATCGCTGTGTGGTAGAGGTTAATGGTGGGCCTACACCCATTTTGAGAATACTTCAGAAACCAGGCAGGGGGCAAGGAAACCTGCTTTCGGGTGTTTTAGAGACAGTGCAGTCTTAACCAAATTTTCAAAGTTTGAATGTAAATGATTACAATGTGGTTCTTGCTGTTTGTTAATGACAAAGAAGGATCAGATGCGATTTCTTTTAGGGGTTATCAGTATTCCAAACAAAGAGAGAAAACACATTTTTACACATTTGTCATTTGCAAATTGCTGTGATATGTGCATATGCTTTCAAACGATGTGTATCACATATCAATACTTTACAATGCTTTAAATGAATATTTGAAGTTTTATTATATAATTAAAGTTAACAATTAATAGATAAACCACCTAGTAAATAGATTGGAGATGACAAGAAGTATTATTTAAAGACCAAAATAAACAAACTGAGACTAGTTGATGAATCAATGGAATGCAGAATCTGCTCTACTGTATATTTGTCATGAAAAGCTGTTGTTTGATTATGGAGGAGAAAGTATAAAATTCAAAGTTTCTGATTAGTAGAAATATGTTATACAAATTACTGACAAGCCAATCAGAAACCCTTGCCAAAGTGATGTCACTGGTAAGATTAATTGGTCAAGTGTCAAGTAATTTTCTTGTGCCACGATTCCCTCTTTAACAACCAACAAATATTCAGTGCAACTGTGCAAACTTAGATTCTCATCCTGACTTTCTTTACATTTTGTGAATCTTATTTGTGTCCTAGACTGGAATGTGAAGAAAGTACAACTAACCTTGTTCTATCTACATTTTAATTCTTTACTGGGTTGAAGCTGTTGGAAAATACTTTGTTGTACAAATAAGCCTAATTAGCGTATTATGCAGCGTCAACCATACTCACTAGAAAAATACTCGAGACCTTTGCCTCTGTGCCTGATTTTGTAATCTAAATAGATTTCTACTCAGGCGTTAAGAACCAAAATGAATTGGTTTTTACAAAATATTTGGGGGTTGTAAGATTCAGCGCTAGGCAATTTCTCATCTTCTCATGATGCTTGAAAAAAACCTTGTATGTACTGTACTTGTTTACCATATAAATATATAACTCCATATATCATTCTTTTTAGGATCTATGGACACCTAGTTTCTATATTGGTTAACCCTTACTTTACCAGCACTTTGATGAAAATGCGCCTGGGAGGCGGAGTCAAAGACGGGGCACTCAAAACGGTGATAATATCTCCAGTGGTAGAGTAAGGGTTAAGCACAGGCTAATTATTGAAGGGTCCTTTGTCTTCCGAGCAACAAAGTCGGGCTCGCTCCGCTTCAGTGACCCGGTAGGCTGCCTACCGGGACCATGCTGCATATTTTTTCAAGTTGGCACACTTGTCGTGGATTAATTAACCCTTGATCTACCAGCACTTTCTTGAAAATGCGACTGGGAGGCGGAGGCAAAAGATGGAGCACCCAAAATGGCAATAATATCGCCGCGTGGTAGAGTAAGGGTTAAAAGAGTATTAAATCTGAGAATAGCACAAAGTTATTGCTGATCAAAGTTTGATTGAAATTTGACCTGGCGTACAGCTCAAAATCTTGATGTAATTTTAAAAATTTCTTTTCTAAATTTTAGTCACTGAAAATGATTGGAAAATCTATTCCTACTAAAATTTAATTTTTGCATGGCCGGGGAGGTGTGTGTGTTTGGGGGGGGTGGGGGGGTGGGTGGTAAGACTAAAAACTTTGATTAAAAAGTTACTGCATCATTTATAATAGACAATTAAAAAAACCCACACACATTTACATCAGAAAAAATTAAGGTCGCCCTCTAATACATCAGAAATTTGTATTTTGATGTATGAGATTTAAAAAATTGCTGTAAAATGATCGATGTTTAGCCGATTTTGATGATTCTTTGTACTACTTTCATGTATTTCAAAAAAAAAAAAAAAAAAAGATTTATTTTTTAGCTATTCGGTTTGATATGTTTTTTTTACATGTTCTACTTGAAGTTTACAAATGGTAGCGTTTTAACAATGTTGAACTTGTTATTGTGTCTCGTCTTGCTTCCAAAGTTATCCCCGAGTTTCTTATCTACTGAAGTTTGCATTGTTAACTTAGAAGCCTGAAAATCACTTCGTAATTATTCAAAATTTCACTCAAAATTTGTGACATTTTTGCAGACATAATTATAGTTTTAATCAAAATAATTGTGATACAAATATTACGAAAATGGAAAATGTATATTCTGTAAGGAATAACAATAATTTAAAACAAGATTGATCAATTTTTACAAACAGAATGATTCATAAGGTCATCTTTGTACTTGGGTTTTAAGAAGCAGTTGTTTTTAAGGAAGATCTTGGAAGCTTTTTCAGAACAACATCTTCATGTTGCAAGAGTGTTTTCTTTCTTTACCAATTAAAGTATCTTAGCCTGTCTTATTGTTTTTTCTTTTGAGGATCTACTCAAGGTGAAATAATTTTAAGAAGAAACCAGACGTACATCTCAAATAACATTTTAGTACATAACATCTTTTCTCATGTTATTTTGCTGAATTGCTCTAATTCATAGCTAAGATAATAGTCAAAATCACAGCTAAAACATGTGTAAAGATTATTTTAGTGGGTTCCATATTATAATGTTTTAAACAGGTCTGATTCATACCATTTCACAGACATTCTCCTAGGCCTCAATACACATTCCTGCAGTGATATTATTACAACTCAAAATGTTCCGTAATCTTATTTAAAATGTCATATGCATGCATCAAGCAATTTGTACCAACGTGACATTCAAACGATTGTGATATTACTCTTATGTTCATGCACGTGACGCGGTGCTCATGCAGGGGGTATAACGTTACCTATTTAGACAAACAGCATGCGGAGCAAGATGTATCTTACTAGGATCAGATTTCTTTCAGCTGTCTTCATCAAGGAGTATTATCATCTCCATCTTTTTATGCCCTTTGATTTTTGAGAAAATTTAAGATTCCTAAGCGGGCTGGTGGTCAATCTTCATAAAGAAGAAGAAAATGTTTCATTTATTCAGGTTTTTACATGGCTCGGACTTGTTTGAACATGTAGACATATAATGTAGAGAATTGGCAATCAGATACACATTCATCATCAAATGCATTTCCATGGATACCATTTTAACAATACCATCAATTCATTCTAATACTATATACTTTCTCATACAGCTTCAAAAGCAAATTGATTTACCCAATTTAAGTGAGCATTTTAGGGAATTTTATGATCATTTCTATTCAATCTTAAAAGAACTATGAAGCCATGATTTGAAACAATTTACATTAAGCATCTCAGACTATATACATATGACAGATGATAGGCCCAAAGCTACAGCATGAGGAACATGAGCTTAATGGTCTAGGGTTTGCTGAAAAATGTTATTATAAAAAAAAAAAGATCTAAAGATTCTGAGTGGAATGTTTTTAAATTTTGAAATAACTTATAATTAGTATTTGAGTTGCGGCTAGCCAAAGAATATTTTGTCATGTAAAATATGTGATGTACTTAGCATCTACCGTATATTCCCTAATAAACCCCCTCATGTTTTTTTTTGCAGTTACAATTGTAAAGTCTCACCTAAATTGATTGGGAATATTAAAATATAAATACAAAGTTAGATTTACTGTAACACTAGGCTTCAGCTAAAAGTCATTTAAAAACTGTAAAAATGCCCCAAAAATACAGTAAAAAGAGTTAAACTCGCTATGCACACAAGAACTCACTGAAAATTACTTGATGAGCAAAAATAATCAACCCAAAAAAGGGAACGAATCAGAAAATAAAGTGAATACACTGTTTCAACAGTGGTGAAGTTCAACGTAGCTTTCAAAATTACTCACAATAAGAATGAAGCTTCAGTTCTGGCTTATCGCTAAATATGCCTGGAGTGTTGGGTTTAATCGTAATGAAAGTGTACCATTCCTTTACTTCTAGAATAATTCTTTGCATTTTTTAATGAAAGTGATCAATCGTACTAAAGAAATGATTTTTCATTGTTTACATCTGAAAAGCCAAAAAGAAGTATTTTAGCCTCAGGGGTCCATACACTTTATACACTAGTTCCGCGATTTGTTTAATTTTACCTGCGGTTCTGTAAATTGTACATTTGAAATTTAACCTCAAATAAACACCTCCCACTTGAAAATGTAACGCCCCCCCCTCCCCCATGGCGTTTATTAGGAAATATACGGTATTTCTAATTGTTTATGTATCTGTCCTTATCTGTCTTGAAAATGAGGAAAATATCTTCTCCTAAATTTTGATTAGGGTAAGAGTTAAATTAAAAACAAAACCCCTTTTGTTAAACTTAGCTTTAATTACAAACCTCTGACTTGATCCAGAAAGAGGCTGGGTATCACTGACCAAAAGGGGGCATTTATAAGGCATGAAGGGCACTTTGAGGGCAGGTGTGAGGGCACTTGAAATATAAATAAGGGAGTAATCATGTACCAAGTGGTATTCCTGCATTCTTTTTAACTTGAGGAACTGTAAACAGCATGAAAAGAAGGCAAAATAGTTTTTAAAAGTATGTTTTTGTATAAAAGGGGCAGGTTGGAGCTCTCCTCTGACAAGGCGAAACTAGGTGTCTGCTTAATCCTCCAACCAATTACAGTAGATGATTTCCCTCCAACTATCTGTCTCCATCAAGGAGCTTTATCATCTCACATCTTTTGATGCCATTTGATTTTTGAGAAAATTTAAGATTCAATCTTCATAAAGAAGAAGAAAATGTTTCATTTTATTCAGGTTTTTCATGGCTCGGACTTGTTCAAACATGTAGACATATAATGTAGAGAATTGGCAATCAGATACACATTCATCATCAAATGCATTTAAATGAGCATTTAGGGAATTTCAGATCATTTTTATTCAATCTTAAAATAAGTATGAACCATGTTTTAAAACAATTTATGTTAAACATCTCAGACTATATTCATATGACAAATAATGTAATGAGAAGCCCAAAGCTACAGCGTGAGGAGCATGAGCTTAATGGTGTAGGGACTGCTGAAAAATGTTATTTTATTTCTTATAAAGAAAAAGATCTAAAGATTCTGAGTAAAATGTTTTTTTCAATTTTGAAATAACACTTTTTCTTTTTTTTTTTTGAGTTGCGGCTAGCCAAAGGATTTTCTGACATGTAAAATATGTGATGCACTAAGATTCTATGTTTAAATGTTCAGGTATTTGTCTTTATCTGTTTAAAAAAATTATCTACTCCTAAATTTTGATTAAGGGTAAGAATAAGATAATACAAAAAACACCCTTTGTCACACATTTTCAAGGCATGAAGGGCACTTTGAAGGTATGAAGGGCACTTTGAAGGCATGAAGGTCACTTTGAAGGCATGAAGGGCACATTGAAGGCATGAAGGGCACATTGAAGGCATGAAGGGCACTTTGAAGGCATGAAGGGCACTTTGAAGGCATGAAGGGCATTTTGAAGGCATGAAGGGCACTCTGAAGGCATGAAGGGCTCTTTAAAGGCATAAAGGGCACTCTGAAGGCATGAAGGGCACTTCATAGGCATGAAGGGCACTTTGAAGGCATGAAGGGCACTCTGAAGGCATAAAGGGCACTTTGAAGGCATGAAGGGCACTTTGAAGGCATGAAGAGCACTTTAAAGGCATGAAGGGCACTTTGAAGGCATGAGGGGCACTCTGAAGGCACGAAGGGCACTCTGAAGGCATGAAGGGCACTCTGAAGGCATGAAGGGCACTTTGAAGGCATGAAGGGCACTTTGAAGGCATGAAGGGCACTTTGAAGGCATAAAGGGCACTTTGAAGGCATAAAGGGCACTTTGAAGGCATGAAGGGCACTTTGAAGGCATGGAGGGCACTTTGAAGGCATGAAGGGCACTTTGAAGGCATGAAGGGCACTTGAAATGTAAATAAAGGAGGTGGTGCTGTAATGATATGTCGATTTTCACGATATCACGATATCTCCTTTCCCTCGACATGAAATATGCCTCTTAACACATATCCCGATACCAAAAACTAATACAGAACTAATACATTTTTGTGCAACTAGGCTAGGCTAGTTCGTTATGGTACTGACGTCATAGTAGTAAATCTAGAACACAAGTTTATGCCATGATCATTTCTGAATCAACTTTAAAAATAGGCAAAAATATCATAAAACATAATGAAAACAAAAACTAATTAAGAATTGTGCTCTTTCACCCCACACTGGCACACTGCCCCAAAAAATGCCTCTCACTTCGATGATTTATGGTCACATTGGCTGAATTAAAAGAAGTACTGATATTAACAATTTGTGTTTTTAGTTAGTTTTCTTGGAAAATATCAGGATACCAATATATCCCAATTCTTTTTTCCACGATAATTGATACATAATACAGCCATATCGTGATGGCACTATAATGGAGTAATCTAGGTAAAAAGCAGTGTCCCTGCTTTTTTTATATTGCGGAACAGTAATCAGCATGAAAAGAAGGCAAAATAGTCCTCAAAAGTATGTTTTTAGGAACAAAATGTAGAGTTTTAGTGACAAGGGCACCCCTCTGAGAAGGCAAAACTAGGTGTCTGCTTAATCCTACAACCAATTGTGGTAGATGATTCCTCCTCCAACCTGCTGTACCCTTATTTCACTTTCTCTTCTATTGCACCATCTGTTATTTTAATATAATGTAACTTTTCTGGCTCTATTTAACTTTAGCTGGGATTTGTTGCCATTCTCAGTAATAGCGCATCATGATTTTAGCAATAATATCACTTTAATTCTCTGCATTTGTTTTCAGACAATTGTACTTCCTTACATTTGTTTTTGGATGTGCTGAGAAGTTACATCAATCAATTGATCGATCGATTTATCAAACAATCAATAAATCAGTTGTAAGCAGTTAAAAAAAGCTTTTTTGAATGATAGCATTCAGAATTTGCAGTCTTGTAATTACTCTTCTTTACCATTGCCTACCCCACATTCTACTTTTTGTTTTTTTGCATCTTATTTTACCTTCTCTTAGATTGCACCATTTGTTATTTTGATATATTGTAACTTCTTAAGCACTATTTGACCTTAGTTGTGGACTTGCCACCAATCTGAATAATCGATCATCATGATTTTAGCAATGAAATTACTTTATATTTTCTCCATTTGTATCCAGACAATTGCACTTCCACCAATCAAGACCTGGCCTTACCAAAATGGTTTTACATTCAGCACATGGTTCAGGGTGGAACCACTCTCAAACATCGAAAGAGACAAGCCATATCTCTATTGGTAAGTAAACTGCATCAATATCAAATATCTGTATGATGGTTGTGTTACACAAAGTTCAAAGTTTTTATCAATACTTAATTAAAGAAAGATTGATGCAATCGAAATGTGGCTTGGTAGGAAAATGCTTAAAATCCTATACATAACACATATGAGTAACAAAGATGTTTTAATCCAAGTAAAGGAAAATGCTTAAACCTCAGTAACCTGATAGCCCAAAGGAAACTCTTTAAGTATTTTGGACATGCTGTAAGGGGAGACAAACTACAGAAGCTACTCATAACAGAGAAGGTGAATGACAGACCGGCTTGAGGCAGACCACGGAGGACCTGGCTGACTGATGTAAAATACTTGTACAGGTCTCAACCTTACAGAGTGTAAGACGTGCAGATGATCGCCTCTACTGGAAAAGGATGACTGCACATCTACCTTTGGTAACAAGTAAAAATGTTTTAGAATATTGCTGAGAAGTGAATTAATGCTAGAGAGATTCTTTGGAAGGTGGTTGCATGCATAGCACTGTTTCACATTGTAAAATTGTCCCATTACCACATTGAAATATCTGTTCTAGCTTGTTTAGGAGCCATGCCAATAAGAAGCTTACATAGGAGCCATACCAAGAAAAAGCTTACATAGGAGCCATACCAAGAAGAAGCTTACATAGGAGCCATACCAAGAAGAAGCTTACATGGGAGCCATACCAAGAAGAAGCTTACATAGGAACCATACCAAGAAGAAGCTTACATAGGAGCCGTACCAAGAAGAAGCTTACATAGGAGCCATAACAAGAAGAAGCTTACATAGGAACCATAACAAGAAGAAGCTTACATAGGAGCCATACCAAGAAGAAGCTTACATAGGAGCCATACCAAGAAGAAGCTTACATAGGAGCCATACCAAGAAGAAGCTTACATAGGAGCCATACCAAGAAGAAGCTTACATAGGAGCCATACCAAGAAGAAGCTTACATAGGAGCCATACCAAGAAGAAGCTTACATAGGAGCCATACCAAGAAGAAGCTTACATAGGAGCCATACCAAGAAGAAGCTTACATAGGAGCCATACCAAGAAGAAGCTTACATAGGAGCCATACCAAGAAGAAGCTTACATAGGAACCATACCAAGAAGAAGCTTACATAGGAGCCATACCAAGAAGAAGCTTACATAGGAGCCATACCAAGAAGAAGCTTACATAGAAGCCATACTAAGAAGAAGCTTACATAGGAGCCATACCAAGAAGAAGCTTACAAATATTTTGTTGTGTTGACCAAATATTTTGTTGTGTCAACATTGTTTCCAACTATTGCACAATATTTACATTTTTTTTATATATATACAATGGAGCAGAACATTAACAGATTTTCCCTTTAAAGCATTTTACATAGGAAATCAATATGCATACAAAAATAAAAGTGAAATTGAAAAATGGTTTTCACAACAGGATTTATAAAGAGAGGGGTGGGGGTGTAGGGTGGGCTTAAGGAGGGACAGGGTGAAAGAAAATAGGGGCAGGGTGGCATATCCGTAAGCATAACTAGGGGCCTTCTTGTATAATATCCTCAGTAGAAATAATTGAAATTTTTCAATATATATGTTCTGCAATGCAGATTTTCACACTCAAATTTTACAAAGAATAAATTTATATTTGCCTTAGTTGATATACACTAATTGGAAGTTGTTGAACTTTTGGCTGTTATTTCCTGTTTACTGTTTGTGTAATTAAGTACTTGTAGATGAGAATTTTATGGCTGTAAAATATTTCTTATAAAAGTTCATTACAGAACACTCTATTACCATCACTCATTCTTGAGACATAGCAAATAAGAGAGGAAAACATCAAAGGTTTTACAAAGCAAAACTGTGATGCATGGAATTTTAATCATTCTTCACAAAATAGTATTTGGTATGCAGTGAAAACTAGTGTTGTACGGTGGTTAACATGCTATCCGTTGTGATGTCTTCATAGTTCAGATACAACAAAGTAATGGTAAGAGTTAAGTCACAAATTACAACTAAAACTTACAAATTGGTGTCAGACATGAAGGGAAAATATTGGGGGTGGAGACTTATTTTTGGTTTGCATGCCAAGCATTTTAAGCGAGCCTATGTAATGGCGATTACGTCTGTCCGGCCGTCCACAGATTTGTCCTGAGATTTCCTCAGAAATGTAAAAGTTTTTTGAGAATTCCTCAGAAAATGTTAAAGTTTCTCAGAGTCCCTCAGAAAAAGTTAAAAGTTTCTTTAGATATCCTTATGGAAGGTTAGAATTTTCTTATAAAATGTTAAAGTTTTTTAGAGGTACTTAAGACAGGATTAAAGACTAGTTCCTTAAAAAGTCTACAATACATTTGATATTTTCTTAGAAGATAACTGTAAAATGATATAATTTTCCAGTATTCATCAGAGATCCTCAAGTCTCTCTTGTAGCACTTGAGATTTGAAATCCTTAAAATTCTTTAAAATATTTAGGCACCAAACAGTTATATTAGGCATGATTTTTTAAACTCTACCTTTATTATTGTGGTCATTTGCCTAAAGTTGCTACAGTATATGACCTGACCAGACTTTTTTACTTAGTATGCTTAGTCAGGGAGTGTGACAGGATGTGATTGCATATAAACATAGGGAGGGATGCCATGTGGGACATGGATGGGGACCATGAGGGACATATGATATGATATTTACCATGTTGTATACACCAAGGGCTATATTAGGCATAATTATTTGACTCCGCCTTTTTTTCTTATTCAACAACTCATTTGCATATAAGTTATTGTTTGAACTGACACTTTAATACATAGTATGCTCAATCAGGGACTGTGATAGCAAGGATGAGACTTCTTATGGAGCTTATGGGACATCATGTGAGACATAGGGTGGGATGACATGTGGGATGCCATGTGGGACATGGGGTGGGATACCATGTGGGACATGGGGTGGGATGCCATGTGGAACAGGGTGGAAAGCCACGAAGAATATGAGGTGGAATGCCATGCAGGACATAGGGTGGATTGCCATGGGATGGAATGTCATGTGGGACATGGGATGATATAAGATGTCATGTGGGACATGGCGTCCCACCCCATTTCAACAGGTCATTTGCATATAAGTTATTATATGAACTGACACTTTCATACATAGTATGCTCAATCAGGGACTGTGATAGCTAGGATAAGACTTCTCATGGAGCCTATGGGATGTCATGTGGGACATGGGGTGGGATGCCATGTGGGACATGGGGTGGGATGCCATGTGGAACAGGGTAGAATGCCATGTGGGACATGGTGGGATGCCATGAGTAACACAGAGTGTGACATAGGTTGTGATGCCATGTGTGACATAAGGTAGGATGCCATGTGTGACATAAGGTAGGATGCCATGTGTAACTTAAGGTAGGATGCCATGTGTGACATAGGTTAGGAGGCTATGTGGGACATAGGGTGGGAGGCCATGGGAATATGGGATGTGATGCCATATGGGACATATAGTAGGATGTCATTGGGACATTGGGAGGGATACTATGTGAAACATATGGTGGGATACCATGTGGGACATCAGGAGGTGGGAAGCCACTGGTGCAGGACACAGGGAGGGATGCCATGTGGGACATTTTGAGGGATGTCATGTAGTACATATGGTTGGATTAATGTGGGACATACATGTAGGATGGGATCCATGTGGGTCATAGCATGGGATGCCATGTGGGACATAGGTGGAATGCCATGTGGGACATATGGTGGAATATATCATGTGAGACACTGTATGGTGGAATGCCCTGTGGGACATAAGATGGAATGCTATGGGATGTCATGTGGGACATGGGATGTCATGTGGGACATAAGGTGGGATGCCATGTGGGAGATATGGTGCAATGCCATGTGGGACATGAGGTGGGATGCCATGTGGGAGATATGGTGGAATGCCATGTGGGACATGGGATGGGATGTCGTGTGGGACATGGGGTAGGATGCCATGTGGGACATGGGGTGGGATGCCATGTGGGACATGAAGTGAGATGCCATGTGGGATATAGGTGGGATGCCATGTGGGACATGGGGTGGGATGCCCTGTGGGACATAGGATGCCATGTGGGACTTAAGTGTGAGATGCTATTTATATAATTGGCCGGGTCATATGATATGGGTATCAATTTGCATGGGCATGTGAACCATGACGGTATTTACCGTTCTAGTTGTAATAGAAATTGATAGAGAAACAACAAATTCTTCCTATTTAGAATTTAAGTTATATTTTTATTTGTAGTGGAATAATCACCTTTAAATTGTGCATGAAATTAAAGGATAAGTGTAGTGGACGCATGTCTAATTTGAAAGATAAGAAAACAACTTTAGAAATGACTTGATTTCTTGCTCAATGTGAAAATGACTTGATGTTAACCACTACTTTACTAGCACTTTTTTGAAAATATGCTCGGGAGGCGGGGCCAAAGATAGGGCACCCAAAATGGCGATAATATCGCTGCGTAGTAGAGTAAGGGTTAATCAAGGCATGATTATTGAAGGGTCCTCTGTCTTCCAGGCTGCAGAGTTGGGCCCATTCTGCTTCCGGGACCCGCTAGGCCACCCACTGGGACCATGCTGCCTATATTTTCAAGTTGGCGCATTTGTCGCGAGTTGATTAAGCCTTACTCTACCAGCACTTTTTGAAAATGCGCTCGGGAGGTAGGGCCAAAGATGAGGCACCCAAAACGGCGATGATATCGCAGCGTGGTAGGGTAAGGATTAATAAAGGATGATGTCTTGAGTTTATTGTATAATTTGCTGATCACAGTAATTTTCAGCTCACCCCACTCGGAGGAGTGGGGTGATTTTGTCCTAAGTCAATTATATTTAGGACTCTGAGGAGAGGGGCGATTTGTCCCAAGGCAATTATATTTAGAACTTTGAAGAGAGGGGTGATTTGTCCCAAGGCAATTATATTGAGGACTCGGAGGTGGAAAAAATCTATGGTTCTGCCAGTTATAATCGTGGGAAAATCGGGAATTCGCAGGAAGAAAAAAAATCATTAAAAAAAGAAAAATTGTAGATTTCTTGAGTAAACAACAGGATATGTGGTAAATATGTGCACTAAAAATGTTCCTGTGGATAAATTGTGCGATGAAAAGTACATTAATTGTGAAAAATGGAAAGATGTAACAGCTTCTATTTTTAAAATGGATTTCTATTGTCAAAATGGACTGGAATAAAGCCTTCACATTGCCATTATACTCCTTTTTTGGTAGCTAAAAAAACTCTGTACCAGAATAGCTAACTAAATTTTTGTTTGCTATTCTGGTACAAAGTGTATTAAGTACCAAAAAGGGAGTATTATGGTAATGGGAAGGCTTTACTCTTGTCCATTTTGACAATAGAAATCCATTTTGAAAACAGAAGCTGTTATGTATTCACTACCGTAATATTAGTCTTTCTGTTGCGATTTTTTGTGGGAAGATTTTCAATACCTTTATTCAGAATCGTGGGAAATTTTATACTTCCAAGTCTGCAAGACTGCATCAGCAGTTGTGCTTCTGTTCTATCACATAAATATGTTTTCTATTGAGGTGCAGTGGCTTAGTGATTAAGGAGTCCAGCTCGTACATTTGGTCTGAATCATGCAATACATTCTCTGTCCTAATCCCACAAAACCTCCAATCTGTCAGGGTCTATTATTGCTCAGAACAGCAGCAACAATCCAGAGCAAGCAATTACACCAGGGATCAGAGCAAGCAATTACACCAGGGATCAGAGCAAGCAATTACACCAGGGATTTCCACACACTTTACCTCACTTTCCATGGTCATAATCTGACATTGATTGTAAACAAATTCACTGCAGCTCACTAACTTTCACACTCAACACAAGGACAAAAGTATTCCCCTGTGGTCAAAGTGTCTGGCTTGAAGTAATAATTTACAAATAGGGTGGTATTTAAGAGTGAAGGTTTTGTTTGTTTGTTGATGAGTGATTTTAAGTGATGTTTTTGTCCATCCTTGTAGGCTTTAAGGATTTTTGGACTAAAAATCTATTGCAACAGATTTTCATCGTGTATTTAAAAGGTATCGGGTTTGATTCCCATAGTGAGCTGCATTGTGTCCTTGATCAAGACACTTTACTTCCTTTAGTCCACTCATCTGTGAAAAATGAGTACCAGCACTGCTGGGGAGTTAATCTGCGATGGACTGGTGTCCCATCCAGGGGAGTCCTGTACTATCATCTGCTTGCGCCATGGAAACCGGAAATAAGGACCTGCTCTATGAGCCTAATGGCTCGATGGAATTAGCCTAGCTAGCTTTCATTTCTATAAATGTCGTCATACATATAAGCCTTCAACTTACCTCATAAGGGTGGATTAGAGGAAAGTAAATGATCTCCTCTCCACCCCTCCTCATTCACAAAAATAGACTGAAACAAGTATTCATAATTTGGGCATAACTGTTGTATTGTAGTTTGTGTTGTTCTTGTGTTCCAAATAAGTGTGAAAAATGAAAATGGTTGTTAAAACTAAAAATAAACCCAACCAGCATCTGCAAATGTCTTGTATACAAATTGCAGCCTGCTGTGCTCATTTTATTTCCAAATTGAAGGACTTAATTACTCAAATGATCAGAAAGGTTTACCTGATGTCTTCAATCAAAAGAAATGAAAGTACACAGTAGAACACCATTGGGAATTAGTTACAATTGTGTGGAAGCAAGAGCGGCAAACGGGACTGAATTTTTATTATTTTTTTATTCTATTCTAACTTGTTGTTCACTGGCTTGTTGAATTTTCCTGTATTGTCAATGGCTGATGTAAAATTCTGGCAGGGAGGACAATATCCCCAACATGTAGGATTAAGTCCACTAGCACTCAACTAGGTAGACTTGAGTGAAACTAGCTCTCCTAGAACCCCAGTAGCAGGGCCACTGTTAGTCAATGTGGGACTGGGGGGGAAGCCATAGTTTATTACACAGCTGTTCAGAACACTGACAGATCCAAGGATTTGTAAAAAGAGGGACGTGCAATATGTCAACAATTTTGAAAAGCAAAAAAGAAAATGGTCATCAGCTTTTTGGCAATAACTGCCACTGCAATAACGATACTTTTCCTCATTTTTGTAAGCCTCCTTTGACCATTTCCTCCACCCCCCTAGGACACAGTGGAGCAACATCCCTGTACAGTCCCACAACCTTCTCATACAAGCACATATATTGTATGTTAAATATGTTAGTACTGACTTCTTTTGCAGCATTTTCAAACTCTTGATACACAAAATATTTCTTACTCCATTAATTCTTTGCCTGAAGCAAACAAAATGTTCAATCTGTCTGCTTTAATGGCAAGGATGCAATTTGCATGTGCTTCAAAGTGCATTGTAAAACACTTGTTTCAAAGCTTTAAATATGCAAAATTCTTTGATATCACCATTCAGTGAATCCCTTCAAATCTGTATATACTTTTGCCAATGGGTGAAAATAAGGTTTCCATGGAAACATTACTTGAGTGTTTTTGTAGCATCCTGTTTCCTTTTTTAAAGGTAACAGTCAGATGGTTTCTTGATAAGTGAAAGGGGAGTGGCTTGATTGTTGTCAAACTATCACCGATGATGAGAACATGCTTATTTTACAGTTAGGACAAATTAATATGCAAGGAATATGCAAAGTTGTTTTGACCTCTGTCAGCTCCTTATCTATCAAGGTCTATTCGTGTATTGTAGATCCATTGTAATAACTTTTATGACCTTAATCCTAATTCCCTCAGCACCAGGAGGGACGCATAATGATTTTGATGAGTCTACTTTGAAAGAGGCGAAATCGTCATATGGACACAATGTTTAGAACTCCATGAAAATTGCTTACTGCACAATTTCTGACCTTTATTGTATGGTACATATCAAATAAAACCGTAAGCCTGAAAAATGCTTGATATAGCCCAGTCAGTTAAGGCAATAAACTGCAGATTTTTTTTGAACCAATAGTTGTAGGTTCGAATCCAGTCGTAACCATTTTTCTGAAATTGTTCTTTTTCTTTTTATGCTCATTGTAATTTTCATCTGGTGACTATTATCTTACTAATATTTCACTTTCACTTCTTTCTTTCTAACAAATACGTTGAAAAAACAAGTTTCTCGTAGATGTTATAATGTCATGCACTAGTTATGATTGGATCTTCACACACACAACGCTATATGTATGCATATGTGCAAACAAACAGGAATCAATTGTGCATTCCAGAACCGGAAGTACATCGTCCAATTTTATGGAGACCAACGATGTACAAACCGAGATGAACGTCACTCTTTAATTGAAAGTCATGAAAAATATAATTCTGTTATAATCTCCAGTAAGAAGTTTACTAGAAAATTGAATTTAAGCAGAATATTTGTAATTCTTTATGTATGTTGTGATGTATGGATAGAAATTGTGATCATAATTTCCTCTTATTCCACCTCCATAGCATACTTTTCTTGTACTTACACGCAGAGCTGTAACTTAACTAAACAGTATATACAAAGTAATAATAAGAAAAGAAGTGCTTTCAGAAACCTTGAAGGCTATAATAAAGTAGATACCTTGAAGGTTATAATAAAGTAGATACCTTGAAGGTCATAATAAAGTAGATACCTTGAAGGTTATAATAAAGTAGATACCTTGAAGGTCATAATAAGTAGATACCTTGAAGGTTATAATAAAGTAGATACCTTGAAGGTCATAATAAAGTAGATACCTTGGAGGTCATAATAAAGTAGATACCTTGAAGGTCATGATAAAGTTGATGCCTTGGAGGTCATAATAAAGCAGATACCTTGGAGGTCATAATAAAGTAGATACCTTGGAGGTCATAATAAAGTAGATACCTTGGAGGTCATAATTAAGTAGATTAGATTGAAGTACTCCTTGCACAAATACAAGAAATTGGAAAAAAAGCGAGGAAGAAAGGGGGAAAAAGAGAAAAAAGTAAAAAGCTTAAATAATGTATTGCATACTGAGAAATTACTCATCAATTTGCATATCAATTCTAATTATGTATCGGCCGGAGCTATTGCCAAATATTTAAAATTTTGAACAACCATTAGTGAACTTTCAGAATCATATTTTTCATTTCAGGGTCTACATTACCTTGTGTAGTACTGGACACAATTTTGTGTATTACTGGAAATAATCTTTTGTATCACTGAATACAATCTTGTGTATCACTGGACATAATCTTGTATATCACTGGACGCAATGTTGTGTATCACTGGACATTATCTTGTCTTTTGTATCATTGGAAAAAATTTCTTGTATCACTGAACATAATCTTGTATATCACCAAACACAATCTTGTGTATCACCAAACACAATCTTGTGTATTACCAAACACAATCTTGTGTATCACCAAACACATTCGTGTGTATTACCAAACACAATCTTGTGTATCACCAAACACAATCTTGTGTATCACCAAACACAGCTTTGTGTATCACTGTATACAGTTATGTGTATCACTTAATCAAAAATCCAAGACTTGCTGTTCTGCCGATATTCTGTGAATTACTGTATCTAGTAAAGATATTGTGAGCTTTGAAAGTAACTGCCACCAGAGATCCAATAGCCTTTAAATTCATAGCAGATTTAGAGTTAAAACTATCCAAGTGTTTCTCCGGAAACAGCTAGTAAATATTCTGTTTCTACAATTAACACATGTTACACCTGTGGGTTTTGCCATCAACTCGAGCACTTAGCAAACAGCGAACGAAATGCTGTGTAATTTAGTCAAAAGATGCTTTGTGGGAATTGATGCGATTATAATCATATTTACTGAGGAAACTGGAACCATGTCTGAACTTTTTGAAATCCATCTGAACTTAAGTAAGTTCATAGTGCTTCATAGATTTCTCTTTTTTAGGTATGGTCTTCATTTCAATTTTCTATTTTCCTTTTATTAATTTTCAAATATCTTTCCAATAGTGTGATTATATTATACATTTGTGATCTTGAAAAGGTAGTTTTCATTAAATTATTTAACATAAGATTTTCTACAACCCTTTATAAACATTCATTATTAAGCAATTTTTTTAGTACTCAAAGAACACAGTAAAAACAAAATTAATGTTATTCCTCACTCAAGATTGTGTCCCTGAAGATCCTGTTAGGGTCCACGTCATTAAGGCTTTATGCGACCGGCACCCGACCGACAGGCAACCGGTCGCGGACGGAGTCCGACTGAAAATAGCACAGAGTTGCCTATTGAATCAATGTCAACACAAGAAACGAGCGTCCACGCATTCACTCTTAGTTTGTATGCACAGGAAGGACTGTACAATGTGTGTGAGCTTTCCGTGTTTGTCTTGGTATGAATGGGAATTAACTTGAAAGTTCAACAAAAGATAATCTCTTTTGTTTGCCCATGGTTTGTTGGGGAAATTATTGATTTTGTTTTGAATTCAACTTTGTGAAGTGAAAAGTGGGTATGTATGTAGGATGGGCTATATTATGTTACAAGTTCAGTGTGATGGTTGTCTTAAAACAGTGTACAGCAGGCCCTACATTATATTGTTTCCAGGATTTGATAAATTGCTTAAAAAATAAACATATTGATCGTTGCTGATTTTAAACTTCTTTACTCTCTTATTTTATAATTCCAACAGATAGATCATCGTCTTAATCAATTTAAATAGGCTATTCCTTTTTTTTCTTCTTCCTAGAACATTAATATATTTTCAAAAGCATTTCTTGTGTTTTCATACTAAAGGTAATTGGAAAAATAAATTAGGTCCTAGTTTGTGTTGTGTCTTCTTTCCACAAAGTTTACAGGTTTAGACCTATTTTAATTTAACCAAAAAAAAAAAAAAAAAGGAGCTTGACTTGATCAAACCCTGAAAAATAAAAACGTTAAAAAATGTTTTTAGTTCATATCATAGCCCTTAGGGCTTAATAAACTTCACACGGAGTGGCGAAATAAAGCACCCGTTTTCACCGTAAAGCTTAGCCCAGGCTTATATTGAATTTTTGAAACCGACATATACAGTAGTAGAGCAGGGGTTGGGGGTATTTTAAAAATATTCATATGCTCCAATAATATCTAAACAAAAATGTTGTTATCTTCCCTTTATCTTCACCTTTGTAGGCAAATGGTCAAGATATCTCTGGTGACCCTCCCAGTGACGGGGCAAGGGGAAATCGCCCCCCCCCCCACCCCTGCAAAAATGTTGTAAGGTCACAAGTTTGTCACACAAAGAATGAACATATGGAAAAAAAAGTGGAATTACATCGCACCCATTTTTTAATGAAATTATCAACGATACTACGCATACACTGGGACGTAAAAAACGTTACTAATTCAGGCACCCTGAAAATTTGTGAAGAGGTCTAAAATATCCATACGCTTCTGAAAAAAGGTACAGCTAACTATCGTCTTTTTCATGACAGTTTCCTTTGTTTTAATATAATTCCTGTGTTAATAAACAACGGTGATAAAATGTATTTACTCGTTGTTGAGAATATAAATGATTTGATACGGAATTGTTGGTTCAATTGGTAATTGTGGCCAATCTAAACAGATTTATTTATTACTGAGCAATGTTAATCAACTGCATCACGAAACCAGCAATACCACGAGGTAATGATCAATTGCGAGCAGTAACCTAGATCAGGAAGCTGTTACTTTGACAACAGTCCCTGCCTAGATTCCGTAATATGAGACGTGCTCCCCGCTTGAAATAAACAATATTCTTCCATCAAGTGATATTCCTTGTATAACACACGTGGCCGCTAACATGTCGAGTTAGCGTCCACATGTTTTTTTTATATATTGCCCCCATTTGAGAGAGAAAAAAAATTAAACTGAAAACAATTAAAATTATAGTTTTGATTGTTTTGTCATCTAGAACCACTAAAATATTATTGTTAAATTACAATAAATAAGAACCCAATCACTTGCGAAAAACTTATTTCTTGTTATAGTTAACTACCCAGGCATACTACATTATATTAAGCAACACTTATTAAGTCAGAGTTATACGCCGGGGCAAACTTCGTTCTGACGCAAACGTTTGATTATATTCTTACAAATTATATTCTTAGTGTAATTTAATATAACTTGCACTAAAGATGTATAAGAAATTTTTCTATGAAATTCTTTCATAAAAAATATATGTTACCAAAATTGAGATATTCCTAGATGAAACAGGTTTTAAGCAAACCAATTCATTTATGGCATATGCAAACTAGGCAATTTATAACAAACGGATTTACAATGTTTGGCCATATCAGTAACTTGCTAGAATGAATTTACTCACTGGAATAATAAGGGCAGTTGTACCCTTTTCCCTTCTAAAGAGCTAAAAAAATATAATTTGCTCCGAATTTAATCTGCAAATTTAAAACTAGAGTTATGCTCTCAAAGAATGGGGCGCTAGATCTCAAATAACGCGGCAAAGCAAACATGATAAATAACTCTGGCTATAAATTTTCAGTCCAATGCATCCAAACTCACCAGAGTGTTTATAACTCACTGATGAAAGCATTCTTTTAAAAATCCAAATGAATCCTCAGCCCCACATTACTCACATGACTTGGCCCTGCAGTAACCAACTCCAAAATACCTGGCTCTTCACAATAAGTTCAATTGTGTGCATATAGATGAATGGGAGTGTAATTACTGATGCATAAAATCACTAAACTTTCTGTGGTGGGTTTCTTAATTGCTTCCAGCAGAGTCTAAAAGTCATACCCCCAAAATGGAGGTTCTTGCAGGTGAAAAGACTAAAAATTTGTAGCGTGGATTAATTGGGCGTAATGCCTGCATTTACTTGCAATTGGTGAGCATTATCCCAGATGATACCTTCTGTAATATGCACAAGTCAACTTTTCTGTCTGAAAAAGATTTAAAAGAGAGTATAGACCCTGGACATAAAGTCTAACCTTAGTTTTAATATAAAATAAAGCTAAAAAAACAATCTTGAAACAACATCTTTGAAGCCTGTTCCATTTTCGAAACATCTACTTTAAAAGTTCAATTAAGAAGTTAAATTAAGATTTGGTATGTATTAAGGCCTCTCAAAAAATTGCATGCTTATCGTTTGTTATTTATTTTGAGGTACCTTATTCCTCATTTCTATTTGTCTGTAGGTGTTTATTTTGTTTTTCCAAATATTTATTTCTGCTTTTTCAACTTAACAAAAACAACTTATATATACACAAATACAACAAACTCATTTTGTTAACAATTTACAAAGTAAGATGAAGAATTCCATGTCATTTTAGCGTGATAGTATTAAAAAAGAGAGAACTTGAAATTGCACAAGCTTAGGACTTATAAAATATTTTTACAGCATGTTGATGTAGGCTGGCATACTTTCTATATGCCAGATCAATAAACTTGTTGTAAGTATTGCTATTGGTAGATAATTATTTTTTAACTTGAAGAGAAAACTAAAAAGTTTTAAGAAAATTATGAAGTATGTGGTTTAAGTTCTTGAATTTTGCAACGAAAGATAAAATACTTTGCATGAAAAAAAAAAGAAGAGAAATGTTGTTGCCCTTTTTTTTAAAAAGTCAAACAAAGCGATCATTTGAATGAAAAATGGTGGCTTTAATAAATGATAGACTGAACATCATCCAGGAAAATTTGACAAAACTGACATTCCCAAAAAAGATGGTGCATAGTTTTGTTATGAATTTTGCAAAAAGAACACAGGGAAGCATCAACATATCCAATTTCATATAGGTAATTTTTGTTGAAATAATCCTATGCACAAAACGAAATTGGAAGCACAAATTTGGTTTACGAACCATAAAATGTGTTATATTGAATATTTTAGTCCAATTGGGACAACCAGTCTCCCAATTCTTCTGGGCACACCAAACACAAATAACAGATTTAACAAGCTTAGGATAATAGACTTTTGAAACCTTCCGTGACCTGTTAAAAATATGGATCAAGTTTTCTTGATTACAATGGGGAACTGGAATTGCCACAACCCAGTGAGATGGGATTGCATGAATTTAACTCAAGTAACTAGTAAAAGGGAGAAAATCATTATTATAGCTCAGGGCTGTATTATCATTATCAAAAAGATCCTGAACTTAACAAATACCCTTTTCTGACAGTTGCCTATAAAAAATAGAATTATCATTAATATGGATAAAGATGTTATTCTAAATCAACTGGCTACCAAAAAAGTCAGCAACCGGGCAATGAAAAGTAAGAGCACTTCCAGGCTTTACAAACATCAGATATAAGATTACAATCAATATCAATATCATTTAAACAGACATTCCCTTAAAAACATACGCCCACCAAATTGCTATAGATTGATATCAAAAACAACTTACAATGCTTTGGAGTTGTATCAAAATATATTTTAAATGTGGCATTCTAAGACCGCCATTTACATAATCTTTGATTTAAGTAAAGCGGTTTTTTTCCCATTTTTCCATTCCAAATAAATTTATAGAGCAACTTTTTAACATCTGAAATTAAACTATTTGGGGGGTTCGGGAGAACAGAAACAGGTAAACAAGTTCAGAAAGGGCTAATGATTTGATGATTGTAATTTTACGTATAGAAGTAAGATCTCCGGTTGACCACATTCCAAGTGTACTTTTTAGACATGAGAGCTTAGGTTGATAATTCACGGCAAAGAAGTCCTTCTTCTTGTGGTTAAAGAAGATAACCAAATAACGAATCGGTCCATGAAAAATGGTTAGATGAAGTTTATTTATAAAGGAGGGGGAGTTTTAACAAAATGATCTTGGGGAAAAAGAAAAGATTGATCAATGTTAACTTTAAGGCCAGAAGTAAAGCGAAAAGCACTTATGGCGTCGAGCCGTGGACATTGACTCAGACGTGCCATTAAGGAAAAGCACTATCGTCTGCACATTGTGAAATGTTCAACTCATTATTTAAAATATTAACACCATGAATAGAATTACAGTTTCTAATTTTAATAGAAAAAATCTCACAAGAGAAAAATATACAGGCTTAACAGGCACCCTTGACGGACCCCGCGAGAAATACTATAAAAAGAAAAAAACCGGATGAATGACCGTTATTCAAAACACAAGTACTATCATTTGAATATAAGGTGTTCAACCAGCTTTTGAAGTCGCAGCTAAAGTTAAAAAAAAGGAAGCGACCTATTAATAAAATTCTTGCTAATAGTATCAAACGCCTTTTCAAAGTCTAAAAGGAAAAGAAAACCATGCAAATCGTACTGTAGTATAACTGTAACTAGCTGTAGTGTACTGAATAAGATCAAGAACTAGACGAATATTTCCCCTATGTAAGAGCCCTTGATAAAGCCAGTCTGGTCACACTAAGTAATATGTTAAGAATTGATTTTAATATAGAGGCAATAGACTTAGCTGCTATTTTGTAGTCCATATCGAAAGTGTTACACAGTCGGTCTCCAAATCTTGCATCTAGTAGTATCTTTGTCTAATTTGGGAATTAAAGTTATAACTGGCCTCCTTGTTCACTGCATGGCAAGATGTTTATCATCACAGGCGTAATAGAATGAGTTAGTAACCAAAACCCCCATATCTCGCCAGAAGGTTTAATAGAACTCAACTGGCAAGCTATCGGTGCCAGGGGTCTAAGTATTAGGCATACTTTCTAAAGCATGAAAACATCCATTTATTGTAAGTTGACCTTCACATGTAAAACTATCATCATTACTTAAATTAATATTGTTAGGTAAATTATCAAAGAATTGTTCAGGGATCACACAATTGTCATTCATATACAAGTTTGCATAGAACTCTTTCTCAGCCTTTAGAATATCGTGACTATTACAAATTTGTACATCATCAACCATAAACTTTGAAATAACATGATTCTTATGATTGCGCCTTTCAAGACCAAGAAAATAACGACTGTTTCGCTCACCGGCATCAACCCATTGTGCATGGGAACAAACAATAATACCATTGTATTTATTATTAAGAGGGAATCTAATTGTTTCTGAGCAACATCCAAATTTCGCTTATTGATATCAGAGGGATTGTCATAAAAACATTTCTCACAGGTTTCTAATTCGTTCATAATATCATTCTCATGTTGATTACACTCCTTTGCCTTTTTGGAAGAAAAAGAAGTAGATCTCTGCCTAATATAAAACTTAATGAGCTCCCACAAGTCAGATGGGTTCAAATGAGAGTAATCGGAAAGGGTAGTACAGTAGTTATAACAGTTTTAATCATATCAACATATTCACGGTCAGAAAGAAGTGTCACAATAAATTTCCAAAACCCACGACCTCTTTTCTCAGAACAAGGGGACATGTTAACAGTAACAAGTGAATGGTCACTTTTTAAACTTGAAAGAATATTACAATCATCTATTTGCTTACACATATTTCTGGATATAAGAAAGAAATCTAATCTACAACAAGGAAAATTATTAACGCTTGAATGCCAAGTATAACTTAAATCGTTAGGATGTCTCCCTCCATATATGAACGAGATCAAAATCATTATTAATAGTCATGAGCCCACTGCGTGATTTAAAATGTGTTCTACTGTTCATACCTTTCTTATCCAGTTCTAAATTCATAACCAAATTAAAATCACCTCCTAAAATAATGGAAGAACCCGTACAGTTGTTTAATATTATTCTAAGATCAGCATAAAACACTGGATTATCTTCATTTGGAGCATAAATATTAGCAATAGTGAAAATGTCACTGTCAATAGTTGCATCAACAATCAAGAGTCTGCCAGAAGGGCAAGAATGGACGACATTATAAGTAAAATCCAGAGATGCTTTACACAAAATACAAGTACCCCTAGAATCTATAAGACCATGAGCAAAGATCATTTTTCCACCCCACTCATGCGACCACTGGAATTCAGCATTAATATCGCTATGTGTCTCTTGAATTAAATCAAACGAATAGTCCCGTTGATAAAGCCAATTAAAAACTTGTCTTCTCTTCTTGTGCCCATTTAAACCATGGACATTAAATGAACATAGATTAATAATGATGACAATGTATATAGGACATACAATATCTAAGGAATTCTAATTGGTGGCTACACCTACAATTAAAAAAAAATACCAGAACATTGCAATAGCGATTAGTACTCTGACAGGAATCCATGTTTGTGTTCACACAAGTAAATCTTAAATTGCAGGCATGGAATAAATAATTTAAACGGATTGAGAACAAAGCAGATAGTTTTCCAAAAGGTACAAATAACATAGACAGAAACAGAATAGTTTCTCCTGAGAATTATGTATAAATACATCAAACACAACACATTTGCCATTTACATGTTTAAGTAAGAATAACACATCAAGTTTGACGGATGGTAATTGGCCACTTATATGCAGTGGCGGCACCAGGATTTTGGTCATGGAGGAGGAAGGGGGGGGGGGGGGACGAGGGGAAAATTTGTCTGTAGGTGTTTATTAATGAAGGAGAGTAGGCAATTCTTACAATGTGTTTTTGGTGAAGAGGGGATATAGCATCTTTACCTCCGTGCGTCTGTCTGACCGACCGTTTATCCATCCGGCCGGCCACATCTATTGTCCATCCGGCCTTCTGCATTGTCAGCTACTAGGGAACAAAAATTGCTGCCCTAGGAAAGGAATTCAAACTTTTATTTATTTATAGACATTTATATAAAGAGAACAAAAGCGTTTCAGGCTTGAATAGCAGCAATTAAAGGATTTGTTCTGGGATGAAAATAGTTGAATAATAGATGTGATGATTGAATGGAATTTATAATGAAATGTCTTGCGAATAAATAGCAAAAAACAAAACAATAAGTCTTGGCTTGAATAAAGTGGATGTTAGGTGAATGGGGGATGGTAGGTGAATGGGGAACGGTGAATGGGGCTTGTTGGGGAATAGAGGATGGCAGGTGAATGGAGGATTGTAGATGGACGGGAATGGCATGTGAAGGGGATGGTAGGTGAATGGGGCATGTTGAGTTGATAGAAGTGGGAATGGGAGTGAGAGGAAATAATGTTGGGTGGAAAATGGTAGAATGATTGGTAGATGTAGGAAGTAGGATGAAGGTGGGATGCCATGTGGGATTGGATGGAATGGCCTGTAGGACAGGGTGGGATGGCATATGGCAGGATGGCATGTGAAACAGGGTAGGATGGCACATGTTACAGGTAGGGATGGGATGTTGGACAAGGTGGTGTGGTATATGGGACAGGGATGGATGGCATGTGGGACAGGGTGGCATGATATATTGGACAGGGTGGCATGTTATATTGGACATGATTTCCTGTAGGGAGGGAAGTAGGATGGTATGCAGGGGTCAAATTTTAAATTTTCACCACTGTTTCACCACAGAACAGTGCTTTCTTAAAAAACAAAAAAACAAACAAAAACACTGTTCCGGATCAAATTTCACTGTTCCAAAAAAAAAAGAAAAAAAAAAGGAGTAGCAAATTCTTTGCTTTAAATTGGATACACCTTTTTTTGCCATAACATAAATGTAAGGGAAACAAAAAAGAAATAACCATAAGGCTGCTGCGCACGTGACAAAATTCTAAATCCGAGTAAGGCTGTAACACGTATCGTATCGTATGTACAGGGTAAATACCTAACGGAACTAATGATAACACATGCAAACACAGTATCAGGGATGTGAGTGAGACATCAAAAATGCTTTTGAATATTATGAATATGTAGCACAAATTGTTATGTTTTAGGCAAACAGCGTGGAGGGGGAGGGGTGGGGTCAGTTTAACCACACCATGTGGTGGAGGTTATATTTTGTCCAAAAAAAATAAAAAAATATGAGGTCACACACAAAGTTCATCTTAATGATCTCTTGCATCCCACATTAATTTCTTGGAATTATCACGCACGCATATCATTGTTTTTAATTATTCATTCTACATATGAAGCACTTTTGAAGCAAGTATTAATATTCCCGACATATACATCTTTGCGAAGCATGCAGAATTTCAGCTCTGCTGAAACCCTTTTTTTTTTGTTCGTTTATTTTGCAATATTTTTTCTTTCTTACAAAATTTATTTTACTCATAAAGTAATGTTTACATATAAATGTACTGATCGCCACCATTAAAGAATTTTTACAGTGTATTTTGTGGTCAATTTTACAGCTTGTAAAACGGGTCTTGACAGTGAGATCAAAACCTAACGTTATGTTATTGTTAGTTTCAGCGGTCCATCTATGATCGATTGCGTCGATAATTGCGGGAAAAGAAAGGTTTTTCATACTTTAAAAAATATTTGTAACGAGAGATTTTACTCTTAGAACACATTTATGAGCAGAAAATAATACATTGCAAGATGTTGATGATATATGTTTAAAGAAAAAAACATTGTTTCACGGAACAGTGATATTTGAATATTCACTGTTTCTTTTTAAAAAACACTGTTCTCTGAACAGCGCAAATTTTGACTTTTGGTATGATATGTGGAACAGAGGGTGGAATTGCAAGTGTGACAGAGGCTGGAAAGTATGTTATTAGCATTGAAGGAATGTGTATCGTTTGCGATGTCTGGTTCTGTTGGTGTTGATTTTTTGAAAGGAGCATTTTTTTATATTATGAGAATACATTTCATCACTCCCAAAATAGCACATACAAATATATATGAATAGCAGATGATCTTCTCTGGTGTACAGTACATTAGATACACATACGGTTCATGTTGTTTGGTCATCTGGTTATGTGGGTGTAACTTGTGTCCTTTTTTTACCAACATCTTTAATATTAAATCTTTAATTGTAATGACTCCCTGTAAGAATTTCTTTTAGACTATATAACGTATTCGACATATGAAATGCCCCTGCTCCAGTAAGCATGCCCACCCAACATTTTTTGACTGTTAACATAATTTATGTGATTAATATGAAGACATGAAATACTCAAGTTTTGTTAGATTATTTGCTTATTTTGCATCTGACACTTACAATGTTTTTGTGGTGGTTATTGTAAGGCTAGTATAGAACCAGTTCACACAATGCAGTTTGAATACCACACTATATGCCGTCTGGAGCATAAGGAAGAAACTTTGGGCCAAAAAAGCAGTGCAATTCTCTTTTAGTATTTACGTCAAATACGGTACTGATATTGTGAATATGTTGGCGATGATATTTCAGTATGATCAAAAACTTTTGAGGATGTTATGTGTTTGTTTGGAAGGATGGGTATTTCTAACTCTGACTATTTCTCTCTGTAATTTGTAAATTGAAGAAAGGGTGGAAACCATAGTGATCACCCACTCTAGTTTATTCTACAGTCATTTCCTCAGAACCCATTGTACAAATAGGGTCATTATCACCTTATTTGTTTTTTTGATCAAATACTATCAAAACTGCAAAAATTCAATCTAAAGTAATTGAATTTTTTGAAACAGTTCCTCAGCTTTTATGCAAATTTGTTTGGTGTAAATGGGCAATTACATTTAAGTAAATCAACCTTTCTTGTCTTTTGCCAAAATTCTTGTTCTGAAAATTTTGGATCAATATAATATCAAAAAATGAGAAAGAACTGCTGCATAAAGACTAACCCATGAGAGCATTCATTCATTAAATCTTGCATCATCTGACTCAAATGATTAGTCATATCTACATAACATAACATAACATAACAAGATTACGGGCTAAGAAGGGTTAGTCACCCCATAAAAAGCCCAAACTAACACCACCACAACAAAAATCAAAGACGCCCAAAGTTATTAATGTGCTATGATGTACAGAATGCTTGTAGAATATTCTCAGCATTCAATGCTCCTTATAACAGTAGGTGAATAAAAAGTTAGGTAGCTGCTCAGGAATACTCATTAAAGGAAAGGTATTTTCCAATAAATGAATTAATAAGTGAACGCTGCCGTGCTGGCAACGTCACTTATGGTTTTCAATTTTCTTTACTGAAATTTGTTATGTTATCGATAACACTTGTAGGCCCCTATGTTTGGTCCAGCGGATGTGTAATCGATAACATTGCATATTTCTCACGGGACAATTGAATACCAGAAGTGATGTTTACCAGCATGGCGGTGTTCACTTTGAATGTATCTATGGGACGATATGTTTCTTTTGAATGTTTTCTGGTTTTGTATAAATTGTATCTCTATCTTTTATGGCAGTTTGATTGATTTGATATATTTTTGCAGTCTGTTACACGCTTCAAGATTTTAAAAGATGAAGCGCAGTATAGATGTCTGCAATTGTAATACTAATAATTAAATTTTTGATGATTTCATTATGATTGAAATTACTTGTGTTGGTAACTTGGTACTTTGTTGACTAGCACTTTTAATTATTTCAGCATCATGATTGTTACCTTTTATAATCATAATTATAATTTCTCATGTGCTCTTTATTCACAAAACTCATTGTTGCTTCAGGGTTTTCATTTCATAGTGTAGTAACAGACATTACAAGAAAAGCACAGTGCACAAAATATTAGTCATGCTAACTTGTCGCAAAATATAGGTGTGCATTGCTGTTCAAGAAATGGAAAATCTATTCCAGTGTATGTGCATTGAAGGAGTATTCCCATGGAATTTCACTTTAATACATTTGGTAGAGGACAATTAAAGAAACAGATTGGTAAAAAAAAAAGAGAGAAAAAAAAGAAGAAGTTAATATCTTATTCCTACAAGAAGTTATTGAATTTTAAAGATTTTTGTTTGGTCTGTGAAAGGACATTGTTGGTCTGAGTCATCTTTGTCATCATAGCACATCCTGTACTATTCTATGTATCTTTAAAAATTTATTTCGTATTTTCTATTAAAATAAAATCAAAGAAGACCTTGAATCTTGTATTATATTTCACGCAAGCCTCGTTTTATATGGATATAAAACTCATATTCAATTATTATGCATAAATGTATCTTCTTTATGTTTTTTATTCTGCGTTTACTTTTCATTAGTAAATCAACACATGTATAATCACAACACAATCAGCAATTATAATACACCAACAACAACATAAAATAAGTCATGGAACAAAACTATAGAATTGTATTTACATCACATAACCTTCTATTCACAATGGAACAAAGGTGGAAGCGCCCACACATTACTAATGAATGATAATAATCTGAAAAAGAAAGAGCACTCGCAACAATGGGGGTTGTAAAGTAATGATTAGATTTTTAATGGCACATAATTTGAAATAAGCATAGCAGAACTAGCAAACCCTAAGAAAAGAAACCTGCCAAAAATAATGAACCTACTGTGGAATGAAATCATGTTGTTTAACCACTCCTGCTTGTTCATGGAAGCTAGCTGGGCACTTGCCTCCTCCTTAAGGCTTTCCCCTCTCATCTTAAGGTCATCTCTTAGTTCTTTATTTTCGCTTTCCAGCTTGCACATACGAGTTGCTTTAAACTTAAGGGCCTCCTCAAAATTTTGCTCAACATTTTTGAGTTCTAATGTGATTGTAGAAATTGCCAGGTCAATTGTGCTTTCACAAAGTTTCTCAACATATCTTCTGGCTCGTCTTTGTCTGGCTTGTTTCAGATTCCTCTACATCTGGGTTTCGCTCTTACTGGTACATGTATATGGCGCCTTGTCATTGGCTTGGAAGAGACTCTTTCATTTGGTGCCTTTTGCTTTGGTTTTTGTTCCTTTCGTTCTCCTCAATTGCAAAAAATGTCATTAAATATAGTTACAAGATAGTATGTCAAAGATATTGAGAGTTTTACGTACAATATAAACATTGAGAGCTTGTAAAAAGAAAAAAAAAAAAAAAAAGAAGATACTTTTTTTAGCTTAAGTTGCTATGATGTTGCTTAGCCACCATCTTGATTCTCTTGTATTTTCTAAATGATTGGGAACATTTTTATCTTCAAATCTTTTAAAGAATAGTGTAGAATAAAATTGACAACAATGTTTTCTCTGTTTGTAAAACTTATATTTAAATTGGCGATTAATTTTCAAAGAGATAATTAACGATTAATACAGGAAGTGCTGTGACTACATAATGGTGACTTACTCAGTACAAAAGTCATTTTTATGCAGGCGAAAAATATCTTTAAAGTTCAATAACTTCTTCTAGGAATGAGATATCAACATGTTTTTTTAACCAATCTGTTTCTTAAAATTTTCTCTATCAGATACATGAAATAAGAATTCCATTGGAATATTCCTTTTAAGGTCTATTGACACATTGTAATTTCTGCAATGATCAAAAGAGTCTTAAAATGTGAGCAAATCAGTTTTCAAATTTTAAAAATAGCACTTATAAGTTTTTGAATATTGACTGATCAAAGTTTAATCCATTTTTAATTTATGCTAAATTTGTGATGTTTATCTGTGCGGACAAATCAAAATCATTATGTAATTCTTTAAATCTATTTGCTAAATCTTAGTCAATAAACTACAAAGAGACTTTTGAGGAAAATCAGTCATATCTACACAAATGTGATAAAGCTGTAAAATTGAATTATTGAATATGTTATTTATGGAAGATTTTTTATTACTTTCTGCACCATTTTGTTTGCAATTTTGTCCTGGATCACATAAGATGGATATGCTTGTCCATTTATTCATTTTCAACATTTAGTGTGCTGTAATCCACCCTGTATATGATTTTTTTTTTTTAAAGCACGATGAAACAATGGTTGATGTTTTTCTTTTCTTTTGCATAGCTTCAGAACTGGTAAAGGAGTTGGATACTCTGGTCACTTCATGGGTTCTTGCCTTGTGGTCACATCGGTCAAGATCAAAGGCAAAGGGTTTCAACATTGTGTCAAATTTGACTTTCAACCTCAAAAGGTAGGTTCTACAGATTATGTTAGTGTAAGGCAAAAACATAAAAAAAAAATGTTTGAAATGGGGGATATTTTCCTTCCTGATAAAACCAAAAAAAGAGGGGAAGAAATAGTGAAAAAGGCATATTTTGAAACTTACGTCAATTATGACTGTATGGTTGTTATTGAAACTCAAGTTTCAAGGGAGTTTCAAAGTAGAGTAAAACAACTACAACTAGGATAAATGCACTCCATATTCAACTTATGTATAATAATATGTTTTCTTTTCACCTATTTTTCAGTAAATTGATGATTTTGTCTAGTAACCATGAGACACTCTGTTTGCAACTGATTGCTTATGCCTGTAACTGATTGTTTATGCCTGTAACTGATTGCTTATGCCTGTAACTGATTGTTTATGCCTGTAATCGATTCTTAATGCCTGTAACCGATTGCTCATGCCTGTAACTGATTGCTTATGCCTGTAACTGATTCCTTATGCCTGTAACTGATTGGAAAGTATATCTTGTTTTGGTGGAAACTGAAAAGGCTGGTTTTTGAGTCAAGTAGATCTGAGAATATTAATAATGCTGCAGAAAGTTTTTTTATAATTTTGAGAATCGTGTAGGTCTTTAAAACAAGTTCAAATCTTTTTTTCTTTTCAGTGGTATATGGTGACCATTGTCCATGTCTACAACAGATGGAGGAGCTCGGAGATCAAATGCTACGTTGACGGTCAGCTCGTATCATCCGGAGAGATGCAGTGGAACATCAGCACAAGTGATGTGAGAAATATATTTGTCTTTCATCATCCTCTGAGTTATATTGTTGGCTGTGGATTTCGTATATGACATTTCTCTTTCACAAAGTGCAATTTACATGGAAGACCTAAAAGTGACCAATGGTTGGGTGGCACTCACCGTCCATCAGATGAGGATGATATACGAGTCCTGACAGCAGGGGTCCTCACCTTCTGCTTGGTACTCTGATCACTTTTCGAAAAGAACAGGGTAAAAACTGGTGTTCATCAACTTCCAGCCTGGTCAAAATTCCATTCCTGTTCATCCTTTGCTCTACAATAATCTTCAAGTTTTAAGGAAGCAGATTTTCAAGAAGAAATAAAAGAAAATCATTCAGAAGAATAAAAGGCTACTATTCTCTCTCCTCTTAACTCTTTATTATATCAACAAACAACCATTACAGCTCACTAATTTGACCTTTTCACAAATATAAATTTTACCTGTAGCATTTTAAAAACTAACAAACTGCATGCTAAGGGTTATATTATAACCAATAGTGTACATCTCACTCATTTCTTGCATGTTATGTGAAATACAATAACCCCTAAAAATTAGGACATGAGGTTCATGTGTTTCCTGCAAGCTAAGGGTTATCTGTTTATGCCATTTTGTGGGAAGTTATGTTTACCAGGTACCACTGGTGTAGCCAGACTTCTAGGGAAGGTGATATAATTGGTCAAATGTGAACATGACTTCTTCTGATCTGGTAGGCTTTGGGGTTAAATGTTTCTGAAAAGCAGTCCCCCAGAAGAAATCAAATTGAATATTCTCAATTTTTCTTGACAGAGATTCAAATTTAAACACAGGTGCTGATGTCTCTCTATGAGAAGAGGGATACCGATTAATCATGGATAATTATTTATATTTCGTTCTTATACTTCTAGTGATTATATCAAATTTCCATGAATGTTATTTTTAATTTTGATGAAGCTTTAGAATACTTTAAAAACTATTTTCCTGTTTTTTGTGAGTTAAGAAGAAAGAGATAATAAAATACTATTATTTGTATTTCTAGTTTCAAAGAATCTAATACAGGTATCCCATCTGTTACAATAGAATTCTTTCTTTCTCTTCACAGCCATTTGATAAATGCTTTTTGGGGTCAGCTCCAACTGCTGATAAGGAACGGACATTTGCAGGGCAAATGGCATCAGTATATCTCTTCAGCGAAGCCCTGACTCCACAACAAGTAGCTGGAATTTATCTCCTGGGCCCAAACTATAAGGTATGGTATGAAAGTAAAGTGGGAAATCGACTTGATGCTGTGTTGTTGTGTGACATAGTCGGTTTTCTGGTGAATGAAAGCGCTTAAAATAGAAATATGTGAAGCCCTCAAAATTTCAATAACTTACGAAAGTTAAAAACTTTGTATATACCTGAAATTTGAAATATTTAGAATGCAAAAACACACACACACTCTCTCACCCACACTCACAAACAAACAAAAAACACACACAAAAAAAACTATTTTTTGACCAATCTCAAGGAAACCAAATAAGCACAAACCTGATGGGCCTTTATGGCTCCAGTATGATTTTTGGTTTTGATGTGATAACATTAGGAACCTATGTAATCATGCTGGCGTGTGTGTATGTATGTATGTATGTATGTATGTATGTATGTATGTATGTATGTATGTATGTATGTATGTATGTATGTATGTATGTATGTATGTATGTATGTATGTATGTATTAAATACATGTATGTATGTATGTATGTATGATGTATGTATACATGTATGTATGTATGTATGTATGTATGTATGTATGTATGTGGAAGAAGCTTGTAATTGTGGGTGTTCATTTAGGTGAATTAATGTATGTATGTATATGGATGTATGTATGTATGTATGATGTGGATGGATTGATGGATGGATGGATAGATGGATGAATGGATGGATGTATGTATGTATGTATGTATGTATGTATGTATGTATGTATGTATGTATGTATGTGATGTATGATGTATGTATGTATGTATGTATGTATGTTTGTATGTATGTAAATGTAAAATAAGCTTTGTAATCATGATATCTCAAGATCTTTGAGGTGGATTTATGTCATACTTGGTATATGGATGTGTTATTGTCTGTAAGATGATCCTTATTGTTTTTGGTGCTGATGTCAGAAATATTAATTAGTATGCGGGCTAAATATACAATTCTGTTAATGAGCTTGTAAACATGATATATCAAGATCATTAAGGTGGATTTATGCCATATTCAGTACAGTGTATGAATGTGGGTGTGATCTGATGTACTGTAAATGATCCCTATTTTTTGGGTGCTGATGTCATGAATATTAATGAGAAGGCAGGAATAACTGTAACACTTAAACATGAAACAAAATATACAAAAAACTACACTTTCCAGTGTGATAAATAACTAAGCATGTAAGAATTTAACACTGAAAGAAATACGATATAATTTTTTTTTAAATGCATCCAATCCAAAGAGGCAGTATCATTGGAATCACGAGGGATTTCTGCCTCTGGTTTAATCCTGTCAACTGCCAAATATGACCAGGGTGCAAAGCACTTTGCATAGTAAAGATGAACAAACAAAAACTATAATGCAAAAATCTGTAGGAGGGAGGGGTAGGGGGTGGGGGGGAGTATCATAATACACTATCTTCAAATTGCACACAAAACCTATCAGTTGATCATTTCAATTCATTCAAATGATTTCAGAAAGCTGCATTTAATGGATTGATGAAATTCATTGGCAGTCAACAGCATTGTATCCAAATTCATTTTATAGCATGCATTGAGATAAATTGTGTAAGCTAATAATTTTATTTAGTATGTCTCAAAATCTCTATCAAAGGATCTGTTGCATATCATTGGCAAGAATATTTAGAAAGGCTTTGGATGGAAGACAATTTATTAAGGTGGAATTAATATCGTTTGCAACATTTATTAGCTTCTGTGTCTCATGAGAGGTTTGTAAGTGCATGGATATTCCTAGTATGTCGACAATATGTGGTTGCATTGCTATTATTATAGTTTCAATCAGGAATAAAATCAGTTTTATTGACCTTTGAACAGAGGTCACATTCTTATCTTTTAGTATTCTTGCTTGTCTTTTGCCAAATCAATACTTCTATAGATCACTCTTCATTGGCTGTCTGTTCATATTCTTAATTAAAATCCTGATTGTATAAGCCACTGGTGAAGCTTGTATATGGAGCCTGATCACTGCTGTCCTGTATCAATAATTGGAATACAGTTTCTTTTTTTCAACACAAAAATACTTCTCTTCTTTCCACTTATTCTAAGGGATTTGTTGAGTTGTGAAGTATCTGGATACTTGTCCCTAAGATTGTCAATAATAAGAACTTTGACGTGTGTTTCAAGCATCTGTGGATTTTTTTAAATTTATTTTTAATGCAGTTTTGTTATTTATGCAGGGTTAGTAGATCTTTTAAGGTGTACAGTAAATGACAATGTTGAATACAAAGAGCATAATTGATCTTTCAATGATATTTGGGGTTTTCTGCTAATTTTCATAGATAAGGATGAAATGAATTTATGCAGTGACCAAGCGGTATAATTGAAAGTGGACTATTTTAATTTGTGTCATTCTGCCAGTCTTTTGCATATTATTTCTATGGACTTATATTTTTATGGAGTTTTGTTGAGTAAATCAAGAAGAGAAATTGAGTTTACAAATACTTATTCAAGTCTGCTCAGGTTAACATTGAAAGATGTAAATTCAGAAGAAATATCAGACATGACGAGAAATTTAGAAGAACACACCAGGAAGCTATGAAGCTAGTGTTTGAACGTGTGCGTGTAAACAAAAAAAAAGAAGGAAAAATGAAAATGCAATAAATTAGTAACAATGGGAGAACAAAATTATGAAACAATGAAATTACAAACAAACATTGGAACACAATTAAATTAAAAAAAGAATAAAATAATATCAGTCGTTCATATATGATATTTAATAGATTAGCCTAGATTAACTTATGAAAATGTGTATTTGTTTAAGACAAAAAATGCAAGTAATTTTAACCAAGTAAACAGATGAAAATGCAAAGTGTATCAAGTGTAGTGTGATATTATGAAGGGTTTGAAATGTTTTTGAATACTGACATAGGTTTACGGATTTTCTTATTTGAGTGGAAGTAGCTCTGGGGATATAAGGGACCGTTATCCTACTTCTTTTCCACAGGAAATAAAGCTATGAAGTTAGTCTTCTTTGTTTTTGCGTTGGCTCAAATTAACTCTGGATTTATACCTGCTGAAGTATTTTCAAGTGCCCTCTCTAACTTTCAAGCACTCTGATTTGCAATAATTCTAATTTAAGCTACAATTGATGAGACTGTTATTAATATAACATGAAAGGAAATTCCAAAGATTTTAATGCATTGAGGAAAAAAATAACAAAATTGGCATCCATAGATTTGATTTACGCCCTTAAGAAACTTGTGTTGGACTTGAAAAATAAGTGTAACTTTGGCTTTAGCTATGTACTGTGGAAGTTTTAATAATGCAAAATGGACATGTTTAATAGGCTTTTTGAGGAGGCTTCAAATGCCATTTTCAAAGGAAAGCACATAAGTGTTCTGAAAGTATTGCTACAGTTTGCTAATTTGGAAATAATGAAAGTACAGATAAACTTTAATAAAATGGCTTGTATGTATTGGTTGTGGAATGCATACAAACTATATTGTAGTGTTATTTATGCATCCAAAATTTGATGTGTGCCAAGTTAGTGAAAGCATCTTATACATGATAACATAGACTTCATTAATACCAGGAATGCAAATGTAAGATACAAATTAAAAATTGATGTTTGCCAAAGGAGATAAGAAATCCAGGAAAATATATTCTTTTATCATTTGAACAACAATGTAAAACTTTGACAAGTTAATAGGAATACAAATGTATCAACACAAAAATACAAAGTTTAAATGCCAATGTCACAAAGGTCTTTGAATTTAAAAATGTTTACCACTTAATTCTTTCTCAAAGACAGAAACTATACTATTTCCCTATGAGGTATCTCGCATCATCTATCATTTAAAATTATATTTCATCTTTCTCGTAGAATCATTTCAAGTTTCCATCTGAGAGTGATGTCAGTTTACCGGATCACTACAAGAAGGTTCTGTACGATGGTAAACTGACGCAAAGCATTGTATTTCTCTACAACCCTGCTGCCACCGAGACCCAACTCTGCCTGGATTCATCTCCCAAGGGAAACTTCTCCTACTTTGTTCATTCTCCTCATGCATTGATGGTGCAGGTAAGTTCTTTGTAGCATCCATAAAGCAATATTCCGTGAATTTTCATGAGCTATTGCATTTTAACGATTTCTGAAGTGTTTTGAAAAGTGATTTCGAAAAATACAGTGTGATGTCATAATGCAGATCCAGAACAATTTTTTTGATGTAATTGTTTGAAAATTAATTGGCTCTTTCTAAATAATTACAAACATCTTTTGTTTAATGATTGAGATGAGGTATAACATGTGCTTTACATGAACATGCTTGTCCATCTGGTCATGTACCTTACACTCTAATTAACAGAAAAATCAATCTTCATTTGATGTCTTAGATCTGCCATTATGACTTCATACTTTACACTGCAAAGCCACTTTTCAATGTACTGGTGAAGTCTTTGAAATGCAATAACTCCTAAATGGAATAGAACTTTTCCTATCGGAATCAGTAATTTCCGGAAATCTAATTTAAATAATGTCACATGGCTGAAATTCATGTGTCCATAATAAACCAATCAAATTCTTGGGTCCCTGATCCTCAGCACAATTTATTAGTGTACAGGGTCAATCCAGCCCATTAAAAACACAATTTCACACACTAATCAACAGTAGCCAATATGCACACAGAAATAGGCACTTCACTCAACTATTCAGACTTGAATTTGGTTAGGAAATTCC
The DNA here is from genome assembly GCA_020152595.1 of Chiridota heheva. Classification (NCBI taxonomy): domain Eukaryota; kingdom Metazoa; phylum Echinodermata; class Holothuroidea; order Apodida; family Chiridotidae; genus Chiridota; species Chiridota heheva. The sequence goes on along the minus strand of JAIGNY010002375.1, from coordinate 346,834 downwards.
ATACCAACTAGAAAACTTTCTATAAACTGTATCCTCTATATTCACACAAGCTATCCGATATGCAAATTAGTCGTCTTATTCACAGGTAACAAGGCAATTGCTGCCGAAAGTATTCGATACTGCTTTCAGATTTTGTGTTGTGAGATCAACGATACAATTTCATACCATTAGTTAGACCTTCCGCACTAGACAGCAACATTTAAAAATTAAAACGATTATTGCCAATTTACGGTTTGTTGGTTTGTCTACATTATGCACTAATGCTTTTAATGTATCGTAAATGGTGAAGGAATGTGAACCCCAAAGAGCATAGTCTTCCAATCACAAAAGCAGCATTTTTACGTGCACACCAGGCCTACATGTACAACTCCATGCTTTGAACATAAACCTACATGAGGACAAAATTTAACTTCAAATCTTACCTGGTTTGTGCATATTCCTTAATTGCCACTATCTATAGGGAAGACCCTTTAGATCCTTTTTTAAAAATGAAAAATATTCCCATCACAAAACAGTTATCCAGGCTGAGCAGTTTAAACTTTGACGCAATTTTAGATACTTTACGTGTGCATACGACACATAGCTTATACATTTTACATAGCGTTTACATATGTAATGTATGCACTGACTTATTGTACTAGGTATGTGCCCGCGTACAAACTTATGAAGGTAATTGTTGTTGTTTACAATTTACCCTGTGGCTGATTGGTTGGTTAGTAAAAGGAAAATTCCCCAGCATTTGATTGGTTACAATACCCTGACGTTTCACATTCGGCTCAACTCTGTTTGAAAAGGTTTGTAAGATATCAACATGGTTTTTTCACCAATTTGTTTCTTCAATAGTCTTCCATCTTGTAATTGACAAGGAAAATTCATGGGAATCTTCCTTTAATTGAGAAATAATTTTTTCCTCCTTTAATAGTCTCTATTATATATATGAAAAATGAAAATTCATGGGAATATTCCTTTAATTAAGAAAGTAATTTTTTGTTTGTTAGCTGCTATGGGGGTCACATGGTAGTTTTTATCAATATATTCTGGTTCGATATGTGTGAAGCTTTGTTCATGCAGAGATAATTCTTCTTTGCTGTTGCTCGAGCTACATATCGTTTGTTTATGTGTTGAAGCTGGAGTTCTCACTATCCATTTGGCCTAAAAAGATGCTGGAGCTGGCGTGTGTGACCGAATTAATCTTTCTCTAGTTAGCTGTCCCATTTTCCAGAATTTTATGTACTTCTGCTGAAGGCTGCTTTTACCACAATCATTATAAAAAAGAAACAGATACAACAAAATGTGTCTTTGGAACCCTTGCCAAGAAAAGGTGTTTGAAATCACCATCAAATATTCTAACTAAATTAGGGTTTTGAGTTTCTACAACCAATTTCAGTTAATTTTTGTCCTTGTTGTTGATATTTCCCTTTTTTTGACTTCCTTATTTCCTGTTTTATCTGGTTCCCCTTAACAAGCAAATTTGATTAGTCTATCAAAAGGATGACTGGCAGCTCTTCTATTTTGTATAAATAAATGAATTCATTAATCTCTTGAAAACAAAAGTGTGGGTTTAGTTAACAAGATTTAATATAACCCATTGCCATATTGGTAGGTATATGAACGGTAGTTTATTTACTACTTAACCTCACAGCTACTGACCTTTGAGGTGTGACCAGCATGAACAATGTACAGAGGGTGCTCTTATAATTTTTCTTTGTATTTTTTCAAATTCAGACTACATTTATATAAGCATAGGAGTATGAGTAAACATTTTCGCGGGGCAAGGTAGTTGTTTTACCTGCATATTTTTTTACTTCATTTTTGTAACATCATTTCTGGTGGCTTGTTTTTCACACTTTAATTGGCTGTTATTACAGTGCAAACTCCTTTTTCCCCCAAAAGCGTCTATTTCTGCATTAGGTGCAACTCTTACTTATACGCTTAATGGCTGCAAATTAAATTTCAAGTAAATTTCAAATAAAAATATGATTCTTTTCTTTCTTGGTAGGATGTTCGCTCCATCGTGACACATTCCATTCATAGCACTCTGCATTCCATAGGAGGGGTGCATATGTTGTTTCCCTTCTTCACCCAGCTGGACTACCCTCAGACGTCCCCTGACAACAAAGATGATAGCCAGGCACCTGACTACAAAGTTTGGTGAGTTCATTCAATTATTAATAACACTTATTCTGACTGATGGGGTCAGTGTGTAACTGACAGTCTCTGTGTCATCTGACTGATGGGGTCAGGGTGTATCTGACAGTCTCTGTGTCATCTGACAGATGGGGTCAGGATGTATCTGACAGTCTCTGTGTCATCTGACTGATGGGGTCAGGGTGTACCTGACAGTCTCTGTGTCATCTAACTGATGGGGTCAGGATGTATCTGAAAGTCTCCGTGTCATCTGACTGATGGGGTCAGGGTGTATCTGACAGTCTCTGTGTCATCTGACTGATGGGGTCAGGGTGTATCTGACAGTCTCTGTGTCATCTGACTGATGGGGTCAGTGTGTATCTGACAGTCTCTGTGTCATCTGACTGATGGGGTCAGGGTGTATCTGACAGTCTCTGTGTCATCTGACTGATGGGGTCAGGGTGTATCTGACAGTCCCTGTGTCATGTCAAAGATTCTTAAAGTTCTACATGTATGTATAGGTAGCAACAGCTTAAGCATAATTGGAAGATTATCATCCATTAACACAGCAAACATTTTTGTCAAAATCAGTTAGAAATTGACCATTTTACAGCATTTTGAATTTTATGGCAAATTATACTTACATTTTGTGACATCCCAACAAGAAAACCTACAAATATCCTTATGTAAATCTTATTATTTCTTATCCTCCATCAATGTTCTTTGAATAGGAACAATTGAATATGGTGAGGTTTTGAATATCCACCTCATCTTGAAAGGTTTTAAATATCCACCTCATCTTTAAAGGTTTTGAATAGGAACTTCATCTTGAAAGGTTTTGAATATCCACCTCAAATTCAAAGGTTTTGAATATCTGCCTCAACTTCAAAGGTTTTGAATATCCACCTCAACTTCAAAGGTTTTGAATATCCAGTGTAACTTCAATGAATATTTAACAGGAGAAAAGAGTTTGATAATTTGCAGTGACAGAAATATTGAACATAAATTTAAAGAATTAAAATGTAAATTTTGAACTCTTTTTTTTTATACTCCACAACTTTTACATTCGCTAAGCTTTAATGTTTTTAACCTGATATAAAGACGTATTTGATTAATAATTTAAAGCTCTTTCTGGTTCATATAAATCTCTACCTGTCCACATACCTTCAAATGAGATGAAGTGCTTTATGCTTGGTGTAAGGCATTGTGAGGACACAGGAGGATAATCATGAGCTGGTACTGCTACTGTAAATTTACCATGTTGATTTGATCTTCCCCATAATCTGTAGCCTATCTAAGCTACTCCATTGAAGTAAATAATTTGTGCATATTTATTGACATCGAATTGATTTGAATTGAATTGGAAGGATAACCTGCGATCAGTGATGATTCTGCTTTTTTTGACTGCCTTTGTAACAAATTCTTTGGGTAGTTGGTGTTGACCAATGATTGGAAGTGTTGGTAAATTCTGTTTCAAAATACTTTTTAAACCATTTGAAAGTAAGTGATTGTGATTCTGATGGGAAATCATCCCACCAATAGAATGACATCTGATTATAGTTTTAAGTTACATGGTAAATTACATAGGGTAAGTTTGGATGTTTTTTTCCCTACAGCACTTTACTCCTTGGGTTTCTGTGTGATTTACTGAAGGGTTCCATGTCAACCCAACAACAGATGGTGCATGGACGTGGATTCATCATGTTAGGCTACCTCCTTCAGAAAGTAAGTCAATCCTCTTTATTTAGTTGGAGGTATTTTCTTGTTTAACCCTTAACCTACCAGCACTCTTTTGAAAATGCGCTCGGGAGGCGGGGCCAAAGACGGGGCACCCAAAACGGCGATAATATCGCCGCGTGGTAGAGTAAGGGTTAATCGAGGCGTGATTATTGAAGGGTCCTCTGTCTTCCAGGCAGAAAAGTCGGGCCCCTTCCGCTTTCGGGGCCGCTGGGCCGCCACCGGATCATGCTGCCTATATTTTCGGGTTGGCGCATATATGTCGCGGGTTGATTAACCCTTACTCTACCAGCACTCTTTTGAAAAATGCGCTCGGGAGGCGGGGCCAAAGACGGGCACCCAAAACGGCGATAATATCGCCGCGTGGTAGAGTAAGGGTTAATCGAGGCGTGATTATTGAAGGGTCCTCTGTCTTCCAGGCAGAAAAGTCGGGCCCCTTCGCTTTCGGGGCCCGCTGGGCCGCCCACCGATCATGCTGCCTATATTTTCGGGTTGGCGATATGTCGATTAACCCTTACTCTACCAGCACTCTTTGAAAATGCGCTCGGGAGGCGGGGCCAAAGACGGGCACCCAAAACGGCGATAATATCGCCGCGTGGTAGAGTAAGGGTTAATCGAGGCGTGATTATTGAAGGGTCCTCTGTCTTCCAGGCAGAAAAGTCGGGCCCCTTCCGCTTCGGCCCGCTGGGCCGCCCACCAGGATCATGCTGCCTATATTTTCGGGTTGGCGATATATGTCGCGGTTGATTAACCCTTACTCTACCAGCACTCTTTTGAAAATGCGCTCGGGAGGCGGGCCAAAGACGGGCACCCAAAACGGCGATAACATCGCCGCGTGGTAGAGTAAGGGTTAATCGAGCGTGATTATTGAAGGGTCCTCTGTCTTCCAGGCAGAAAAGTCGGGCCCCTTCCGCTTCCGGGCCGCTGGGCCGCCACGATCATGCTGCCTATATTTTCGGGTTGGCGCATATGTCGCGGGTTGATTAACCCTTACTCTACCAGCACTCTTTTGAAAATGCGCTCGGGAGGCGGGGCCAAAGACGGGGCACCCAAAGCGGCGATAATATCGCCGGCGTGGTAGAGTAAGGGTTAATCGAGGCTTGATTATTGAAGGGTCCTCTGTCTTCCAGGCAGAAAAGTCGGGCCCCTTCCGCTTCGGGGCCCGCTGGGCGCCCACCGGATCATGCTGCCTATATTTTCGGGTTGGCGCATATGTCGCGGGTTGATTAACCCTTACTCTACCAGCACTCTTTTGAAAATGCGCTCGGGAGGCGGGGCCAAAGACGGTGCACCCAAAACGGCGATAATATCGCCGCGTGGTAGAGTAAGGGTTAAAGACCCATAAAGGGTAAGGGTAGTTCCATGCCCATTATTATTAGCTTTGGGGGTACTTCTTGGTAAAATGCCACACTTCTTGAGCCTCAGTAAGACTAGATACCGTCTGTAACTCCCCTAGTTAATACCAGGTATCTATATTACTGCTAGGTATACAGTCTTAGTTTTAAAGTTTCTGTCCAAGCCTCGACTAGAACCAGGGACCATTAACATGAAAGTACATCTCTGAACCACCTGAGACTTTTAGAGTATAGTGTTCATAGCAGCAGCTTGGCAAGCTAGTGGTCCTGGGTCCAATTCCAGTGGGTCTTCATTCCCAGTGCATCATAACTGGTTTATCAAATGGTTGTGGGCATCTCTGTATAACCTTAGCTGTTGAGAAAAAGATGTAAAATACCCATTCTACCAACCTACCTGCACCACCACTAGTCATCCTGCCTCCCTATTAGCATGCAGAAAAAACCCTTAGTAGTTTCATTCATGTATTTCCTGATAATCAATTATTTAAAAAAAAAAACAATACAATAAATAATGATAAAATAATAATAATAATAATAATAATAATAATAATAATAATGATGAAAATAATAATAATAATAATAATAATAATAATAATATTACTCTAATATTAATTATAAAAACATTAAAGTCTTGATAACTCATTATGAGATTGACCAATTAACATGAAATTTGCACAAATTTTAAAATGTCAAAAACTAAACAAACAGTTTTTTGTTATGAGCAATAGACTGCACTGTTAGACTTTTATGCAGCAGGCTGTAATTGGAAAGTGGAGGAGGAATTTTGAATATAAACCTAATTCTCAGAAGAAAAAAATGAATTATCTCTATTTTGAGTCAATGTTTTGACAGGTTTGTTGCTTAGACTATAAGTTTTTCAGGAAAAACCTTACTGGTACTTTTATAATTTTTATTTTAAGACAGGTAATTTAACATTAAAACTTTTACATAGTTATAGAGCACACTGGAATTAAATTACAAATTTGTCCTTACCTCTGCAAATGATTTGACTGTTAACAATTTAAAAAAATACAAGCTCCGTCTTGAAGTGACTGCAGCAAACTCTACCACTTCCGGCAAGAATTGAAAGGGAAATGGCTTTTATTTCTATAAGCCAACCTCCCCATTCATAAACCTGACATTGTTCTGAGATTACCTAATATTCTGTTATTATTTCATTCTCTTGCTTTCTTCTATTCCGTAAGAGTTGTAAGCAAGCAATGGTTTGAGTAAACAGAGAAAAACGATATTGTGTTAATGTTGTTGCCATTTTTATAATTGGCCGGGTCATATGATGTGGGTGTCAATTTGCATGGGCATGTGAACCATGACGGTATTACCATTCTAGTTTAAAAACAAATTTTGCATTTTTTTGTGGCGCTGCCAATAAATAGCTTTTGTTTTCTAATAAACTGCACATTCTGCAGGCCTGTAGCTAGGAATTTGAAAGGGAGGTTCGTTTTTCATATAGAAGGGAAAAACATTCTTGAAATTCTGGGTGCTTATGGTTTTTTGGTTCGCATGCGAAGCATAATTTGAACCTATGTAATAGCGATTATGTCCGTCTGGCCGTCCACAGATTTGTCCTGAGATTTCCTCAGAAATGTTATTTTTTTGAGAATTCCTCAGAAAATGTTAAAGTTTCTTCGAAGTTCCTTGGTAAAAGTTGAAGTTTCTTTAGATATCCTTATGGAAGGTTAGAATTTTCCTATAAAATGTTTAAGTTTTTCAGAGATATGTAAGAAAGGATTGAAGACTAGTTTTCTAAAAAAGTCTACAAAACATTTGATATTTTTTTAGAAGAGAACTGTAAAATGATATAATTTTCCAATATTCTTCAGAGATCCTCAAGTCTCTCTTGTAGCACTTGAGATTTAAAATCCTTAAAATTCTTTAAAATATTTGGGCACCAACAGTTGTATCAGGCATAATTATTAAACTCCACCTTTATTATTGTGCTCATTTGCATAAAGTTGCTACACAGTTGTACCTAGGACCACAGGCCTCAAATGTTAATTTTATTAGAGTTATCACACTATCACAACTTGCAGTAATAATAATGATAATGATAATAATCCACACAGTGCCTCTACTATAGTTCTCCAGCAGCCAACGAATTGGCGCACATGATGAACTTGCACTTTACTGGGAAGTGAATGAACATCGCATTTTCACACTCGTCTTCTCGAATAGTGTTCAGAGAACCAGGCAGGGGGTGACTGTCCTGCCGTCGGGACTGACAGCTTAGCGTCCCTTCCGAAGGATGGTGTGCGCCATTCAACCATTGTCAATGAGGAGTAAGAGCTGCAGATAAAATGCTTCCACTTTGATGTTCGATATATCTGTCTGCATAGCTGTGGAAAATCCGAGTTGGACCTGGCCGAGCCTTGAACCCGGGACTCCAGCATCTCAGTGGTGCGCTCTGTCACTGAGTTACCAAAGTAAAAGTAGTTCTGTTATAAATGTGAAAAAGAATATTATGTATTATTTTGACAAAACCATACATATTGAAATCTTTTCTCATCACAGGCAAACACAGCTCATTTAGCAGAGTCAGCACTAGAGACATTTCTTGACCTTGCCAAGCATTTCAATAACCTTCCGACCGGTGTGCAACTACTCAGGCATCTTGTTGATCACATTCTCTTCAACCCTGGGGTGTGGATACACACACCTGTGAAGGTACGATATTTACTATTAACCTAATGGATTAGTCTAGTGGTCAGAATATTACGAGGTCAGAATAACACGAGGTCAGAATCTAAAAAGAACTGAAGACACTATTTCAGTATCTTGTTCCGTTGTCTAGCGGTCAGAGCGTGGCAAAATAGCATTCAATCTATGGTGGGTCTTAGTTCACCAGTGCTAACTGGTTTATCAAATGGGCTATGGCTATCTCTATATAACATTAGCTGTTGAGAAAGGGATGTAAAATACCCAATTTACCCACCTACCTGCAGTTTTGGAGATAATGAGTTAGAAGATGAAAAATATTAGCATTAAAATGACTGGTGTGAAGTCTACTATAAGACTCATATATAATTATTATTATTATTACTAATATTATTATTATTATTGCACATTTATAGAGCACTTGCTTATACAAAACAAAAATGCATTCAGCGGTGTTTAACAACCCTTAACAAATTAAGAAAAGTTAGGTTCAATACAAATGAAATAAGCTAAGCAAAAACATATATATTTACATATATAATTATTTGAAAGATTTACGAAAGAGACATGTCTTTAGTCTTTTTCTAAACAGTGTATTCTTGATATCAGTGGGGAGTGCATTCCACTCTTTTGAACCTGCAATTGAAAATGCACGGTCACCATATGACTTTCTGTGGTTTGGGGAAATTATGAAGCTGTCCGATGATCTTAATGCATATTTAGTATCTTCACGTATGAAATATGAAGTTAAAGATGTGGGAGCCTGGTTTATGCATTTAAAACTCATGCCTAAAAGTCCAAACAATATTCTGGATTTGATGGGTAACCAATGAAGCTCCTTAAGGCATTTAGTGGTGCTGTCATATTTTTTCTTGTCCAGTATTAGTTTGTACACGCTGTAGTTTAACCAAATATGTTTTGGGTAACCCATACATTAGAATGCTACAGTAGTCTAGGTGGGATATTACTAAAGATTGAACTAACTGTTTTATAAATTGTTTAGTCAAATGGCTTCTTAAAATTCTTAAGCGATCTAAATTAAACATAGCATTATTGCACTTATCATCTACATATTTGTGAAAAGATAACTCATTATCAAGTAATATACCTAAGTATCTAATACAATGACTTTCAACAATATGCTCAATTATTGATATTTATCTCATTTGTTACACTCTTCTTTCTTTGGACATTGTTAGAAGATTTAATATAATTGGTTTTGCTACTATTTATTTGGACTAGATTTTGGTTCATTCAGTTTAATACAATGTTAGCACGCCTTAAAGCTGACATGCAATTTACCTCATTTAGATTATTAGGATTGAACAACTCATGATAAGAATGGTCATCAGCATATCCCATAATTGTGACTCTGTTTTCATCTTTGAGGAAAGTGGTGGCAATATACACTTGTAGGGTGTTAGATACATATTGTATGCCACAGGTTCTGCACAGCTTCCTTGTAGTACAGAGGCTCTTTTGAAAATGATTTCTTAATGTGCACTTTTATTTTCTTGTCACTATGTTAGCTATGAAACCATTCCAATGCAGTGTCATACACACTAAGTGTAGTAGATAATAGCGATTATGTTACTGTTAACCAACACTATATCATCTTGATTGCCTTGTCCTCATATTCAAAAAAAGGAAGAAAGCTGTAAACATTTATATTTTACTGATTTTGTTTTGCTGCCATTACAATTTGCAATATAGTTCAATAAAATCTATCAAATGATCTTTTAAGTATCCCTAGCTGGTAAATATGATTTTGTATTTTTGTTTTGCACCCTTTTCACTTGAAGGTACAAGTTACCCTGTATACATTCCTTGCCAACGAATTTGTGGGTCAAGCCCCGATCTACACCAACATCAGAAGAGTCAGTACTGTTCTGCAGCTCATGCACACCTTGAAGTACTACTACTGGATAACCAACCCAGAGAACAGAAGTGGCATTGTCCCCAGAGGCTTAGGTGAGAGTTTACAAACAGAGAAGATCACCTTTCCTGTCTTATCAAGACAACGAAGAACTAGAATATTAGCGCTCTCTAGAGCGCATGCCTCCACCTGTTGCAATTCCAATATGCCTACAATAATTTTAGAGTTCGTTTGATCCCCATACCCAATATAATCTACCTCAGAAATCCTAGGCCCACCAAGATTCATCCCCAAGTTTTGATCTGTAATGAACATTTGCAATCTGAACACTTGAAGATTATCTTCTGACTGGATTTCTTCTAAGGCCATAGCATTGTTTTCAGTTTTATTCAAGTGAAGCATCTTTTTTTGAGCTCTATTCAGCCAGGAATCACATTCCATCATTTTCCATTCATGCCAGAAACCAATTGTTTCATTTTCATTGATTCTAGAGAACACTTGATGTAAGTCTCTTTGAGTCCAGAAAATTGATTGTTTGGATCTTCATTCGGAGCACAAAGTCATTGTTCAGCACATTCTATTGGAAAGTTTCAACTTAGTCGTGACATCTTGGACTTGACAGATCTCATCCTAAAACATCCCCACCCCTCAATTTCTGCTCTTCCCCTCTTCCAATTAGTCCCAAATTTTAATCACTTCTTTATGAAACAGTAACAACATTACACCAAAATTAATCCAAATCCAATCATTAGTTCTGGAAATATCTTGATGACAGACAAACTCACCTTTACAAGTCCCACCCCTCCATTTTTACAAAAACATAAGCTCTGTCCAACTTCGTTAGCAGAGGTAACTAAATTGAGATACCTTGTACTTTAGATACAACCGACTATACCCTTTCCACTTTCTAGTTTTTTCCTCCAACTGTACACTTTTTTACACAGCTAATGTTACTTTTGGTACCATTTGTTATTTCATGTTGATATGATTGAACCTTTCTGATCCTATTTGACCTTTTTTTAAATAGTGGCAAAGGTCATCAATCAAGCTAAAGAAAAATTACTTTATGAATGTTTTTCTTACCAAATTCTTTATAAACAACATGTTTACACCATTAGAATGAATCTTATTAATTTTTTGGAGTGCATATGACTTTCACCTTTAATCTACCAGATGTACCAAATTCAAAAATAATTACGGGTACATTTGGTATTTAGATCTTTTGTTTTTTTGTGTTGGTGTTTTTATTGAATATTTTAGAATTTTCTTTTTTCTTTTTAAATCACCAAGTCAAAATTTTTTCTCAAAACATTTAAAACAACACTTGGATGTAAGGACATTAATGGTCAAGCTGGAAAGAGGCACAAAAGTGTCAGAACAGCTAAGATCGACAGAGTCCTTCTTCAGATTCCTGACGTGTCTGATCGCTTTTTGTGTGTGCATTGTTTAATGATATGTGTGTATGCATTTAAAAAATCAGATTCTCAAAGGTTGAAAATTATAATCTTTTTTTTACATGTTTGCACAAATTGCAAGTGTAACGTTACATATTTTAGTGCATTCCATTTTAACCAAGATGTCTTATCATTGTTAAAGCTATCGAACAACTTAATCACTTTTACTGTAGATGAGTGGAAAACCCACACTTGCATTGAAGGAAGAATTCCGACAAGTCTTATGTTTCCTTTAATAGATGGACCCAGACCGAACCCAGATGAGCTGGTGTACCTGCGAGGGTTGATTCTCAACATCACCAAGCAGCTCATCCTCAAAGAGAAGTCATCCAATGATGAGGAACTGCAGATTATTCTTAATTATCTTGTCACCATTCATGAGGTTAGTAGAAAGTTCACAGGTATGGACTTATAGATTCAGGGAGAGGAAGGGGGTGACATGGAGTTAGGAGTTTTTGTTTTAAGTGATGTATCTCATTTTATATTTTGTGTTTTAATTACCATCTTTTCTCACTCAATATTTAGGATCATTACAGCTATTCTAAAGTTTTTATGCCTTTATTTCAACAAGAGGGAGGCAGGTTCTTGATGAACTGCTGATTTTCAAGTGATGAGTCTCATTTTTTTCTTTTATAAATAATTAACCTCCTTATCAATATGTTGAGTTTTTCTAAAGCTCTTAAAGTCCTCATCCTATTAAAGGAATATTCCCATGGTTTTTTTTACAATTTTATTTGAAAGAGCGCCACCTGTAGAGCCAATTAAGTCCAAAAATCAGGTTGATATTATATTCCGTTCAGGAAATATGGATTTTTAAAAGATTTCCTAATTGCATTTTAAAGTTTTTGTACAGTATGATGAATTCGTGTTTGATGTCACAGAGGCAGTTCCATTGCAAATGTGTGTGTACTTCTTTGAATGTTAATTGGTTGTTTCTGTATGAATAGAAACAATTTTCCAAAAGTTATTTAAGTAGGGTATATTTGGTAATGTATTTAAATGCCCGACTTTCATCAATTTATTTTTCCAGCAGGTTTTACTAATAAAAAAGGATGATAGATTTTGATGAAATACATTCTCCCACTTTGTGAGAATGTGTTGCTGTGATGTCATACTGAGCTTTTTCCTATTCGTTTATTTGCATTTTTGTGAACTTTACAATTTGAATATCTCCTGGTATGAATAACATATTAACATGATTTTTGTACTAAGTTGTTTCTAAAAAAGTTATCTTATGAAAGGTTATGCAAAAACATGGAAATATTCCTTTAAAAACATGACAATTTCCCTATAAAAACACAGGAATATTTTTTTTTAAACATAGGAATATTCCTTTAAAACTTGGAAATATTCCTTTAAAATATGGGAATATTCCTTTAAAAACATGGGATTATTCTTTAAAAACATGGGATTTTTTCTTTTAAAACATGGGAATATTCCTTTAAAACATGGGAATATTCCTTTAAAAACATGGGATTATTCCTTTAAAAACATGGGATTATTCTTTTAAAAACATGGGAATATTCCTTTAAAAGCATGAAATATTCCTTTAAAAAACATGGGATTATTTCTTTGGAAACATGGGAATATTCCTTTAAAAACATGGGAATATTCCTTTAAGATTTAATGCAGTTGAGATTGCAAAAACTTCACAATTGATGGAATAGGGTAAGCTTTAACCCTCCCCATACATGAATTTTCAGGGCCCTAACAACTGTGCAAAAGCTGTCTTAGGCCCTCTTAGTTTTGATATTTAGTAAAGTAGAAATGGATGGTTGTATTTCTTATGTCAGTGATAAATCAAAGTTATTTTCAAGTGATGCCCTCAATTTGTTTGATCTCAAGTGATCGTTCTTTTCTCCACGCTGTTCTATGTGCTTCAAAATCACTGTGCGATCGGATTTCAATCAAAGAGAAAAGATGTTGGTCATCAGCGTGATAATGGTCTTTATAGACCAGAAAAAGCGGTGTTCTTGTGTTGAGTGATTGCTATTTATTTCTTCATTTGTTTGCTGATGAAGATGGTATCCATACAAATTAGATCCAAATTGGTAAAAACAAACAAAACAAAGTAAATAAAAAAAAAACTTTTTATCTGCCCTTACCCCTCCCTCACAATTTTTCACAAGAAGGGGCAAAGGAACAATTTTTTTTAGATTAGCATGATATTAACTTTTCTACAAATTCACTTTTTGTTTTTAGTCATGTACTACAATTTTTAAAGAAGAGAAGCTGATTCTGAAGAAAATTTTTCTGTCATTCCTCTAATCAACATCTGGGAGGAAATGACATTCTGAACAAAACAAAAATTAGATACCGTAAATTAAAAATAGATACCGTATTCGACATAATAAGCACCCATGCTCTAAGAAGCACCCACGCTGCATATTTTGGCTGATAATATATCCCAAAATCAATCAATAATTAATGCTGTTTGTATGTATTTATGTTCCATATCTTTTCCTTGTACGCTAGTCTTTTTTAAAACGCTGTTACATTCTTTGCTTTTGTGCATCTGACGCTCCTTATGTTTTTATGGTGGTTATTGTTGGGTTAGTATAGAAGCAGTTCACATATAAAGGCCTATGTGCAATTCAGTACGAACAGCACACTGAAACTTGTGGCCTAGAAAGTGGTGCAATTATATATGGGTGGTTCTTACGTCAAATACGGTATGCCATTTTGACATTTAAAGCCTGTTCTGGTAATTGTTGGCTGTTTGTTACAGGAAATAAACAGAAAATGTTTTTGTCATTGTCCGTATTTCTTGCTAGATGTCACATGACCTATAAATTGTCCGTATTTCTTGCTAGATGTCACTTGAGCTATAAATTGTCCGTATTTCTTGCTAGATGTCACTTGACCTATAAATTGTCCGTATTTCTTGCTAGATGTCACATGACCTATAAATTGTCTGTGTTTCTTGCTAGATGTCACTTGACCTATGAATTGTCTGTGTTTCTTGCTAGATGTCACTTGACCTATTAATTGTCCGTATTTCTTGCTAGATGTCACTTGACCTATAAATTGTCCGTATTTCTTGCTAGATGTCACTTGATCTATAAATTGTCCATATTTCTTGCTAGATGTCACTTGACCTATAAATTGTCCGTATTTCTTGCTAGATGTCACTTGAGCTATAAATTGTCCGTATTTCTCGCTAGATGTCACTTGAGCTATATATTGTCCGTATTTCTTGCTAGATGTCACTTGACCTATAAATTGTCTGTATTTCTTGCTAGATGTCACTTGACCTATAAATTGTCCGTATTTCTTGCTAGATGTCACTTGACCTATGAATTGTCTGTATTTCTTGCTAGATGTCACTTGACCTATAAATTGTCCGTGTTTCTTGCTAGATGTCACTTGACCTATAAATTGTGCGTATTTCTTGCTAGATGTCACTTGAGCTATAAATTGTCTGTATTTCTTGCTAGATGTCACTTGACCTATAAATTGTGCGTATTTCTTGCTAAATGTCACTTGAGCTATAAATTGTCTGTATTTCTTGCTAGATGTCACTTGACCTATAAATTGTCCGTATTTCTTGCTAGATGTCACTTGACCTATAAATTGTCTGTATTTCTTGCTAGATGTCACTTGATCTATAAATTGTCCATATTTCTTGCTAGATGTCACTTGACCTATAAATTGTCCGTGTTTCTTGCTAGATGTCACTTGAGCTATAAATTGTCCGTATTTTTTGTTAGATGTCACTTGACCTATAAATTGTCCATATTTCTTGCTAGATGTCACTTGACCTATAAATTGTCCATATTTCTTGCTAGATGTCACTTGACCTATAAATTGTCCGTATTTCTTGCTAGATGTCACTTGACCTATAAATTGTCCATATTTCTTGCTAGATGTCACTTGAGCTATAAATTGTCCGTATTTCTTGCTAGATGTCACTTGACCTATAAATTGTCCGTATTTCTTGCTAGATGTCACTTGACCTATGAATTGTCTATTTCTTGCTAGATGTCACTTGACCTATAAATTGTCCGTATTTCTTGCTAGATGTCACTTGAGCTATAAATTGTCCGTATTTCTTGCTAGATGTCACTTGACCTATAAATTGTCCATATTTCTTGCTAGATGTCACTTGACCTATAAATTGTCCGTATTTCTTGCTAGATGTCACTTGAGCTATAAATTGTCCGTATTTCTTGCTAGATGTCACTTGACCTATAAATTGTCCGTATTTCTTGCTAGATGTCACTTGACCTATGAATTGTCTATTTCTTGCTAGATGTCACTTGACCTATAAATTGTCCGCATTTCTTGCTAGATGTCACTTGACCTATAAATTGTCCGTATTTCTTGCTAGATGTCACTTGACCTATAAATTGTCCGTATTTCTTTCTAGATGTCACTTGACCTATATAAATTGTCCGTATTTCTTTCTAGATGTCACTTGACCTATAAGTGCTCCTCCTCTTGTTGTTTGTTTTCAGGATGAAAATCTGAAGGATGTCATTCAGCTTTTGATGACCCTTATGGCTGAGAATTTGAACGGTCTGGCTGTTGCATTTGACCGCAAGAATGGTATCAGGTAAACATGAAAAGTAATATGTTGATGAAGGAGAGGGCTGTATTGGTGCTATCTTCTTATTGGTCTTTGAAACATGCGAAACAGTTAAAACAATAATTTGATCTTTCTGATACAATATGAACTTGGTGACAAGTGCCATCAATCAATCAAGCAATGCTATCAATAGCTACTAGTTTGAATACAGGTCTCTTTCCAGTTTGTTGAGAAAGATTTCCACCAAAAAGACAATTTTATGCCAGAAGACTTCCTGTAAATCCCGCAAATTTTGGTAGCATTTTCCAGAAAGCAAGAGAAGTATAAATTATTAGCAACATTTATTTGTTTCAATACAGTTATAACACTTCGAATTCCTTGATTAACAAAAATATTTGTTGCCTAAGTTTCTAGTGGCGATAATGGCGAGGTGGATGTATTGTAGAAGTTGTTGAATCGACAATGATGAAATGAATGTGATTATGGTTATGATGATAGCACACTTCCATGTTCTATCTGTACACTGTTCCACATCTCAATTTTACAGCAAATATTCTTCATCAGTGATTGGTTAATAAATTGTACAACAGATACAAAATCGAGGTAGAGAAATACATTAGGAAAATATGGAAGTGAGGTACAGAGCTTAATACCATGCTTCCAACACATGCATAATGAATAGTCAAATATCGTTAATATATAATTAATAGAATCTGAGAGTAAACATGCTTTAAAACTGGGAATATTATTAGGTGTACTGATTGCAGTAAGCAAGATCGTACATAGGATAAATGCAAAGAAAATGAAATCCATCATGAACATCGTATCATTATGGTTTTGATGATAATAATAATACTACTACTACTAATAATAATGATACATTTATATAGCGCAAAAATCTGCAAGCATTCTAATGCGCTTCACAATAAGATGAAACTAAACAAAGGTAATACAAAAAAAGTACGTTTTTTAAGTTAGACTTAAACAAACTAAGATTGTTATCTGAAGGAATAGAGGCAGGCAGTTCTTTTCAAAGGGCTGGACCTGCATAATAAAAGCCACTGTCACCTAATGTTTTACACTTAATTCTGGGGACAAAAAGAAAAGAAGAATCATTAGATTAAAATACTTTATCTGATTACAAATATTACCAAGAAGGTTTTGACCTTAAGGATTCAAATCGTAATTTGCAAAACACAATGAAAATGATTAAAGTCAGTGCGTGGCGTTAAGTTCTCTTGCATTATTAGGTTTTTTTCCTTCTCCATTTCGTTAGGATTCTCTTCAAGTTGCTTGCATCTGGGGATGAAATAATTCGAGCTCTTGCCCTCAAATGCCTGGCTTTGTTTCTCAACAGACTCCCATCAAAGTAAGTGTTCTTTTGTCCTAGATTAAGACATGATCAAATGTGGTTTTCTTGAAATTTTCATTCGATGCACAAGAATTTATTTGGTGTGGCAAGAGGTATTCTTTGATTGATTCTGCAGTCAAGCTTATACAACATTCTCTGGTGTAGCAGTTGGTATGCTAATCTACATACCATGGTGTCCCAGATACAATTCTTGGTGGCAGGGGTCGGATTTGTTCTCAGAGAGTGAGGGCTCCAGGGAGTTAAAGTTCCCGGAAGCTCCGCAACTTTCAACATTTTGTAATTCATTTTAAAAATGAAATTCTAGGTGGTGTATGATGTATTTTGATGTTTGAAAGGTGACAGGCAAATTCCTAGCTCCTCGCAAGTACCGTAGTTTAAACGTCATAAATGACCCAGTATTTTGGCCAAAAGAGAGAGAAAAGTTTTTAGGTCATGAATCTTATAGTGTGTCATATTACTGTACTATCAGTGCATGAACTGTAATGGTTTATTGTGTTAGTTTTATCGACTAAGAATAACGTGAATGTGTTGTGTACAAGGAGTGTAGTCTCATATACAATGTTTTCTGCTTTCACAAATCTTTCACAGCAGCTATAAAAACATGCAAATATTTATCTCTTCAGATGTTTTTTCCTTGCTTTGTTTTTGATAGAAAATGGTATTTTTTTTATACAAGCTCTCTCCTTATCCTCTCAAGGTGGTCTGGGGAACGAGTGAGCACACATGGGAGGTTCATTGTTTGCTGAATGTCTTTGAATGTACTTTTGAGCTCTGTCTGTATTAAGTCTTTTATTTGTTAGTGTAGATGTAGAAACATGTTGTTACTTGCTATTTCAAATGAGTAAACAACCAATTTTAAGTTTTCACAAAGTTTATCATGGTGTGACAGAAACCCTGTCTGAATGTGAGATGAATATTGCAGCGTGTGTGTGTGTGTGATGCCGATGCAAAACACTGAGAATGTTTCAGATGCTCGTGGGACAAGAAGAAAGTTTTATTCAGAAATATTAAGCAATGCAAATTTACCTTAGGATTACTTGAGGACAAAATCAATGTTAAAAGGTAAATTTTTGTGGTTAAGAACGTTAATCTTACATGAAAGAAGACAATGAAAAGAATCCAATGGGGAGAAAAAGGTATTCAAAATCTTTTTTCAATAAAGCAAATTGTTAAGTGTAAGAAACGACTGTTGCAAGACTAGACATTACATGAGACCTGTATTCCTTGAGAGACTATTTGTTTAGATTTTGAAATTGTAGGAAAATAAGTAGACTCTAGAAAAATAGCTTAAATGAACCATTCTGAACAAATAGAATTCAACATAAGAAACAGCAGTTGAATACTTTCATAATTGCAATGAAAGTGAGTGTGTTACATCATTGTTTCAAATTAAACTTTGTACATCTTAAAGCACACTAGTAAAACCTTCAGATTTCTCCTGATTGGAAAAAAGTCAGCCAAATACTTTCTTAATAATTATGGTTTTCTTATCCTGTATCATACAAGAAAGACATGCTTGACCAGTAACGTAATCTGTAAAGTTCTTTGGACAGGCAGACAAGTTTTCTGTTGAACCCCGCTTCAAAATGAGCTTTAAATTCTGAGTTTGATTGTCTTTGAATTTTGAAAATGGCATTTGTAGTTTTCAAGTTATGAGTGATTTCATTTTATATTATTATTATCTATTTTGTTTATTGAGATAAAATATGAACAGGAAAACACCTCAAAATGCTTTGTTTTTCTTGATATTTTCCCCTTAATTTCAGACGTAGACCCAAATGTTCAAAATGCCTTCTCCAGCTTGGGGTTGGTTGGGGGTATGGTAAAGATCACATCCTCTTCATCATAATTACTCCCTTTGGTAGAGGGTTGGAAAACAAAAGAATTACATTAGAAAATGGAGACTTATGCTCATTCATACCTCACAAGAGTAACACAAAAATTGCATATTTGCCTATATTTGCACAAAAATCTTCAAAAAGTTGTAAAATGACCTAATTTTAAAGTGATTTTGATGAAATGTTTTGCTTTCTTCATGTTTATGTTAGTGGAATGTAAGTCAAATAGCTAATACCTGTCCACATACCTTTAAAAAAGACATCCCAAATGCATTAATTAAAAATATAATCTTTCTTGAGCAGACGGGTGGTGTGCGAGATTGTTCAATTTTTTACTTATTTCATCCTGAGCAGACGGGTGGCGTGTAAGATTGTTTCAATTTTCTACTTATTTCTTCTTTTCAATCAGAAGGAAGATGGATTTGATGTACAGTCAGAACCTGTATTCCTTGATTGGGGAGAGGCTTCAACTGAATGCCACCACTCTTACAATGACCATGTATAACTGCCTATTTGAGGTAATTTTTGTATTTGTTTTTATCTAGTAATTTGTATCGGTTTTGTAAACTTTAGAGGATTAGTTCAGTGGTCAAGCATGTTCATCTTATATGAAAGAGGACTTCAAAAGAAACAAAATGGTGAAGAAGGCATTCAAAAATCTTTTTTCCATTAAGGAGATATTTCAGTTTAAAGTTTGGTATCATTTGTGTAGAAGTGACTGAAATTAGACGAGTTGTGATGTCATAGCTTAAGATTCCTCAGTCTATGCATTCTAATATATTTTGTCTTGCGATTTTATGGTTTAAAAACCATGGGATATGTCAAAAAATTAGTAAAACTGAATCTAGGAAGGGTATTTATAATATACCACCTGAAGAAAGTTTGAGGGAAAATAATTTAAATAGTGAAAGAATTATATAAATATTCTTTAAAATACATAAAGACTGAGGAATCTAAGGCTGTGACACCACAACTAGTCTGATTTCAGTCGTTTCTACATAAATGATACCAAATTTTAAACTTGCATATCTCCTTAACGGAACAACAAGTTTGCAATGCTTTCTTCACTGTTTTGTTTCTTTTGACCTCCTCTTCCATATAAGATGGACATGCTTGACCCTAAACTAATCCTTTAAAGGATGGGAATTCATCTCCATGATTGAAATGAAGGGAGGGAGGTCAATTAATTAGTCTACAAATTCCATATCAGAGGTTGTCAGCCTTTTAACCACCCTCTTAATTTTTGTTATCTGCAACGAAGACACCATAAAAATGATCACTGCCTATACTTTTAATCCTAGTTTCCTTGGACCAAATTGAATCAAGTATTGTGAGTTCCTCTCAAGAACTAACCATTCTCTTTTGCACTAATATTTGTACATTTCCACTCCATCTCAGTTAAGAATGTTCAATCTTTGTATAATGTGGTATAATCAAATTTTATCCCTAACACACCTCATTCCTTCTTAGTTAAAATTTGTGTTTGTATTAATAATCTCTAAAACAAGCAAAAACAATTATTGTGTACTAATAGTGCCAAAAGGAAGTGGAGTACTGTAGCTCAGTGGTTAGAATCAGTCTTCTGGTCAAAAGGTGTTTAATCATCTGTCAACTGCTAACTTGGCTTATGAAATTTGCATATTATATAATTTGCATAACAGCTCGTCTAATGTTGCTTTTAATTGTCCGCAAACCTATGAGCATTCGGTGGGTAATTGAGATGCTCCATTGCTATTACTAATAAGCTGTCTTTCTTGTACAAAGTAGAACTTCAAGCGCCCAACAAATATACCATTGGACAAGGTCAGGTAGATGTACGTAGTTGCAACGTTTTGGTTCCGATGCGATAGCATCAGGAACCTATGCGGTCATGATGGCGTGTATGTATGTTTGTGATAGCCAGCTCGCAAGTGCGATCTCAAGAGCGGTAGACTGGATTAATGTCATATTTGGTACACAGCCCATGGTGTGTAGATGTGCGCTATTGTTTTTGATGGTCATGTCATGCATATTAATGAGTGGGCAGGGCTTAATGTAAATTCTTGAAATGCTCATATTTTAACAACCGCATGTCTGTTTTGTTTCATGTTTGGTATAATTATGATGTTAGCTGGTGTGTACGTGATCATGATGTAAAAAATTTGAATTTCATTAATAGCATAGTAGGCTGGGCTTATTATAATTTTGTAAACAAAAAGCACAAGGAAACACAGTATCTTAAAAACTATGAACTGGATTCACATCATGTGTGGTACGCAGATAGCTCATGGTCTGCAGATGTGACCTTATGTTTGTGGTGGTGATTTCATGCTTATTAATAAGTGGGTGGGGCACAAAGTGAAAATTTTGAGAAAAAAAAGTGATAAATGAGCAACTGTATGTCTGTTTTGTGTCATATTGGTAGATAATTGTGTTGGTTATTGTGTACATGGTTATGTTATCGACAGATGTCATTAATATGCATGGTAGACGTGGCTTAATGTGAAAGTGCTAAATAATGTAAACACCATAAACGATATATCAGATTTATGCTATATGTGGTACACAGATGGGCCATGGTCTGTACGTATGTTCTAATGTTGTGGTAGGGATGTCATGAATGCTAATGAGTAGGCGGGGCTTACTGACAAATTCTTGAAATATGATAAATGAGCAATCGTTTTTGCATCATACTAGCTTTGATGATGTTGTTAATTATTGTGTAAATTCTAAAGTTGTCAACATTTTTATTGATCTGCATGGTGCATGTGGCTTATGAATAAATATCATGGAACAAATATTTCATGATATACAATAACATGACAGTTAATATAAATTTTGCAAATCAATCAGCTTGTGAAATAAAAAAAAAGCATTGGAACCACAAAACCTTTTGATTCTGGGTATTTAAATTGATTTATCTTTGCAGTTATGCTTCATTGATGTAAAATGCCCTAGAGGTTTGTTTAATTGTTCAACAGTGATAACACCATTGAACCCTCTTTGGTATAGAAGCTTCTCCCTTACTATAACATGAACACTGATTTCAGAAAAAGTATGATTCATGGTCGATTGTTTATTTGCAGGTTTTAACAGAGAGAGTCACTTTGCAGGTCATGGCCACCAAGCACCCAGACCAAGATAAGACATACCGAATCATGAACCCAGGTAAGGGATTCAAAACCATATAAATATTTTACAGGAGGAAACCGGTACCATCCCCTGCTCGGTACCATTCCCTCCTCGGTACCATTCCCTCCTCGGTACCATTTCCTTCTTGGTACCATTCCCTTCTTGGTACCATTCCCTCCTCGGTACCATTCCCTATTCGGTACCATTCCCTCTTCGGTACCATACACCTTAAAAGTTAAGTTAAATCCAAACTCGGACCACCATGACCCATCAGGTTGGTGCTTACTCCTGGTTTATAGATCCCCCTGGACAGGACACCAGTCCATAACCAGGTAAACTTGCCAGCAATGTTGGTACTCATTTATTGGAGCAAATAAGAGTTGTGTGTCTTGCTTAAGGACTCAACACTAGCTACTCTACCTCCTCCATCCTCCTTCTTAGCTTATGTTTTCTTAGAATGCACCATTTTTTCTTTTGATATAATATTACCTCTCTGACACTAAAAGACCTTCGTTGCCACCAAGTCTCACCAGTAGTTTCACTCTGTTCTTCAGGTATGTTCCATGTAGTAGCAAGGCTGATCAGGCAGTCCAAGCCATGTGAGGATGCTATGGAGGTCAGAAAGCTGTTTTTGTCTGACATGATTCTCCTTTTCAATAACAGCAGGGAGAATAGAAGGTCAGTGTCTAGTTTGTACATTTTCTGTAAGCATAGTTGATGTAATTTCCAGATGTTGTGAATATTATAGATAATAACTTTTAGGGTTTTTGTTTCTTAAAAGCATTTAGAACACATTCCAGAACTGGAGAGATATGTTTTGTTATTATGATTAACATTATATAATTTATATTATCATGATCATGATCATGAGTTTCATCTAAATGATTTTGATCCGGGCACCATGATGACGATGACACCATGCAGATAGTGATTATTACAATCAAAATGTAAATGACCACTGTATGTGCATTTGGGAGAAGTGGATAATGAATGGTTGGGTGGCGCTCAACGTCCCATGGACATTAAATGGTGGTCCCGGCAGCAGATCAATCATACCTACCTGGCTCTCTGAATACTATTTAAGAAGAGAAGTGTGAAAACACAGTGTTTATTCCCTTCCCACCCCAGGCCAGTCAAGGTCACAGCGCCCTCTCCAACCATATTTAGTCCCCCTCTCCCACCCCCCTTCTCTACTTTTTTTTTTTCTTTTCACCCATGCACCTCCTCTCTCGATACCAGCTTTCTGACTTTTAGTTCTCGTATTTCTCTCAATCTCCCCGTTTTCTTTTCTTACTACCTCTAGAATGATCTAACCTCTGAGGCACAATTTGACCCTCATTGTCGTGGTGCTCTTAAGCCCTCAACAAACAAACAAACTAGCTGCAGCCTGGAGGATTTGTCTGGCGCTCGATGAGACTTCAGTGTGAAATTGCGTATTATAAGAATCGATTTCATACAATACTGTATAATATGTGTTAACAGTTTTCTTGACCTTCTGCAAAGTCCAGCAGAGTGCTGTAATGACCAATATATATTTTCCTGTGTGTTGTTCCTCAGAATCCTGCTGCAATGTTCAGTATGGCAGGATTGGATGCTGGGCTTGGCCTACATCTATCCTAATACTGATGAGGAGAAGAAGGTAACTGAGATGGTGTACTCAGTGCTGCGGATGTTGCTTCATCACGCCATGAAGTATGAATGGGGAGGATGGAGAGTCTGGGTGGACACGCTCTCCATCATTCATTCCAAGGTAGGGTGCATTCTGGGATATTGATCCTCATGAATATGTAAATTGTGGTAAATTGATTGGTTAAAGAATACATACATGACTTTCTTGAAGGAGTTATGTATATGAGGTGAATGTGATTAATACAGTTATGGTTGTTGTATCTTAGAAATTTAATTATCAGATGTGTTGAAATTGATCGCTAAAGCATATGCTAATAAAACTGGCAAATTTTAGTATAATAAACCTGTAATATTTCAAAAGTGACCATATTAAAGGTATATGGACATGTAGAGGCCAAAGTAGCAAAATTGCTTTAAAATGTATTAAAAAGCATAATAGTAGCAAATTATTTTATCAAAATGAGTTGAACAGTGACCATGTTACAGTGTTTTTAAATCTCAGGCACAATTTGCATATTTTATGCAAATTTTGTGATGTATTACAGGGCGACCTTGGTATTTTCTTTTGTAAATCTTTTGTGTTTTAATTGTCTATCATTCCCACCTCCTTATTGGCTCCCCCCCAACCCCTCTGCAACAATTGATATTGCACCCTCACAGTCCATCACATTCTCCTTGCTTGCCCCATGTACAACGTTCCCTGAGCTTCCCTCCCTCACCACGATTCAATAGCTGAGCTCTTTAAAAAAAAAAACCCTCCCGATAAAATTATCTCCTTCCTTCAGTATGCTTCCTTCCACAACCATAGATAGCCCCCCCAACCCCACTCCCTCTGTCTGCTTTTTTTTTTTTTTACCCATGCACCTCCTCTCTCGATCCCAGCTTTCTGGCTTTTAGCTCTCATGTTTCTCTCAATCCTCCCCTGTTTTCTTTCCTTCCAACCTCTGGAATGATCTAACCTCTCAGGCACAATTTGACTCTCGCTTCTCGTGGTACCATTAAGTCCTCATCAAACGAACAAAAATAATTCTTTGAAGTGGTGCAGCAAGTTCTGACCATAAGTTTGCCTTGCTCCCAATAAAATTCTAGCAGGAATAGACTTTCCCATCATTTTCAAGTACAAAATCTAAAGAATCACATACAAATATTTTGAGCTGTTGGCCCAGTCACACATCACAAATTAGCCATAACTAAAAAAAAACTGAAAATGCTGTTTTCAAAATCTAATCTGCTCAGATTTTGATATATTTTGAAACAATACAGAAATTGCTACATATCCATAAACCTTTAAATAAAAACCTTTTTAAATTTTTAGCTTGTTTTTCATTTAAATTTTTTGTAAAACATTTTAAAGGTTTGAATTTTTTTTCTCACAGGTTTCTTTCGAGAATCATAAAAATGAGATGTTGCGTGCATACAACCATTACCAACAGCAGCAGCACAGCAGGGATGGGCAAAGGTCCCTGTCTGGTTCATTGGGGGCTACGTCAAACACAGAGGGTGTAATAAGCCCTCTGACAGCGATGACAGGCGGAGACGTGGATTACGAGGTGAGGGAGAATGGGGAGTGTTTGGATACAGAAAACGCCTCTGAGGATATTCCTGGAAGGAATGAGGGGAAACAGGTGTCATCTGAGAGAGAGCGGGAGGTAAGCTGGTGTTCTCTTGTTATTGTTTCTTGGTGCAACCCTCAAAAAGTCATTATTGAAACAGTTATATCAATGGTACTGTGTGTTGGGTATAATGTGACTGCATCAGCTCTGGCCATTTTGTGGTCAGGGTTCCCCTGTGATGCTCTCCTGATTTGAGCAGGGGGGTGAACCACAGTTAAGAATATATTGTGATGGAAAGCTTTTAAATATAGTTATACTTTTATCTTTATCAGGTGCTGACTCTGTTAGAAGATGTAATGGATGATGTGGTGAAGATTGTTGAGGGGCGTGGCAAGACACCAGAGGGTATCAAAAGAAAAACCTCGAGTGGACAAGATGAGATGCAAAAAGTAAGGAAAACTTCTTGAATAAAATTTTCACCTGTCCAGGCAAGTGCCACAATTTCTTGTGAGTTGGTATGTTCCAATTGCGAGCTTGCTTGAATTTGTCAAATTATTGGTCAGAATAACCATTTGGTATTGGTTCCTTCAATTAAGCGTGAATGCTGGACATTGCTGCAGCAGTACGTCCATAGGGTTTGGCTTAAGTGCGATGTACAGCAACCATTGACGTGGAAGTCAAATCCATGTTTGTGCAATTATGCATCTTGCTAGAATCTTGATGGATATTTGGAGAGCTCTTCTTAAAAGCTAGAGGACAAGTGGTGGAGGCAGGGCTGACTATAGAATCCTTGTGATGGAGATCATCTTATCTCCATAAACTTATAGCTAATTTCCTGCAAAGTTTTCTTTATACTTTAAAGAATGTGAATTATTTTAAATTGCTCTTGCCTCCCGGCAAGAGCTTGATATTGTTGGTAAAGAATAATTGTAGTTTATAATTTACAATTATTCAGTCATGTGGAATCATTTTAATGTTGACTTCTTTAATTATATTCATTGATTACCTTCTGTACCCCTTTGTTTTAGCACTCTGATTTTAATTTACCTTAGTATGACACGTTTGACTCTGTCGCTGTGCCGTATATCCTCAAAATACACACAAACTTTAATTACAGGAATTAAGTTTACTACCATCTTTTCTCTCAGAGTGACACTTCATCATCAGATGACCCAAGAGGTAGAGTCTTCAGCCCTGGTCCGCATCAGGCACCATACCGTATCCCAGAATTCAGTTGGTCCCACATGCACCAGAGGATGATGTCAGACTTGCTCTTCTCTATTGAGACAGATATACAGGTCTGGAGAAGGTTGGTTGAAATTTTCATGTCTTGGCCTCAGGTAATTTATGTAACTTATGGCTGATATAATGAGACAGAAAACAAATATTATGGATGCTTTGACTTGTTGCTTACACACGATAAAGCTTACAATGGAGGCTTTTTTATGATACTTGAAAATTGGCTAGAAATGCTGTTTTGTTCAAACTGGACAAATTTGCTTTAGTAGGGCGCAATTTTCTGTCGCGATACAAATTCTGCTTTAATAGGCATAGAAACGCAACTTGAAGAATCAATTTTCAGTTATCATCTGAATTGCCATACAATGACGATCCAATTATGTAAACAAGAAGCCAACATGTGTCTTTCCCTTTGTTTCATTCAACTTTGTATTTTATTTCTTAAATTGCTCACACGTAGTGTTCAGTGTGTAAGGGCCTTTTAAGGGTAATGTCTTACAAGGTTTATTGTGAATGGTAGCTAGTGTGTATTTTTTTCAAGTGTTTGACTCGTGAACATTTAGACCCATGAACATGTAGAGTCCTGAACATTTTAGGATGGTGTTAGATGTGCTGGTCTTTATTGTGGTAGCCATTCAGCTGAGAAAGGCAGAAAGATTCTCCTATAAGGATGTTTTAGCTGATGTCATGAGGTCACATGACTTTGTTTACATCACCATTTTGTAGGGCTAAGAACATTGTTGTCTGCTGTACACTTATGTTGATCTGGACTGTCTTGCAATATTCTGGGCACTTTGTAACTCCTGGGAAAAAAGTTGCCTTTTATAAATGTCATGTATGTATGCATGTGTGTATGTATGTATGTGTGTATGTATGTATGTATGTAAGTACATGTGTATGTATGTATGTGTGTATGTATGTATGTGCATACATTTGCATGTTGTTACATAAGATTATTTTTGTAAGGTTATTATGCCGGAATCTTGCTGTGCTGTTGGTTGTACTAATAGACATGTTTAAAATCAACTGATTAAGATTACTTGAAGTACTCGGATGGTCTGTGAGGGTGTAATATCAAAATAATAATGATAATTCATTTGGCCAGTTTATTTAAACCAGAGCATGTTTTATATGACCAACACTTGTTTTATATGCCTGATGCTTGTTTTACATGCCCAGTGCATGTTTTCATCACCAGCGTATGCTAGCGCGTGTTTAGT
Organism: Chiridota heheva; assembly: GCA_020152595.1. Classification (NCBI taxonomy): domain Eukaryota; kingdom Metazoa; phylum Echinodermata; class Holothuroidea; order Apodida; family Chiridotidae; genus Chiridota; species Chiridota heheva. Next base: position 319,122 of record JAIGNY010002375.1, on the reverse strand, counting down.
AGGGCCGAGTCTGTTTGTTTTACAAGTGATGTGACTGAGCTGTGTGAAGATTAGATGCGTGCAATGCACAAATGCTTTGCCTGCAAAATAAATTAGAGTCATGTGATGAAATCCCTCTATTGTGGAGTATTTGATCTTTTTCACATACCACCAATATTCACCTTTTTTTTTTACAGCCAAAGTGCAAAAACTGTGATCGATTTTGTGAATGCAACTGAGAACACAGTCTTTGTTCAAAATGTCACTCAGATGGTGTCGCAGATCATGGATAATCTCATCTATTCCTGTGGCGGTATTCTACCATTGCTGTCATCTGCGACTTCTCGACATGTAAGTTTTTATATAGGAAAAGATAAAAAGTGCATTACATGAAGCTTTAAAGTCTTAGAACCTTCAGATCTGGCGATCTCCTGGTGCACTGCACCAGGGACACTCAAGCCACCACCCTCCTCACCACCAAAACCCTAGCTAATGCTGGTATCGACATAACAGTTACTCCCCACTGTTCCTTGAACTCAAGCAAAGGTGTCACCAGAACCAGGGACCTTGCCTACAGGAACTTGCCAGCTGAAACGTCACTGAGGCCTATCGTCTCATCCTCAAAAAAGGCGGTGCCGAAACACCCACCAATACCATCTTCTTGACTTTTGCCACTCCAACTCCCCTCCCACATCACTGCCAGCTATCTGAGAATCCTAGTCGCCCCCTACACCTACATTCCCAACCCTCTCTGCTACTATATGTGCCAGAGGTATGGCCATGGAAAAAAACACCTACCGCAACCAAGCGTGCTGTGGCAACTGTGGAGCCTCGGACTATGACAGCACCTCTTAGACTAACACCCCACACTGCGCCAATTACTATGGTACTCACCCAGCCAACCATCCCTCCTTCTCAAAAGGCTGCCCCACTTGGCTTTAGGAAAAACAGATAACTAAACTGAAAACCCCTAATCCCAGCAACACTTACCCAGAGACCAGGAAGCAGTTCCTCACTTCCCTCCACACCAAACCTTCCTGCTCAAGCACAGTCTCCTCAAACACCAATACTGCCGCCTAACACAATAAAACTGATTCACATGCCCAAACCGATCTCACCTGGCTCTTCTTAACGAGTACGAGTCCTAAGCCCATCGCCTTTGCCAACAACCCAACTACACCCATTTATTACACAAACCACCTCCTTCCTTTTCTAAGATGATTTTCCCCCAGCCCCTACCCCAACACCTCAAATGCCATCAAACTCAATCAAACTTGGCACACAACCAATAAATCAACAAACAGCCCACCATTCAAACCCACATGTATGACACTGAAGAGAACATAAATTGTTTGATTACCGAACCCACCGAACATACTTCTCGTCTAATTTTTTAAAACAACTGCTCCCAAAGAAACAGGGACAGATCCAAAGAAACAACAAGCCAACCCAGACACAACAGATCTTCCTATAGTAACCCCCCTTCCTCCCCCCCTCCCGACTCCTTATGGCGTACAACAAAAACAATTGCAATAACACTCACAACAATATAGAATGGAACATTAGGAGCCTTAAATAAAGCCAACTTGGAAGAAATTGACCTTCTGGCCACCACATTCAATCTGGTTGTCTTCTGCCTACAAGAAACCTTCCTGAAAACCATTGACCATTATTCCCTCAGTGCTTCGCTTGCTACCATAAACATCAAGAGGATGCCGACAGGGCCTGTGGAAGCATCTCCATTTTCGTTAGACATGATAACCACACAGCCCTGTTCATGTGATTATCTCTATCTTCCCCCACAAAACCTTCACTCTTTGCAATTTCTATATCCCCCAAAGCCAACGTTCAGCCAACCAGCCTTAACAACCTCATCTCCCCTCCCCTTTCATCCTTCTTGGTGACTTCAACGCCCACAACCCCCTGTGGGGCTCCAATACCACCACACCGGAGGCAAGCTCATCGAAAATACTCTTCAACAGCACAGCCTCTCCTTACTCAACACTAACTCCCAGCCTACTTTTACCCTGCCAAAGGCTCCCTCACCTGTATTGACCTGTCTACTTGTTCCCCCGACCTCCTTTATTTTAGCTGGAAAGTCACTGCTGACCTCTGTGATAGTAACCATTACCCTTTCTTCTCCTAATTCACTCCAACCTTTAAACCCCCACAGACCACACCCCCAACTGAAACCTTAAGAAAACCAACTGACCCCTTTTCAAACCCTCTGCAACTCTCACCTCTCCCCGCATCTCCTCGAGGGTGAGGATCCCATGTCAAACTTCATTAACATCCTTATCAACATTGCCACTTGCTTCTTGATGACTGCAAAACCACCAACAAGAACATAAACTTCAAAACAAACCCAACCACCCACAACCTCAATCTCTTTCGCATCAGCCAGGCTAAAGCCAGGTGCACTATCAAGGACAGTAAACCAACACTTGGAACTACTTTATTTCTTCTCTCACCAACAACACCCCCATGAAGAAGATTTGGAGTATGGTAAACAGCTTCCACAGCAGGATGGGCAAGTCTCCCATCATCTCTCCTGGAATGGTAATCTTCGCACAGGTAAAAAAGGATATTGCTAACTGCCTCGTTCCCTCTTTCAGCAACTTCTCGTCCTTGGCCAACTACTCCAATGCTTTCAAAGCCAAAAAAGCTTGCGATGACACCCGAAGTAGTACCTTTCCATCCGACAACACTGAGGCTACCACAGCCCTCTCACCCTATGTGAAAATCAAAGCAAGCTATCCACGACGCTGGCTGCACCTCCAAGGGCCCAGATAACATCCCTTACCAATTCCTGAAACACATCATCATCCATATTTGGTCCTCATTCTCTTTTCCCCATATCTGGAGGACAGCTATCATGACCCCCTCGCCAAACCGGGAAAGGACAGCACCGACCCCTCCAATACCACCCCATGCCCTCACTTGCCGTCTCTGTAAGATTATGGAAAGGATCATCAACCAGAGACTTAACTCTTTCCTTGAGACCAACAGAATCTTCTTTCCTCACTAAAGTGGCTTCCGGAAATGTCGCAATACCCTGGACTAGTTAATCACATTCGAAACCGCTATCCAGGAATCCTTTGCAAAAAAGGAACACCTCATTGCCATCTTTTTCGACCTCAAGAAAGCTTTCGACACTACTTGGAAATATGGCATTACCTGCCAGCTTCACGCCACCATCCTCAATAGGCCACCTTTCCATCTTTATTCAACACTTCCTCTCACACAGGCAGTTCCAAGTTTGTATTGGCCACACCCTCTTCAACCCCTACCTTTATCTTCAACCCCTACCCCCACTCCCAAGAAGAGGGCATCCCCCACTCCCAAGAAGAGGGCATCCCCCACCACCATGAAGAGGGCATCCCCCACCCCCAAAGAAGAGGCCATCCCTCAAGGCAGCATCCTCTCCCCTACTCTCTTCAACCTGAGCATTAACAACATCGCGGACAACAATATCAAATGTGCCCTCTACGTGGATGACTTCGCCATCTTCTACTCCTCCCCCTTTTTTCTCTCATCGAAAATAGGCTCCAACTTACCCTCAACCGGCTGCAAGATTGGTGCAACAGTAACGATTTTAAATTCTTTAAAGACAAGACAGTCTGCATGCACTTCTGCCATTTCAACAACCTCCACCCCAACCCAAACCTCAGCGGCAATTGCATCCCTAAAGTTGACCACACGAAGTTCCTGGGTCTAACCTTAGACCCCAAGCTCTCCTACAAGCACTACAAGCAACACATCACCAACCTGAAACAGTAATACAATAGCTCCCTCAACATTCTCTGCCTCCTCTCCTCAACCACATCAACACCATCTAAAATGAAGCCTTCGCGCTTTGCCTGTGTGCTTACAGGACCTCCCCCATCATCAGTCTTCACATTGAAGCCAACAAACCCCCCATCCTGCTAAGGTGTAGAAAGCTTAGCCTTTTTTACGCTTTTAGAGCCCTCACCAACACCCAAAACTCTGTCTACAACCTCATGCGGTATCCCAATTTCTCCACCCTCTTTAATAGGACTAAACCCCTATCCCCTACCTTCAGCTTACGTATCAAACCCAACCTCCACCATCTCGGCATTAACCCCGCCACTCCTGGTACCTTCTCTTGGCCCACTTTTTCTCCCTGGGCCAACCCCTCCCTTCCATCTACCTTGGCCTCTTCACTCATCACAAACCTAAACCACCCCAACCTCTTCATCAACCTCCATGACCAAATCAAAGACCAACTCTCACTACACCATCTATACTGATGGCTCCATGGGAGGCAACAATACAGCTGCTGCTGCTGCTGTCATCCAAGACATCACCCTCAGTATTACTTTTCCCAACTACTCGTCCCATCTTCTCGGCCGAGGCCTAGGCTATTGTGCTCACTCTCAACTATATTGAGTACCTCCCACTCAGCCACTTTGACAACTTTTCAGACTCTAAGTCTGTCCTTAAATCTTTACTCAACCTTGGGTGGGATAACCCCATGTCCTACCTCCTCCTCCATAAACTCATTTTGCCCCTCTCTCTCTGCAGGAAAAGTATTCTTTCTGGTTACCCAGCAATGTTGGCATCCCCGGCAATAACAGAACTGATTCAGCAGCTAAGCTTGCCCTCAACACCCCCTCCCCACCCTACCACTTTCCCAAAACCTTTTCTGACATCAAACCGCTTATCACTTCCCTTGTTCATGACCACTGGCAAACCTCATGGGACTTCCAACTTGAAAACAACCCCCACAACATCCAGCCCACCATTCTGACCAAACCCACCACCCACAATCCCTCCCGTATCAACAACGTCCACATTACCCACCTTTGAATAGGTCACACCCACCTCACTCACTCCCACCTCCTTACTGGCTCCCCCACCCCTCTGCAACAATTTCCATTTCCCCCTCACAGTCCACCACATCCTCCTTGCCTGTCCCCTGTGCAACCTTCCCAGAGCTTCCCACACTCCTCACAACTCCATAGGCGAGGTCTTCCTGAAAACCCCTCTGGATAAAATTATCTCCTTCCTTTATCATGCCTCCCTCTACAACCATATTAAGTCCTCCTCTCCCACCCCCTCTACCTACTTTTACCCCCTTTTTTTACACCCCTGCACTTCCTCTTTTGATCCCATCTTTGTGGCTTTTAGCCCCCGTACTTCTCTAAGACTCCTATTTTCTTTTCTTCCTACCTCTGGAATATTCTAACCTCTCAGGCACAATTTGACCCTCGCTTCTCATGGTGCCGTTAAGCCCTCATCAAACAAACAAACAAACAATCATTAAAGTCTTAAGTAGATAAAACAGTCTTTGAATTTGAAAAATACATCCTTTTGGTTTGCAAAGTTTGGCAAATGCTTTTGGGGTAGGGATGTACGTTTTGGAAGACTAATCTAAATCTTCACATCATTTATACAAGCTTTTCCCTTAATTTCAGTTATTAAAATTGATATCTATTCCAGTTAGATGTTGATTTTTAGGTGTGGTTAAGATAGACAAATTTTGTCAGAATTTTTCTCAAGGATTCGTGTAATTTTTCTCAATTCTTAGTGTAATTTTTCTCAAGTCTAAGTGTAATTTATCAAATCTCTTTAATATAGTGGATTTTTAGCAGCAGCCCTTTATAAGTAAAGTTAATAATCTCTGAAAACTTTCCTTATGAAACAAAACATGGAGGTGTGTTTTTAAGTAAAGTATTGACAAATTGTACATTTCACGTCTCATTTTCATTTCCTCAGGAACCAGATGTTATAGAACCAACACAAAACCTCCCCCTTGAAGTTGGCATCTCCTTCATCAATCGCATCATGAACCTTGTGGATGTTCTGGTGTTTGCTAGCAACCAGAACTTTGCAGATTTGGAAGGGGAGAAGAACATGCCCAAAGGAGGCATTTTGAGACAGTGTTTGAGGCTAAGTAAGAACAATTTGAATTATTAATATCACTTTGAAAATATAAAGAAACCTCATTGGCTGCCTGTTTCTCATAGAATTACTTTTAGGCTCGTAATTCTTGTCTAGAAATCTCTAAATAAGTTCTCCTTCCTATATTAATGATCTCCTTGTTAATTATGATTCAACTCAAAATCTTCATCTTTGTTTCTGCAATTTGTCCTTAAAACTAATCTAATCGGTCCTGTAATTTGTCCCTAAAACTTAATCAGGTGGCCAGGATGGTGGTGAAGGCGGGAGGGGAGGGGGGGGGTTACTTTTGCTGCTGCAGCCACAATTCTTTACAATAAACTTCCAATTGAACCTATAATTTTTCAAAATATCAGAGTGTTTAAAAAATACGATACAGCACCTTATGACTCTGGCTTTTGATGATGTATTATTTGGTCTTTCTTCCCTTCGTCTTTGTCTATGTTGTTGGTTGTATTTGTATCTTCTGTGTCGCAAAGCTGGAGCTTCATGGATTATGTGTGAATCCCAAATCTTTTATTTTAGCATTATTTATTAAAAGTAAAATAACAGTCACTTTTTACCATCATGAAGAATAGTATTGAAGATTTTGTTAGACCTCACCAAGGTAAACAAGATCAACACAATTTACTTGCATTTATGTTCTAGTAATGTTTAGGCAATAAACCCTTTTAAGGATCTTGAAAATAGCAAAATCCCCAACCCTAATCTATTCAGATTTTGCAACTTGTTTATTTTCAAGGCTGACTTCTGCACCAGTTTTATGTCAACAGATTTGGAATACTTCTTTTTGTCCTCTATATAGATCTGTTGTTTATTTATCATCTGCCAAAAGTCACAAAATTACACCATGTTTGATTGGTAGCATAGCCACATACCTTTCCAATTATAACACACCCATGTCGTCAGTGTTTACTTTGAAATTCCTGAATTTGAAAGGGCTGTGATCTACCTCGGTCCTGATGTAGGCTTCTTATAAGCATGTGTAAAGAAAGTAGTTCAAGGTCGGATGGGTCGTAAACATTTTTTGCTGCTTCCAATCTTCAGTGAATAAGAAAACATTGCTCAAATCAAATAAATACTAAATGTGACAGACTGCAAAAGGTTAATGAGGATATCACCACAGCGTGACAGTTAGATTGTTGATTAAATGTTTTATTTTAGTCTGCTTTGGTAAGATTGATTGCTTGTTTTGTTTGGGGTATGACTCTCTGATGAGACACATCCATCAGAAGTAACCTAGAATTTGAAAACATGTGGATTATTATGCGAACTGTTTGAACCATGGCTTATTTCATTGAAATTGTATTTTGTGGCTACTGTCTTGGACAAAACTTGTTAAAACACTTCGTGAAAATTTGTACTGCTTTTATGAACCTACTCATTCTATTCTCTTCTTTATTATCTAACCTTTTTACATAAATGATGGCAATATTTCTTAGTGATTCTTTGATCCATGTTCTATCATTTAAAATGTCCACAGTGTCCCTACCCTACCTTAATATCTGAAACCCTCCCCTCCCTACCCATTTGATGTTTATTTTTGGGTTTTTTCAAAAGCATAACTTTTTTAAAATGTGGGTTGAGGAAGGAAAAAATCAAGAATCTCAACACTGAATATTCAGCTCTTTCTGCTGCTGATGTGTTCCAACAGTTTTGTTCAAGATTGTAGATATAAATATTTAGCTCTATTTGCCGTTGAACCATTCTAACAGTTTTGTTTAAGATTGTAGATATAAATATTTAGCTTTTTCTGCCGTTTACCCATTCCAACAGTTTTGCTTAAGATTGTAGATATAAATATTTAGCTGTTTCTGCCATTGAACCATTCCAACAGTTTTGTTGAAGATTATAGATATAAATATTTAGCTCTTTCTGCCGTTGAACCATTCCAACAGTTTGTCCTAGATTGTAGATATAAATATTTAGCTCTTTCTGCCATTGAAGCGTTCCAACAGTTTTGTTGAAGATTATAGATACAAATATTTAGCTCTTTCTGCCGTTGAACTATTACAACAGTTGTGTTCAAGATTGTAGATATAAATATTTAGCTCTTTCTGCCATTGAACCGTTCCAACAGTTTTGTCCAAGATTATAGATATAAATATTTAGCTCTTTCTGCCGTTGAAGCGTTCCAACGGTTTTGTTCAAGATTGTAGATATAAATATTTAGTTCTTTCTGCCATTGAACCGTTCCAACAGTTTTGTTGAAGATTATAGATATAAATATTTAGCTCTTTCTGCCATTGAAGCGTTCCAACAGTTTTGTCCAAGGTTATAGATATAAATATTTAGCTCTTTCTGCCATTGAAGCGTTCCAACAGTTTTGTCCAAGATTATAGATATAAATATTTAGTTCTTTTTGCCATTGAAGCGTTCCAACAGTTTTGTCCAAGATTATAGATATAAACATTTAGCTCTTTCTGCCGTTGATCTGTTCCAACATTTTTTCCAAGATTGTAGATATAAATATTTAGCTCTTTTTGCCGTTTAACCATTCCAACAGTTTTTTCCAAGATTATAGATATAAATATTTAGCTCTTTTTGCCATTGAAGCATTCCAACAGTTTTGTCCAAGGTAATAGATATAAATATTTAGCTCTTTCTGCCGTTGATCTGTTCCAACATTTTTTCCAAGATTGTAGATATAAATATTTAGATCTTTCTGCCGTTAAACCGTTCGAACACTTTTTTTCTAAGATTGTAGATATAAATATTTAGCTCTTTCTGCCATTGAATTGTTCCAACAGTTTTGTCCAAGATAATAGATATAGATATTTAGCTCTTTCTGCCTTTTTATCGTTCCAACAGTTTTTTCCAAGATTGTAGATATAAATATTTAGCTCTTTCTGCCTTTGAAACGTTCCAACAGTTTTGTCCAAGATTATAGATATAAATATTAAGCTCTTTCTGCCATTGAACCGTTCCAACAGTTTTGTCCAAGATTATAGATATAGATATTTAGCTCTTTCTGCCTTTTTATCGTTCCAACAGTTTTTTTCCAAGAGTTTTGTCTGCAAGATTATTGTAGATATAAATATTAAGCTCTTTCTGCCATTGAACCGTTCCAACAGTTTTGTCCAAGATTATAGATATAAATATCCAGCTCTTTCTGCCATTGAACCGTTCCAACAGTTTTGTCCAAGATTGTAAATATAATATTTAGCTCTTTATGCCACTGAAGTGTTCCAACAGTTTTGTCCAAGACTGTAGATATTAATATTTCAGAAATGCAACTTCTTTAATCAGTCTTGTGAAATTAGCAAAAAACCTGGCATAGTTTTTGTAATAATGGTGATGTATGAAGCAGGTAGTTGAGAACTGTTGAGTAGTTTAGAGAAATAGATGATGAAGAAGGTGAGGATTGTCATGAAAAGGTGTCACTCTTTGGTTAAAAGGAGTAGGTTTTTCTTAACATATTTTAGTGGTCAACCATTTGCAATTCATCGTAAAGCGTAAAAAGAAAGTTAAAGGCACAAACTCTACCAAGAGATCTGAAGATATGATTTATGATCCATAAAAATATTCTTGATAAAAAAAATATAAAAAAATTCTTGAAAGACTTGATGGCAGTTACTTATTAAGCATGTACTTCACTCCATCTTCTATTTTGTTGCATAACTGAATACAATCTGACCCATTTAAGGGTTTAGTTACTCTGTAGCAAGATAAGACAAGGTAATGCTTATCATCTAGAACATACCTTGATCTAAAATTGGTTTCCTTCATTGCCACCTTAAAGGAAAGGTATCATCCCATGAATAGATTCAGAAGTGAACGCCGCCGTGCTGATAACTTCACTTACGGTTTTCAATTTTTCTTATTTAAATCTGTGATGTTATTGATAACACAATGTAAACCCCTATGTGCGGCCCAGCAGATGTGTGATTGACAACATCACAGATTTCTCGCATTCAATAAGGAAAATTAAAAACCCGGAAGTGACGTTATCAGCACGGCAGCGTTAACTGCTGAATGTATTTACGGAACAATACCTTTCCTTCAAAGTAAACCTTCAGCCGCTATCTGAAGCTGATTTAACCATGTATGATGTTTGGTGTAAGCAACCCTCATTCTGGGATGCAGCGACTCTTCTGAGAGGTCTAGTATAGTGTTTTGTATCTGAACACCAAGCAAGTGAAACAGTGTTGTGTGCGATAATGCTACAGATAGGCTTACTGTATTACATTTTATAAACTGTACTGTTTTTCACAAGATCAACTGCCATCGAAATTTGTGCATACCAATACCAGATTTGAGAAACAACAATTTCTCCATATGAACTATTTATTACAGCTTTTGTAACATTAATAATTTCATTTTCAGCTTGCTTCTGCGCAATAAGAAATGTTCTTGAATGTCGATACCGTACCGATCCGTCTCCAACACCGAGCCGACAGAGCTTCAGTTTAGGGGACATCAAAGAGCCTGTTTCTCCGACTGGTAGCATACAGACGCTCATTCAAGCTACACAACCTTCAACCAAGGTAGGTCCTTTTCAGGGAGAATATGGTCTTTATCATTTAAAGGCCATTTTTGGTGAGACTATGGTCTTTATATTTATGTCCTTTTTGGTGAGAATATGGTTTTATTTTTTGGTCCTTATTGGTGATTATGTGGTCTTTATGTGTAGGTCTTTTTTGGTGAGAATATGGGCTTTATTTGTAGGCCCATTTTTATTGAGAATATGGTTTATTTTGGTTCTTATTGGTGAGAATGTGGTCTTTATGTGAAGGTCCGTTTAGGTGAGAATATAGGCTATATTCTTAGGTTGTTTTTGGCGAGAATATGGGCTTTATTTTAGGTCTTTTTTGGAGAGAATATGGTCTTTAAATTTAGGTCCTTTTTGTTAAGAATATGGTTTTACTTTTTGGTCCTTATTGGTGAAAATGTGGTCTTTATGTGTAGGTCTTTTTTGGTGAGAATTTGGTGTTTATTTTTAAGTCTTTTGTGGGTAAAATGTGGGCTTTATTTGTAGTTTTTTTTTGGTGAGAATATGGTCTTTAGGTTCTTCTTGGTGAGAATATGGTTTTATATTTTGGTCCTTTTTGGTTAGAATATGGGCTTTATTTTTAGGTCCTTTTTGGTGAGAATATGGTCTTTTGTTTTAGGTCTTTAATGGGTAGATTATGGTCTTTACTTATGTCTAAAGGTAACCTTTGTAAGACTGCCTTGAAAAAACAATGATATCAAAAAACTTTAAAAATTACCTCCAGTAAATTAAGCTCAATAGTTGTCATTTCAGAGCTCTTATGATTTTCAGAGATTTTTTCTTTAGAAAGTTGACAATTTGTGATGTCATTGTTGCATTATTTTGTTGTGTCCTTGAGCAAGACATTTTAGTCAATTTGCTTCAGTTCACTCAGCTATAAATAACCACCAGCACTGCTGAGAAGTTAAATTGTGATTGACTGGCATTTTGTCCAGGGGGAGCCATGTGCCCTCACCCACTAAGCCAATCCTGAAACCTGGGATAGCCAGACCTGATGGGTCATCATGGCCACCCACTCCAATCCTGTCCAGGGGGAGCCATGTGCTCTCATCCACTAAGCCAAAGAAACCTGGGATAAGGGACAGACCTGATGGGTCATCCATGGCCCCTGTCCAGGGGGAGCCATGTGCTCTCACCCACTAAGCCAAAGAAACCTGGGATAAGCACAGACCTGATGGGTCATCATGGCCTCCTGTCCAGGGGAGCCATGTGCTGTCATCCACTAAGCCAAAGAAACCTGGGAGGAGCCACAGACGTGATGGGTCATCCATGGCCTCCTGTCCAGGGGAGCCATGTGCTCTCATCCACTAAGCCAAAGAAACCTGGGATAGCACAGACCTGATGCTCTCATCCATGGCTCCTGTCCAGGGGAGCCATGTACTCTCATCCACTAAGCCAAAGAAACCTGGGATAAGCACAGACCTGATGGGTCATCATGGCCTCCTGTCCAGGGGAGCCATGTGCTCTCACCCACTAAGCCAAAGAAACCTGGGATAAGCACAGACCTGATGGGTCATCATGGCCTCCTGTCCAGGGGAGCCATGTGCTGTCATCCACTAAGCCAAAGAAGCCTGGGATAAGCACAGACCTGATGGATCATCATGGCCCCCTGTCCAGGGGAGCCATGTACTCTCATCCACTAAGCCAAAGAAACCTGGGATAAGCACAGACCTGATGGGTGATCATGGCTCCCTGTCCAGGGGAGCCATGTGCTCTCATCCACCAAGCCAAAGAAACCTGGGATAAGCACAGACCTGATGGGTCATCATGGCCCCCTGTCCAGGGGAGCCATGTGCTCTCATCCACTAAGCCAAAGAAACCTGGGATAAGCACAGACCTGATGGGTCATCATGGCCCAGGTAGGGCTTTGAACTTGTTTTTCTAACTTACCCATTTGTCAAAGGGACTGGATATGAGGAGATGGTAATGATTTTTTTAAATATTTCTTTTACATTTCAGAACATTGTAGAAAATTTAGCCAGTCCCCTCTCACCCGTGAGGGACTTGGAGAGGCTGCTTCAGGACATGGATATTCATCGCCTAAGAGCAACAATCTACAGAGATGTGGTAAGTTATAAGGAGCTGGTCAATATTCATTAGTTAGTTTATGCATATTCATTAGTTACTGTGTGCATATTTTTAGTTTATGCAGATTCATTAGTTTATGCAGATTCATTTATACAAACCTTGAATGACGTAATAAGCGCCCAACCAATCTAGATATCCCAACATCAATAGATAATATATGATCTTTACATTTCTTTAATATGATCTATAGGCCTATATTCTGTAGAATGATCTATAGAAGGATTTCATCACGTGACTCTAACTTAACTGGACTCCCATTTTGCAGGGAAGCGCCGTCATTGCGTTTCATGCATCTGCACAAAGCTCAGTCACATTACACGTACAACAAACATACTACATGCTAACCTACCAGTACCAGTTCAGCAAATTTTACTGATTGCAGTTTTTCGCTCGTTTCTGATTTTTCTTCATATTTTCCTTAACAGTTAAGTAAGTTATATTTTCACCGGGTATACAAAGAGTACCTTTAACGTTAACACCATCTGATTGTTCGTTATACTCAGACAAAGCCTACATACCTGATAAAGTGCTCGCTGCAAATGCTAGTGTGTACCGTAGGTTGAAAGCCGTTGCGTCGTACAGCAGAGACCTACTTCGAATGTCAATCGGGATCAGATGGAAATCGAGAAAAATGTCCTTTTATTCCCCCACACACATCTATTAGTGCAACCAATGGCACAGCAAGTTTCCAGCATAATTATCTTGCAAAAATAATCATATATAACAACATGCAAACGTATGTAAGTCTAATTAAGTGTACAGCAGACGACAGTGGTTTTGACCGACAAACTGGCAATGTAAACAAAGTCACTTGACTTCGTGACATCAGCTGAAACACCCCCTTATAGGCCTATATTCTTTAATATGAGCTATAGGCCTATTTTCTTTGATATAATCTATATGCCTATAATCTTTAATATGATCTATAGGCCTATATTCTTTAATATGATCTATAGGTCTATATTCTTTAATATGATCTATAGGTCTATATTCTTTAATATGATCTATAGGCCTATATTCATTAATAAGATCTATAGGCCTATATTCTTTAATATGATCTATAGGTCTATATTCTTTAATATGATCTATAGGCCTATATTCATTAATAAGATCTATATGCCTATATTCTTTAATATGAGCTATAGGCCTATATTCTTCACTATGATCTATATGCCTATATTCTTTAACATAATCTATATGCCTATATTCTTTAATATGAGCTATAGGCCTATATTCTTTAATATGATCTATAGGCCTATATTCTTTAATATGATCTATATGCCTATATTCTTTAATATGATCTATATGCCTATGTTCTTTAATATGATCTATATGCCTATATTCTTTAATATGATCTATATGCCTATATTCTTTAATATGATCTATATGCCTATGTTCTTTAATATGATCTATATGCCTATATTCTTTAATATGATCTATAGGCCTATATTCTTTAATATGATCTATAGGCCTATATTCATTAATAAGATCTATAGGCCTATATTCTTTAATATGAGCTATAGGCCTATATTCTTTAATATGATCTATATGCCTATGTTCTTTAATATGATCTATATGCCTATATTCTTTAATATGATCTATAGGTCTATATTCTTTAATATGATCTATAGGCCTATATTCATTAATAAGATCTATAGGCCTATATTCTTTAATATGAGCTATAGGCCTATATTCTTTAATATGATCTATATGCCTATATTCATTAATATGATCTATATGCCTATATTCTTTAATATGATCTATAGGCCTATATTCTTTAATATGATCTATATGCCTATATTCTTTAATATGATCTATATGCCTATATTCTTTAATATGATCTATATGCCTATATTCTTTAATATGATCTATAGGCCTATATTCTTTAATATGATCTATATGCTATATTCTTTAATATGATCTATATGCCTATGTTCTTTAATATGATCTATATGCCTATATTCTATAATATGATCTATAGGCCCATAATCTTTAATATGATCTATATGCCTATATTCTATAATATGAGCTATAGGCCTATATTCTTTAATATGATCTATATGCCTATATTCTTTAATATAATCTATAGGCCTATATTCTTTAAAACGATCTATATGCCTATATTCTTTAAAATGATCTATTTGCCTATATTCTTTAATATGATGTATAGGTCTCCCCAATCACCAGCCTTCATGTTGAACCCAACGAACTCCCCCTTTCTACTTAGATGTAGAATGCTTAGCCTCTCCTATGCTTTTAGAGTCTTCACCAACACCCAGAACCCTCTTTACAACCTCATTAGGTACCCCAATTTCTCCACCCTATCTCCATGTACTAAAAGCCTATCCCTTCCCTTTAGCTTACGCATTAAATTAGAACTCCCATCTCGGCATCAACCTCGCCACTTTCAGTACCTTCTCCTGGCCCACTTTTCCTCCTTGAGCCACCCCCTCCCTTCTATGCACCTTGGCCTCTCCACTCATCACAAAACCCAAACCCAATCTAAACTCTTCATCAATCTCCACAACTAAATCAAAGACCAACTCTCAAACTACACCTCCATCTATACTGGTGGCTCCAAGGAAGGCAACAAGACAGCTGCTCCTGCCGTCATCCAAGACATCACCCTCAGTAGCAGACTTCCCGACTACTCGTCCATCTTTTCAGCCGAGGCAAAGGCCATCCTCCTTGCCCTCAACTTTATTGAGAACTCTCCACTAAGCCACTTTGCCATTTTCTCCGACTCCAAGGCTGTTTTTACTTCTGTACTCAATCTTAAATGGGATAACTTCACATCCCACCCCCTCCTCCGGAAACTCCTTCCGCCCACCCTTTGCAGGAAAAGTGTTCTTTTCTTCTGGATACCCAGCCATGTTGGCATCCCTGGCAATGACAGGGCTGATGCAGCCGCCAAGCTGGCCCTCAACCTCCCCCTACCCCTTTTCCGAAAACCCTTTCTGACATCAAACCACTTATCGTTTCCCTTGTTCGTGATCACTGGCAAACCTTATGGGACTTCCAAATTGATAACAAACTCCACGTCTTTTAGCCCACCATTCCGATCAAACCCACCATCAACAACCTCTCTCATGTCGACAACGTTCATATTACCGGTCTCACTCACTCCCACCTCTTTATTGGCTCTCTCCAACCCCTGTGCAACAATTACCATTTCCCTTTCACAGTCCATCACGTTCTCCCTGCTTGTCCCCTGTACAATCTTCCCAGAGCTTCTCTCGCTCCCCACAACTCAATTGCTGAGTTCTTCCACAAAAACCCTCTGGATAAAATTATCTCGTTCCTTCATCATGCTTCCCTCTACAACCATATTTAGTTCTCCTCTTCCACCCCATCTCTCTACTTTGTTTTTTTCATCCATGCACCTCCTCTCTCGAACCCAGCTTTCTGACTTTTTGTTCATGTATTTCTCTCATTCTCCCCCTGCTTCATTTCCTTCCTACCTCTAAAATGATCTATCCTCTCAGGCACAATTTGACCTTCGTTGTCTTGGAAGCGTTAAGCCCTCATCAAACAAACAATTAAACTATTGGCCTATATTCTTTAATATGATCTATAGGCCTACAATCTTTAATATGATCTATAGGCCTATATTCTTTAATATGATCTATAGGCCTATAATCTTTAATATGATCTATAGGCCTATAATCTTTAATTGATCTATATGCCCATAATCTTTAATATGATCTATAGGCCTATATTCTTTAATATGATCTATAGGCCTACAATCTTTAATATGATCTATAGGCCTATATTCTTTAATATGATCTATAGGTCTATAATCTTTGATATGTTCTATAGGTCTATAATCTTTAATATGATCTATAGGTCTACAATCTTTAATATGATCTATAGGTCTACAATCTTTTAATATGATCTATAGGTCTACAATCTTTAATATGATCTATAGGTCTACAATCTTTGATATGATCTATAGGCCTATATTCTTTAATATGATCTATAGGCCTATGTTCTTTAATATGATCTATAGGCCTACAATCTTCAATATGATCTGTATGCCTATAATCTTTAATATGATCTATAGGCCTATATTCTTTAATATGATCTATAGGTCTATATTCTATAATATGATCTATAGGTCTATAATCTTTAATATGATCTATATGCCTATAATCTTTAATATGATCTATAGGCCTATATTCTTTAATATGATCTATAGGCCTATATTCTTTAATATGATCTATAGGCCTACAATCTTCAATATGATCTGTATGCCTATAATCTTTAATATGATCTATAGGCCTATATTCTTTAATATGATCTATAGGCCTATATTCTTTATTTTTGTCTTTCAAAATTTGTTAATGTATGATGATCCCCTGTTTCAACAATCCTGGATCTGTCAGTGTTTTGAACAGCTGTGTAATCATATATAGCTTATCAAAAGGGGACATGTATAAGAATTCCTTAGACTTGCTATGAATTACGGTGGTCCTGGGCATGGTTGCTAATTAGGAAGACATTAGGCAAGCTTAATATGTCAAATATGGTATTCATAACTTTGATATGAAATAGATGAGGGAAAGAGAGGATTGAGACATGGGAATGACCATGTATAGGAAAGATACATGTAAAATGTTGCATACATTGGATGGTAGGAAGGATATTAGAGGAGAATATTAAGCTATGGGGATTGTCACATTTTACCAAGGGAAGATTGGACAGAATCTTTGACACAAACCCTGTCATTGAATATCATCATCATATACATTTTGTGAAAACCTAACTTGCAAAATGAATTTCAATTTTTATATGTGATTTCATAGTATTCTATTACATGTCGGTTTATCCTCCCAAATTATTTTCTTAATAGCAGCAGTACTTCTATGGTTTTGCTTGGTTAGTTTGCCAGAGACTGAATTTATTCATACACATTTCTTTAAGTCTGTCAATATCTCAATAGATTTTGGAATTGCAGAAACTTTATAATTTTGATGATACTTACCTGTCAAGTAATGCAAATAAATTAAAGCTTTGTGGAATTTTATTGAAGGTAACTAAAGTGGGAAAAATACTTACTTTAGCTCTTTTTTCTGTAGATTTAAAGAAAATGCACAATCTCATGCATTTCATGGGTGTGTAGGGGACAGGCGTGGAGGATATCATCAATTGTTTCATTGTTTGTGCTTGGTTCTTCTTCTCTTCTGTGTAGTTTAAAGTCAAGATGGCCATCACCCCAGTAGGCTTAGTAATGGGCAGATCTACGGTATACTCTGCTATCTATGCACTTTTCTTGCGTATTATTCCAAATAAAATAACTCTTCTGCATATAGTTGCATATTGATTTTGAAAAGCATAACCGCATTACATGGAGCAGCATTGTGAGTCAAACCAGTTGTATTAGCTTTATGTATAGAATAAAGTTGAATAATGCCACCCTGGTTAAAATGATAGATAGTGAATATTTGTATGAAAATAATGAAAATGTAATGATTTGTTTTGTGATTTAAATAATATGTCGACTTGTCTTAAACAATGCTTACTAATGAAGTCCTAAGTTAACTTTTGTTATGTACAATTTCTACAATAACCTGAAGTCACCTAATGTGTAAGGTCTCGTTGTACACTGCTTATTTTCCTGTTTTAACGTTCTTTGTCTAATATTTACTAAAACAAATGTGGTTGTTTTTGCACTGAGGCAAGTAGCATGATCGGATAGTTTTGTTGTGTATGAATGATAATGTTTCAGTAAAACACTAAACTCATTTAGAATTTTGCCTTGTTGGAAAGATATGTTTTTAGCTTTTTCTGAAAATTAAAGAATGCATTACTTATAATTAACAATCTGGAAAGCAAAGAAAATGAAAAGATTTTTGTAC
The DNA here is from genome assembly GCA_020152595.1 of Chiridota heheva. Taxonomy (NCBI): domain Eukaryota; kingdom Metazoa; phylum Echinodermata; class Holothuroidea; order Apodida; family Chiridotidae; genus Chiridota; species Chiridota heheva. The sequence continues at coordinate 300,783 of JAIGNY010002375.1, read as the reverse complement.
ATAAAATTTCAAACTGAATTCCATGTAACATAAAGAAGTATTTCCATAGACTTTAAAGACGATGCATAAAACCTGTGTATGTATTACATTATAATGTAGTATTTTGTTGTGGAGAATTCAAATACTGGTGCACAAAACGAGCAAGCAGGGTGATTAACAGGGCTAGTATTCGCTCGTGACTTATCTTCATTGTTGCAATGTAAAGTAAATTTGCAAACTTTAGAGTTTTTTTTGCAGCTCTGGAGTTTCTTCAATCGAATGTATAGCAAATGACAAAAATTGTATTGATTTATGAAATTTGATTTTGAGGTTGAAATTCTAATTGAAGTAAAAGTTAAAAATTAAAAGTGGGGACTGAAGCTTTCTGTTGGTAAATTAGAGGCAGGACCCCCCCTCCCCCCTCCCTTTCCTTAAAAAAAAAAAGTATAGAATTATACTTCATTTTAGGAAATTTAACAACAAAAATGAAGATGCAACTTAATAAGAGATATCTTGTTAATTATCTTATGAATAATGAAAATATTTTTATTTATAAGAGTATTGCTGGAGAGGTCTGAAGTGTACTTCCTTGGATTCCATTGGGAAAGTTCCTTGGGAATTCTATGAATTATCCCTCTCTGGAAAATAAACTGCTTTTAGCCAACAAAAATAAGAAATTTGCCAGTTAAATAGTAAGAAGGATTGTCAATATAAAAGAATTAAATATTGTTTTCTCTGGGGAATAAAGTATACTTCCTGTGAACCCAGGGGGACAATCCCCTAATTCCACAAGTCTCTCTTTTTCAGGAGGGAATTTCTCATTTTTAGCTAACACATGTGTAGACAGTCAATTGAATCTCCAAACAGCTTTGGTTTTGACATCAGCTGCCTCCAGCTAAATTGACACATTTTTAATGGAAAGTGACTTTCGTCAATGAATTCATGCCATGAAAAGAAACCCAACAATCAATTTTCTGGACTCTAAAGATACTTAAATCAAGTGGTCACTGGAATCGAAGAAAATGAAACAATTGGTTTTTGCCCTGAATGGAAAATAATAGAATGTGGATCTTGAATGAAAGGAAGTCAAACAATGACTGCTGTGCTGGGATAAAACTGAAAACAATAGTATGACCATGGAAGAAATCCAGTCAGAAGATAATCTTCAAGTGTTCAGAATGCAAATGTTCATTACAGATCAAAACTTGGGGATGAATCTTGGTGGGCCTAGGATTTCTGAGGTTGATGATATTGAGTATGGAGATTAAATGAACTCTACAATTATTCTAGGCATGTTAGAATTGCAACGGGGGCAGAGGTATGGGCTCTACAGAGTGCTAATATTGTAGTTAGAAAGGAAATATCACAAACAATCAAAATATGTAAAAAATTCCTTCATTTTCATTATTAACAAAAAATAAGACAAGCTCAAAAAAATTGGCCTAATTTTGCCTAAAATTTGCATATTAATGTCGATATTTTCTTTATCTTGACGTTTTTATTGAAAAGTTTATTGTCGTAGCATTCATAAAAACCAAACTTGTAGTGATACAAACAAAAGGAAAGTTATGACAATCAATTTTGAAGAAATGTTTTTTTTTAAAAGTGTTGGTAATGTTTTGAATCCCTGGGACTCTAAGCAATTTGACTTACATAGACTAAAAAAAAAAATTTATTGTAAAAATGTTGTGGATAGGGAGGAAAAACCAAAAGGGAAAATGTTTAAATTAGATTGAAAACTTTCAGCCGATTATGGAGTGGCATGCTCACCTTTGGCTTTGAACGTATAATCTGTTACAGTAATACCTTCCCCTCAGCTCCAGGTCACTATTACATAGATGATAAATACCACTTGCCTAAAACTCAATAAGGCCCAATGACTAAAAACATTGCAAAGATCTAATCAGCCTTTTAAAAGAAAATGTTTTTGTAATTACCTTGACTTGAAGAAAATTTTTAAAATCATGCTATTGTATCTTATTTATATCTATAACTTTCGGCAAACAGATACTCTTATATCACATCACAATATTTTGCAATGTAGAAGTCATTAAACTATCAATTTCTGACCTTTACTTTCAACAGGGTTAAAATGTTTGGTTGAAATTTTCAATGAAGATTTTAATTAAATATAATTTGCTTTGTTATCTAATACGCCAGATTTGAACTTTTTCAAACTGCAACCACAGTGGATTCAAAAACTGATAACTATTGCCACCTTATAGCAGAACAGATCCCAATTATAATAGGTTTTATAAATCTGTGACTTTCAAGCTTGAAAAAAAGAGGTGAAGTTGTGTTACTTGGTATGTGGGCATATTCAGCAATCACACATCATCAGCATCGTTAACTACCATCACTGTGATCATGATCAGCAGCATTATTAGCAGCTGTGTGGAGCTAAAGAAAAACTGCAGTAACACAACTGCTCTGAAAAACACTTGTTTCCTTTTGAATATGCATGGTAGCTACATCAAAAGCTATGCACAGTAACATAGCTGCAGCAACAGCTACACACAGTTACTTAGTAGCTGCAGAAACAGCTGCCCACAGCAGCAGTAGCTGCATCAACAGTTATATACAGTAACATTAACTGCAGCAACAGCTACACACAGTAACATTAGCTGCATCAACAGTTATACACAGTAACATAGCTGCATCGACAGCTACTAAAAGTAACTTTAGTTGCAGCAACAGCTATTCACAGTTACATAGCTGCAACAATAGATATACACAGTTACTAAGTAGTTGCATTAGCAGCTATACACAGTAACATTAGATTTAGCAACAGCTATGCACATCAACATGAGCTACAACAACAGCTATTTACAGTAACAAAGCTGCAGCAACATATACACACAGGTACTTAGTAGCTTCATCAACAGCTACACAGTAACATACATAGCTGTAGCAACAATTATGCACAGTAACATAGCTGTAGCAACAGTTATGCACAGTAACATAGCTGTAGCAACAGTTATGCACAGTAACATAGCTATAGCAACAGTTATACACAATTACCTAATAGCTGCAACAACAGATATACACAGAACCTGCAGCAAAGCAATGGCTGCAGCCTCATCAAAACAGACACTGTGACAGCAACAACTGTATAGCAGCAGGAATCATCAGCATGTACCAAATTGACATTTATATCACTATCATTATTATTACTATTATGAATTTTGTCTTATTTCTCTTACGGTCTGTTGACATTGAAACAATAGGTTGTATGTTTCAACATAATCAAAAATCATGAAAATGGAAAAAACTTTGATCAAAATAGATTAATATTTTGCTGTTTTATCACTTTATAAATATTCTTTTATGGCAATTTGTTCTGTAGATTTGAGATCTATGAATGGCAAACCACTCTTATTTTTGATGTTTATCCATTTTAGTTTAATTCTTTGAAGGCCACAGGTGATTCTTTGTCAGACCAGGAATCTAATTAATCCAGAAGGGAATTTCCATCATTTTCAAAAAGTAAAATTTAGGAAAGAAAATTTTAGATAATATTAAGCTCTTTTTTTGATAGATTATATTTATGTGTTTACATTTGGTGAAAACCACTAACTGACTATTTTGCAAATTTAAAGATTAATCATCTCTGAATTGAATACTCTTTGTATAGCTAATTAATAAGTGCTCATCCATGGATCTTTGATTGTTTAATTGCAATGTACAGGCCAAATATTTTATTTAAATCTTTTCCAAAATATCCACCACTTTTTGCTCAGTATATTCTACTTTAATTACAATTCTGGTAAAATATTTGCTCCATTTCATGCTCTCTCCCTTAAATCTTATCACTGTCACATGTTAGTTCCGCTGCGTTAATCCAAAGCGTGAAATTATACCTCCATATGAGATGAAAATTCATTACTCAAATTGAGGACGAAGGTGGAAAGTTAAGATTCATAATCGACGATCAGGATGTTGTTAACGGGTAATTAAAAGGTAGTTAATGATGAAACAAGGAAATGATTTCCACGGAGGAATATATAGATCAAAGTTATATTTTGGTAGGATTTGTGGGTCAGGTTATGTAGATAATGAGTTAATGTCAATAGTGAGCTGCCATGAAGATGTCGTCTTAAACACATGCCAACGCTTTTTATTTCAAAAGTGAAGAGCCCAATTTTGTGGAAATAGAGCAAGTTATTTGATTATGGTTTTAAGACCTTAATTTTGTAACACCCTTTTGGCACATTTGACTGTTGCGGTGCCGTTAAACATCAACAAACCACACCAACGTGAATCCAAGAGGGCTCAGTTTCAAATTGACAAATATTTCAGGCATGATAGGGTTTTATCTTATTTGACAACTTGCTGTATGAGTGTTGAAGTTAATTCTTAAATCATTCAGCCATCAAAATTTTTTTTGGGGTGGCATGAAAAAGGGATTGTGAAAATTCCTTAATTGTTTAATTATGAATTGTTATTTAATCATTTTTGTTATTTTTTTATCTGAATGGTTGGCAATTCAGAGAGCAAAATGAAAGTGAAGACAATATTTAATTGTAAAAAGACTTAAAAGTATGTTCTGTACAGTCCCAATACTATGATGTTAAATTGATCTAGTACTCTACCCTCCCTCCACCCCCCATTTTCACTTTCACCACCCATACCCTAGAGATAGATGTTATATCTATTTTGTCTTGTGTGATGGGTGCCTTATCCATGATAATCTTAACACTTGTATGTTATCAAAATGATACCACCACACTGGTAAAATGTTCAGACCATGTATATAGGCAAAACTACATGAGCAATTTTCAGTATGTCTGTGTTTTTAACAAGCTTCATAACTTATATGCAGTTGATGTCCTTGCAATTAATGCTACTGTTAATGTGTTTGAATGAATTTAAAACTGTTGTTTAATTGGTTGATTTACACAACCTATTAATAACCGGAGTTGGAATTAATTATAAAATTTCCCACGGTTCTGAATAACGGTGTCAAAAATATTCCCACGAAAAAGCGCGACAGAAATAACATTAATGTAGTGAATACATCTTTGTATACTTCCCTCTTTCGTGATTAATGTACCTTTCATCGCACAGTTACATTGGGGATGTTTTTAGAGCACATATTTATCACATATACTGTTGTTCTCTCAGTAAATAAAAAAATCAATACAAATATATGTTTTATTTTTGATGATTTTGTTTTCTTCCTGCGAATTGCTGATTTTTGTGCGGTTATAACCGCTGGAACCCTATATTTTTTCCAGCTCCGTCAATAACTTATCATTTAGCCAAAACTGGTATCGGCATGGCATGTCCTTCCTTTAGATGATACCAAAAGTGCTTATAAATGTACGTTTATTATTGGTAATGTTATCTGAAGCAACAAAACTCACTCAAATGTTTATAGCTGTACATTATTCAGGTTTTTATGTTTGTAATTGTGTAGCTAAACTTTTTAAGCATATTAACATTAAAAATCTTTAGGAAATTAATTGTGATTTTTTTTTATAAAAAATGATTGCCTTCTAATTGCAAAATCTCTCAAAATTAATCAAAGCTGCTCTGTACATTCTACTTTAATTACAATTCTGGTGGAATATTTACTCCATTTCATGCTCTCTCCCTTAAATCTTATCACTGTCACATGTTACTTCCGCTGCGCTAATCCAAAGCGTGAAATTATACCTCCATATGAGATAAGAATTCATTACTCAAAAAGAGGACAAAGGTGGAAAGTTAGATTCATGATCGACGATTAGGATGTTGTTAACGGTTATTTAAAAGATAGTTAATGATGAAACAAGGAAATGATTTTCCGACAGGAATATATAGATCAAAGTTATATTTTGGGAGGATTTGTGGGTTGGGTTATGTAGATAATGAGTTAATGACAATAGTTAGCTGCCATAAAGATGTCGTCTTAAACACATGCCAATGCATATTATTTCAAAAGTGAAGAGGCCCATTGAAAATGATTGCCTTCTAATTGCAAAGTCTTTCAAAATGAATCAAAGTTGCAACATACTAGTGTGGTGCAAGCTCATGCATATTATAGCTGAAACCAAACTAACCATTATTTAAAAACACAAATTCTACAAGAAATGTGTATGTTATCACTTTCCTAACTGTAAGAATGTAACTGAGTTTAAACGTATTGTTATGTTGTGATATCACACATGATGAATTTTAAAAAGAATTGATAAAGAGATTTAAAGTGGCAAGTAAACGTGATCGGTATGGGATATGAATGAACTTTTTTACATCTAATTATATATAACACAGGTTCTTTACAAACCTCATCAAATGATTATTACAACATTGAACCCTCTCATGATAAACTTCAGTTCATCATCAATACCAAGAACAAGCTTTTAGTATTTGTCCTATTTCTGTTTTTTCAAGGAGGAGAGCAAACAAGCTCAGTTCTTGGCCCTTGCCATCGTGTATTTCATCTCAGTTCTCATGGTCGCTCGTTATCGGGATGTACTTGACTCTGAGAGTTCATCGTGGTCATCTCGTAGGAGCTCATTCCGTCAGACACCATTGGTCAGCCAATCACAAGACAACTCAAATAGCAATACTGACGTTCCCACAGAAGCGGCAAGCACACAGACCCAGGTAACCGCAGTGCCAAATGCTGTGAGCAATGATGGAAGAGGGCAGCAGACAGTCTCTAGTGAATCGGGTACATGTGGTGATGATGAATCTGAAGGAGGTTAAGTTTGTTTTGTTGATCTGGGAATGTCCACTCCACCCTAACATTTAGACCTGCTTATCACTGGGGGAATGTACTAAAGGTGATGAAGTACAATACTTTACTGCAGACATGTCCAATTACTTTGTGTAGAAAGAGCTTTCAAATGTTGCATTTTGAGAAAGAGTGTTCAAAGTCGGCCCCTTTTCCCGGCAGAATCTGGTGCATCGACGAAGGAAGTGACTGTGGAGGTCCATGCTCAGACACCTGACACCTCCGATAACAAGGAGCAAGATGCTGAGGATGAGACGGAAGACACCAAGAAGAGTCTAGAGCAAGATGTAGACCCCATCCCAGAGAAGGAGAAGATAACGTCCCAAGCGGACACGGAGAAGACGGAGGAGGTCAGCAAGGATGGGGATAAGACGGAACCAGATGCAGGAGAGGAGGAGAAGAGAGATGATGGTGAAGAAACTGAAGAATCAGTGACGAGTGCCGGTGATGCAGCGGCGCAGGAGGATGCTTCTAAAGAGGAGAATGGAGAGGGTCAGGAGAAGAAGGATGCAGATAAACCAGTCCCTGGTGGGTCATCAGCTAGGGGTCATGACTCAACATTTCTGATATAGGTTTTGCCTTTTCTGATTATTTTTATATGACCCTTAGTTTTCTTTAGATTTTGTGGGTCAATGGTTATTCAGGTTTTTGATTTAAGATTTAATTTACAATTGTTTTTTTTCCTTGTATTTTGTAAAAATTACCCAGAGAAGCTTACACAATTATTTGCTTATTCAAAATATCACATCTTTTTAGAAGTGAAAACATTTTAAAAAAGGACACTTGATTTGATAATTTATTGACTGTCACAAATGCCATTCTGAGTTGGCGTTTTATTGAGATTTGAAACTCAATTTAAACGCCAACTCAGAATGGCATTTGTGACAGTCAATAAATTATTAAATCAAGAAAGTATTATTTTGGGTGAGCATGCCAGCATAATTAATGCAAACCTATGTAATTTTGTTCGGCCGGCTGGCCACAGATTTGTCCTGAGATTTCCTCAAAATGTTCAAGTTTTTAGAGAATTCTGATCAAATTGTTAAAGTTTTTCAGAGTTTCTCAGAAAAAGTTAAAAGTTTCTTTAGATATCCCTATGGAAGGTTAGAATTTCCTTAAAAAATGTTGAAAGTTTTTAAGACACTTAAAACAGATTGAAGACTAGTTTTTTCAAAAAGTTTACAAAACATTTTATATTTCCTTAGAAAATAACTGTAAAATGATCAAATTTTCCAATATTCTTTAGAGATCCTCAAAAGTCTCTCTTGTAGCACTAACGATTTAAAATTCCTTAAAATTCTGCAAAATATTTGGGCACCAACGGTTGTATCAGGCATGCTTTTTAAACTCCGCCTTTATTGTTGTGGTCATTTGCATAAAGTTGCTACAGTATATGAACTGATTAGACATGTGGGACATGGAGTGGGATGCCATGTGGGACATGGGGTGGGATGCCATGTGGGACATGGGGTGAGATGCTATGTGGGACATGGGGTGGGATGCCATGTGGGATTAGTGTTAGATGCCATTTTGATAATTGGCTGGGTCATATGATATGGGTGTCAATTTGTATGGGCATGTGAACCATGATGGTATTTACTGTTCTAGTTCAATTTGGTATACAGATTTTCTCTTAAACTTTCAGACAAACCTTTTGGTATAATCATTGAAAAAAGGTAATTACTATTCAAACATCAAAAATTCATTGAAAGAGTTGGAAATGGAAAAGCTGTTGATAAAGCATTTTAGAGCTATATTGAATAAGAAATGAGGATTGATTTAAGTGTTATTTGAACCTCAGACATGTCGTACAGTACAGTCAATACAGTACAGAATATTTCAAATTGATGGATTTAAAAAAACACAAAAAAACAAACAAACAAAAAACAGATTTTATGAATATTTCTGCTCTTTGTCTAATTTTGGTTTAGAAGAAGAAACTAAAGACGAAGAGAGCTCTGAATCAACTCAACCTGCCACGGATGACCAGTCTGTCAGCAAGGATGGGGCAAGCCATAAAGAGGAGGGGGCAGTAGGGGGAACCAAGGAGGAACCACAGGGTACATCATCTATATCCTCCATTGTGACTGCCTCAGAGAAAATTGGTAATAACCCCCACCCACTTTTTTTATTGTTGTCGTCTAGACAGTCCTCTGTTCATCCAGAATACATGTTGACTCTTATCTCCTCTACTGCTCTAACTTAATCTCTCTTTAATTCAAACCTCACAAACCAAGCAACCATCCATGCTGACTAGAATGCAGACTCTGCAAAGAGGTGTACCCAAAGCTGTCATTCGCAAGGCCAAGTTGCAATCTGTGTATCAGTTTGATATCAACATTTTCTTCAGTTTGGATTTTTAGGATTGTGTGTGACTTACAGTGTGACCTATTGATTGATTATTTGATAATTCATCAATAAGTTTCTCAAGGTTTAAAAAAAATATTATTCTAGCATATTTCCATCTTCATATCTGACTAATAATGAACGAAGTCAATTTCTTTTTCCAGATAAAGATTCAGCTCAAACCTGGCCATGGACGGACAAAAATGAAGAAAAAGGAGAAGGGGCAGCATTAGAACAGGCCCCTACCACAGCCAACAGCACCCAGGCCCCAGCTGAAGCCCTCCCACAATCCATCTACCCCCAGGTCATTCCTGCTAACAAGAACAGACCAGGCAACCTGGACCTTACAGAGGTCAACACAGTTGTAAATGACCACCATGCAGGTGGTAGGAGCGTGGAGGAAAAAGTGACCAAAGCTTTGGAGACGGCTGCCCCATTGCTGAGGGAGATATTCATGGATTTTGCACCATTTCTGTCAAAGACATTGTTGGGCAGTCATGGACAAGAGTTGCTGATTGAAGGTGTGTAGGTCAATGCTTGTTTTGTAATAGTGTTGTTGTCGTGTAGATCATGCTTGTTTTGTAATAGTGTAGTTGTCGTGTAGATCATGCTTGTTTTGTAATAGCGTAGTTGTCGTGTAGATCATGCTTGTTTTGTAATAGCGTAATCAGCTTGTTTTGTAATAGTGTAGTTGTCGTCATGCTTGTTTTGTAGATCATGCTTGTTTTGTAATAGTGTAGTTGTCGTGTAGATCATGCTTGTTTTGTAATAGTGTAGTTGTAGATCATGCTTGTTTTGTAATAGTGTAGTTGTCGTGGTAGACTGCTTGTTTTGTAATAGTGTAGTTGATCATGCTTGTTTTGGAATAGTGTAGTTGTAGATCATGCTTGTTTTGTAATAGTGTAGTTGTCGCTTGTTTTGTAGATTGTCAGATCATGCTTGTTTTGTAATAGTGTAGTTGTCGTGTAGACTAGATCATGCTTGTTTTGTAATAGTGTAGTTGTAGTGTAGATCATGCTTGTTTTGTAATAGTGTAGTTGTCGTGTAGATCATGCTTGTTTTGTAATAGTGTAGTTGTCGTGTAGATCATGCTTGTTTTGTAATAGTGTAGTTGTCGTGTAGATCATGCTTGTTTTGTAATAGTGTAGTTGTCGTGTAGATCATGCTTGTTTTGTAATAGTGTAGTTGTCGTGTAGATCATGCTTGTTTTGTAATAGTGTAGTTGTCGTGTAGATCATGCTTGTTTTGTAATAGTGTAGTTGTAGTGTAGATCATGCTTGTTTTGGAATAGTGTAGTGTAGATTGTTGTTTTGTAATAGTGTAGATGTCGTGTAGATCATGCTTGTTTTGTAATAGTGTAGTTGTCGTGGTAGACTGCTTGTTTTGTAATAGTGTAGTTGTCAGATCATGCTTGTTTTGTAATAGTGTAGTTGTCGGTAGATTGCTGTTTTGTAGTATCAGATCATGCTTGTTTTGTAATAGTGTAGTTGTCGTGTAGATCATGCTTGTTTTGTAATAGTGTAGTTGTCGTGTAGATCATGCTTGTTTTGTAATAGTGTAGTTGTCGTGTAGATCATGCTTGTTTTGTAATAGTGTAGTTGTCGTGGTATCATGCTTGTTTTGTAATAGTGTAGTTGTCGTGTAGATCATGCTTGTTTTGTAATAGTGTAGTTGTCGTGGTAGATCATGCTTGTTTTGTAATAGTGTAGTTGTCGGGTAGATCATGCTTGTTTTGTAATAGTGTAGTTGTCGTGGTAGATCATGCTTGTTTTGAATAGTGTAGTCATGATCATGCTTGTTTTGTAATAGTGTAGTTGTCGTGTAGATCATGCTTGTTTTGTAATAGTGTAGTTGTCGTGTAGATCATGCTTGTTTTGTAATAGTGTAGTTGTCGTGTAGATCATGCTTGTTTTGTAATAGTGTAATTGTCGTGTAGATCATGCTTGTTTTGTAATAGTGTAGTTGTCGTGTAGATCATGCTTGTTTTGTAATTGTCGTGTAGTGTTTTGTAATAGTGTAGTTGTCGTGTAGATCATGCTTGTTTTGTAATAGTGTAGTTGTCGTGTAGATCATGCTTGTTTTGTAATAGTGTAGTTGTCGTGGTAGATCATGCTTGTTTTGTAATAGTGTAGAGATCATGCTTGTTTTGTAATAGTGTAGTTGTCGTGTAGATCATGCTTGTTTTGTAATAGTGTAGTTGTCGTGTAGATCATGCTTGTTTTGGAATAGTGTAATTGTCGTGTAGATCATGCTTGTTTTGTAATAGTGTAGTTGTCGTGTAGATCATGCTTGTTTTGTAATAGTGTAGTTGTCGTGTAGATCATGCTTGTTTTGTAATAGTGTAGTTGTCAGAAGTATAAAATCACAACGATTGCAAGTTGTTTGTTTAACATCTGTAAAGAGTTTTGAAGCTTAAAAGTGTATGGTGTTTAACCCTTTGGGGACTGCGGGCAGATAGATCTGCCCAGCGCAATCGTGTACTACAGACTTTTGACTTGTTGACTTTAAGCTATAACTGCACTACCCCTTTACTTTCTGCAAACATGTACGCAGCTAAATAATTCAATGAAGTGATTCTGTGAACATTGATACCAAATTGCAAGGGGGTGACATTGAATTAATTTGAAATTTTTTGGAATGACAAAAGGAAATTGTGCGGAAAAAAACTTAAGGAAGCATCAGCATCAATTTTTGCAGATTGAGATAGTTTTGATGAGGATTTCTGGGTGAGATATTCTGATCAGAATCATTGGAAAGTGATAACGATTCAGTAAGTAAAACTCAGGCTAACGTTAGGCTTAGGCCAATAGGTAATGATAGATGAATAGTTAGACTTAGGCCTGGATGGCAACAAGAGTAAAGCTTGGAAGAATGGGTATTACGAGCTATGTAGCGATATACACATACTGAACTGTACATGCACATGTAAACTATGTGTATTTGTGTAATTGTGGGTGTCATGAAATGTATAATAATGGGATATAACATCAACATCAACAAAGATATTGGTACTCAAATGTTATGTCATTGTCAAGAGAATTTATTTCTGGGTAGTTTTTATACAGAAAGTTGGTAAGTTATACAAACAACTAAGTTTTTACAAATAGTTGAACAAAAGTTGTAAAATGATAAAATATTGATTAAATTTGCATAAATTTGCATTTTAAATTAATTTATCCTTACTATGAATATGTACGAATGCATTGAGTTATTTCATGTATCATTTGAAAGAGCTGTTTGTTCTGAATATAATTGGCAGCAAATGTTCATAAAGTACTTCCATCTTGCTATAATTTTAGTTTGAAATATAGTTTTCAAATTTCATTTTTTCTCTAAAAGTGTCCAGTCCCTAACAAGAAAATTCCGAAAATGTATTTAAAGGATTAAAGTATTGAATTCCTTGGGAATACACTTAGGTTAAGGTTTGCTGATTTAACTTCAAAAATAAATAGGTTTTGTTTAGGTTGATATCACAAATGACAGGTCTAAATAATACAAATAATGATAGGTGCTTATTTAGTGCTTATAAAGGCACTGCCTTCTTAAAGCGCTTTAATAGGAAGCTAAACGTCTATACAAACCAAGATGTTCTGAAGTCCCCAGGAGTACTTGCTGAGCGGGGCTTCACCCGGTGCAGCCACATATTATTACCTTGCTCTGTCCTCTTCATGCCGAGCACTAGACTCGGACGAAGAAGCTATAGGTTCCATTTTTGAAGTCTTTGGCATGACAAGATCCAATTCTAGTGATATCGTATTCGGAACTCGTATGTTGCAAAGGCTGTTATGTTAAATGTTACTGGGAAGGACTCTTCATGTAAGACCTAACTTGTCAAAATAACTATGACATTTCTATGAAAATGGTTTGTTTGACAATATTTTACAATTTCTTCATTCTTATCACAAACAATCATTCTAAGCTAAAGATGTTTTGCTCCCAGTTTTGTTGTGAGAAGTGGAGTTCTAGAAGCAAACTGCTGTTCTTAAATTCAAAGCATATAATTTTGCGTGAAAAAATTATAATGCCATAACAACTTTCACTCAAACACAAATTGTTTACTGAATAGTGGGATGAAATTTTAGAACGAGCTTAAAATTGATAAAAGGGTGAACCTTTATTGTATATTTATGGAGCATTATTTTTGCTATTGTCCTGCAGGTCTAGTGACCATGAAATCTTCTAACTCTGTGGTTGAACTGGTAATGATGCTGTGCTCCCAGGAGTGGCAGAACTCCATCCAGAAACATGCCGGACTTGCATTCATTGAACTGATAAATGAGGGCAGGCTTTATTCACATGCTACACGAGACCATTTACTGCGAGTGGCCAATGAGGCAGAGTTTATCCTGAGTCGGCATAGAGCAGAGGACGTTCAAAAACATGCAGAGTTTGAGGTGAGGATTTTGATAATGAGATATTAGCACAGAGCCTCTGATTTATTTAATCTAGTGGTGTTTATTTTATTTTGTATCTCTTGCATATCTGAAATCCTATAAATAGAACATTTGTGCTTCAGGTCTGAATCGAGGAGCACTTCCAAATAGACCCTCTAACGGGGGTGAGCTTTCTGACATTTATTCTTATGTTTTATTTTTGTAGGGAAATAACTAAAATCACCCTGTGAAGAAGGGAGCATGTGATGAGTGTGTTGAAAAACGCAGTTGTCATTTAGTAACTTTTTTATCAGATAGTTCCAAAGTTGAATTGATTTGTATGGCAGAATATCACAGGTATAGCAGAATATTATATGTATGGCAGAATATCATTTGTATGACAGAATATCATATGTATGGCAGAATATCATTTGTATGGCAGAACATCATATGTATGGCAGAATATTATTTGTATGGCAGAATATCATATTTATGGCAGAATATCATATGTATGGCAGAATATCATATGTATGGCAGAATATCATATGTATGGCAGAATATCATATGTATGGCAGAATATTATATGTATGGCAGAATATCATATGTATGACAGAATATCATTTGTATGGCAGAATATTATATGTATGGCAGAATATCATATGTATGACAGAATATCATTTGTATGGCAGAATATCATATGTATGGCAGAATATCATTTGTATGGCAGAATATCATATGTATGGCAGAATATCATATGTATGGCAGAATATCATATGTATGGCAGAATATCATTTGTATGGCAGAACATCATATGTATGGCAGAATATCATATGTATGGCAGAATATCATAGGTATGGCAGAATATCATTTGTATGGCAGAATATCATATGTATGGCAGAATATCATATGTATGGCAGAATATCATATGTATGGCAGAATATCATATGTATGGCAGAATATCATTTGTATGGCAGAATATCATATGTATGGCAGAATATCATATGTATGGCATAATATTATATGTATGGCAGAATAACTTCAAGTCTTTATGCCGCAAAAAATTGCCAAATTAATTACTAAATGAATGAATAAATTCAATTAACTATTTCAAATAAAATAAACTAGAAAACATGTCATTGAGTTTGGAGTGTTCCTCCTCCATTTTATAGTTGATCTATCTGTACTGCAATTCCTTCATTGCCTCTAAATATAAGCATAAACTAGATGTTCTTTGTATTCTGTTCACCTATCTTTTCTGTAATTAATTCACCATTACCATAAAGTCACCATTGCTATCGATTCACCATTACTATTAAGTCACCATTACCATTGATTCACCATTACCATTAAGTCACCATTACCATTGATTCACCATTACCATTAATTCACCATTACCATTAATTCACCATTACTATTAAGTCACCATTACCACTAATTCACTTTTACCATTAAGTCTCCATTACCATTGATTCACCATTACCATTAAGTCACCATTACCATTAAGTCACCATTAACATCGATTCACCATTACGTCACCATTACCATTGACTCACCATTAAGTCACCATTACCATTGATTCACTATTACAATTAAGTCACCATTACTATTGATCCACTATTACAATTAAGTCACCATTACCATTGATTCACCATTACCATTGAGTCACCATTACCATTGATTCACCATTACCATTAAGTCACCATTACCATTGATTCACTATTACAATTAAGTCACCATTACCATTGATTCACCATTACCATTAAGTCACCATTACCATTGATTCACCATTACCATTAAGTCACCATTTTTATTTAGTCACCGTTACCATTGATTTACCATAACCATTGTGTCACCATTTCCATTGATTCACCATTACCATTAAGTTACCATTCCCATTGATTCACTATTACCATAAAGGCACCATTACCATTGATTCACCATTATCATTAAGTCACCATTATGGTACCATGATTCACCATTATCATTCAGACACCATTACCATTGATTCACCATTACCATTAAGCCTCCACATAACAAACAGCACCATAAATTTCTTTTATGGTCTTTTGAGGAGATGGATAGTTAAACATAATGTCACCTTTTCTAAGGAAAATTTGTCCATGTAGATGTGTGCAACATTGCTCTCATTATTTTTTTTGGTGCTCTTTCCCTGCATGCTTTAGTCTCTTAGTGCACAGTCAGCTATGGAGAGTCGTGACGAGGAAAAGATGTGTGATCATTTGATCACAGCTGCTCGCAGACGGGATCATATATTCGCCAATCAACTTCTTCAGAAAATTCTGTCAATTCTCTGCAACAAGCATGGAGCGTGGGGATCTGTTGCTGAAAGGTAAGCTGGGACCTTTTGACCTATGACCCCTTATCTCCCCATCTCAACTGTAGTTAATATGGTTGATGATTGTAAGAGTGTGTTTTAAGCGAACGTTTTCTGATGTTTATAAGAGTCAGTTGTAACTCTTATCTTTGTTATATTCAGTATCTGATTACCAATGCTGTTTCTCACATTCTCTGTAGGCCTCAAGAGTTCTTCAAAGTGGACATGTGGGAGGATAACACAAGGCGTCACAGACGACTTATCCGAAACCCAAATGGCTCCACCCATTCAGAAGCCACACTCAAGGCAGCCATTGAGCATGGTATGTAGATGAAAGCAGAAAGAAAGGATACTGCGGTGTTTGTATGTAGTTTTGCTGCAGAAAATCATCTTATTTGCATTCTTCTTTTAGTCAGTTGTCATATAAGAATCTGTTATGCTTGAAATGTTATGGATGGAAGAATACTTGATATTTATGCTTGTGTGTTGTTCACTATATGTGGGTTTGATATGAATTGGCAAGTTACATTACAAAAGATTCATAGAAGCAAAATTTGTTTAAAAATCGACTAAAAATTGAAAAACTAAGCAAAAATTCCATCAAACAGGTGGAAAATTGACCATTTTTTAATCTTGAACTTTGTCATTTTGCAGGCCCCTTTTCAAGAAAAACATGCAAATTTGTTGATGTCACTGGTTGAATAGCTCACCATTGTCTGAATTAAAGCCATTTTTTTCATTTACTTTCTTACAATAGTTTGAAGGAAAATAGCTGATGAAATTGGTTGTACCCTGAATCAATATTCAGCAGCAAATGATATTTGAAAATGGCTGAATTTGAAGAACAAAATTGACAGGATTAAATATTCCATTTCTCTAGCTGCAACTAAACTACATCATAAATTTTGCATGTATTGAAAACTGAAATGTCATCTGTTCTTCCACACGCAGAACCCATACCTCTTTCAATTAACCTTCCCTTTAATTACACCATTTGTTTTAAAAATTAATTTGATATATGTTAACCTCTCAGGCACTACTTGACCTTCATTGCCAAAGTGCCTTCAAATCTCATCAATCAAACTATCAATCAATCAATCAAGCAAATCAAACTATCAATCAATAAATAAAGCAATTGATCATTCCATCCATCTTATCTTCTCTTTTGTAGGGGAATCAGAGGATGTGGTGGAGAAGGCAAAGCAGGCATTGCATGCTCAGCTGGCCTCTCAGAGGAAACCAGCCACGCCCACACCGGAGGTAGAGGAGGATGTGCTGCTGATGGATGATAAGGATTCAGACATGGAGAGCGAAATGGAAGGTACGCTAATCTATAAGAGCTGGAGCCTCTTTTGGTGCATAGGGAGGTACACATCTAAGATTTGTCCCCTTGCAAATGAGAACTGTTTTTCCTTTTTTTTTCATAAGGACTGCAGACCCACCCCTAGCTTGATTTAAAAAGGGGCAGGGTGCTAGACTTAAAAAGGGGCACATTAATGCGTGCTAGAAGCGCTGTGTATTTTGGGTGTGGAGTCACGGGCCCCCTTAAGGCTCAATCCCCTGGTGAAGAAGCTCTGGGATTTTACAATCATGCATCTCAGAATGAAGCTATTCTGAATGATTAGGGCCAGTCATGAGCCAAACAGGACAATTGCTTTATGTGCTATCATTCTGTGTTCTGTATCCATATAAAGTATTTCATTTATGAGGTTAATTAAGATAATTAAATAAAAAATAAAAAATCATGAGTGGCAGGGCGGACCCCCAGGGGGCAGGGCGGACCACGGAGGAGCGGGGCGGGCCACCTCTGTGAAACAGCAAAGCTAGGGGTCTGAAGGTACACACCTCAGTAAAAGATTTCAATCTCCTCCTTTTAAATAAAATCTCTTTGTTTTTTAAGTAGAACATTTTTGTTTTGGCTGTTGAAATTTGTGACTTTGGTATTAACATAAAACTTTTAGGTGCTTTCCTCCCACATGTTGTGTCTTTTAAATTATATTTGTGACTTCCCAAAATTCCCCTAATATTCCTCCTTTTATACTTTAGACATGACTACATTGCTTGCTTGAAGTCATTAGCATGTACCTTAAACATGACAGCATCGTTTGCTTGTATTGCCCCAGCATGTACCTGCACCTGCAAGCATTTTCCTCAAGAATTGATCAGATTTAGCCTTTACATAATGGCAGAAATTATATTCTATAAATTCACCCTTTTCTTCTTTTCCCGAGCACTTTGGCACTTCATATTTTATGTCACCGTCTTCTTTAAAGAATTAAGCATACAAATTTGAAATAGCATTTTGAAAGCAATTTTTAATGATTTGCTCTGATTATAATACGGGTGTTTGAAAATCTTTGCAATTTTCCGAATGTAATATTTGGAATTGTGATGTATTTTGTGTTTTTGTCTGTGGAGAAATGTACTCTGTAAACAAACAATGGCATTTCTTTGTAGGCATGCTCACTTTTTTTTTTTACATCAGGGTAAATGCATGAGAAGTGTATGCTGGGAATGATTCCAAGCCCTGAATGTTTCTTAATGATATTGTTTTTTTCTATCTGGTGAAGGTTGCTCTTGAAATTTGATAAAACATGGTATCAAATTTATAGAATAAATCATAACTTCCATTTCAAGCTGCACGACCCCAGGCAGAACTTTTTGGGAAAACTTCAATTTAAATATAAATACACCAAGCTCTTTCTTATTTCTTCAGCCCAGAGATATGCTAGTGCTGGTGAGTCAGTGATTATTATAAAAGGACTATATTAGTGGGCAGGCATGTTTATCATGTTTGTTAAGAGGGCAGAGATGTGAAGCGACTACTGTGATATCTTGATCCATTCAGGAGAAGTTAAATTTCAATGTTTCAACGTTTAAAAAAAAAATGAAAATGCAAAGGAAGTCTGCTATAGAAGAGTGATGTCACCCCACAGTCTATCTTAGCATGTTTTATGGAATTCAAATTGGATTTAGAAAAAAATTAAATTATATATAATAATTTCCAGGTAGTAATTCACCTTAACTTCAGTAGATTCCTCTTTGTTTTAGTATTTTATTGACATATCTAATGGTTGTAAGTCAGAAAATTGGAAAAAAATGTCAAAAATAAGACTCAAGAATGTGACGTTATGAGGTCGTTACTAGACTGTTTTCAGTCATTTCTACATGAATGTGATGTGAATTTTCAGCATCTTCTAAATGGGAATTAGATTTTCAGACATGTTGACTATTTTGTGCCAACTACTTTCCTCTGTGATATAGGATAAACATGCCTTACCAATAATCTTATCCTTCAAGCGGCCATTTTGAAGTGAGACAAATGTGACTTTGCTAGTAACATGCAGTTACTGTCGTGGAAATTATGTTGATCATTAATCTTTTCATTTCTTTTTTTCGCTATGTTATTGCTTACAGTTACACTCTTTGGTGCCAAGAAACAGTTTTTGATTGCAGGTAGTTTGTCATCTAAACAATTTTTTGCTGTAAATCAAACAAAAGATAACAAAATATTGATTTTTTGGGTATTTGGACAGGTGGAGGCAATATTAGCTAGAAATGCCTTAATACATTAAAAGCTATGTAAAGAGCAAAATACTCCCCCAAAACAAAACATTCAAATAGTTTACAGCTTTTGTTTGTATTTTCTGGTCTTGTTATGCAAATGTGTGATATAGGAACAGGCAGACATAAGTATCTTCCAATTGTAAGTCCATTTTGTTTTAAACCTCTACCACAATTTTTGAAGGGAAGTATCTGTTACTGGCAAATATTTTTTGAATATTACCAAAACATTTGCATCATTTTCAATGACTGAAATTACCAAAAGAATGGAATTACATAAAGATCTTAAGCTATCACAGTTAATACATTACAAATTGTGCACATATATGTAGATATCTTCTAACTGTCATCAGCCCATAACTTAAAAACTAACTAGGTTTAAAAAAAAAGACAACACAGAAATTGATGCTCTGACTGAATCCACACAAGATGTAAGTGTAAATTCTTGCTCTGACTCAATCCACACAAGATGTAAGTGTAAATTCTTACTCTGACTGAATCCACACAAGATGTAAGTGTAAATTCTTGCTCTGACTCAATCCACACAAGATGTAAGTGTAAATTCTTGCTCTGACTGAATCCACACAAGATGTAAGTGTAAATTCTTACTCTGACTGAATCCACACAAGATGTAAGTGTAAATTCTTGCCCTGACTGAATCCACACAAGATGTAAGTGTAAATTCTTGCTCTGACTGAATCCACACAAGATGTAAGTGTAAATTCTTGCCCTGACTCAATCCACACAAGATGTAAGTGTAAATTCTTGCCCTGACTGAATCCACACAAGATGTAAGTGTAAATTCTTGCTCTGACTGAATCCACACAAGATGTAAGTGTAAATTCTTGCTCTGACTGAATCCACACAAAATGTAAGTGTAAATTCTTGCTCTGACTGAATCCACACAAGATGTAAGTGTAAATTCTTGCTCTGACTGAATCCACACAAGATATAAGTGTAAATTCTTGCTCTGACTGAATCCACACAAGATGTAAGTGTAAATTCTTGCTCTGACTGAATCCACACAAGATGTAAGTGTAAATTCTTGCCTGACTGAATCCACACAAGATGTAAGTGTAAATTCTTGCTCTGACTGAATCCACACAAGATGTAAGTGTAAATTCTTGCCCTGACTGAATCCACACAAGATGTAAGTGTAAATTCTTACTCTGACTGAATCCACACAAGATGTAAGTGTAAATTCTTGCTCTGACTCAATCCACACAAGATGTAAGTGTAAATTCTTGCTCTGACTCAATCCACACAAGATGTAAGTGTAAATTCTTGCCCTGACTCAATCCACACAAGATGTAAGTGTAAATTCTTACTCTGACTGAATCCACACAAGATGTTGGTGTAAATTCTTGCTCTGACTGAATCCACACAAAATGTAAGTGTAAATTCTTGCTCTGACTGAATCCACACAAGATGTAAGTGTAAATTCTATGTCCAATTTCCTTTGGAATCAGATATCATCTCTAAACTTACTGATTGCAGGGCCTTTTATCAGGCTGATTTTCAAAGTTTTAATAGTCATTATCTAAGTCGATTACTCTTTAGAAAATACAGAAAATATCAAAATTCCACTTATTACATCAAAAATCTGTTTTTGTTTGTCAATATTCACGCCTGTAAATTCATTTCGCTGTAAAATGACAATTTTTATTTAATGATTTTAATAGCAGTTAAAAATGTATTATTTTCATTCCCTTTTAAACTTATTTAGCAAATGTTGATTTAAGATATTCATAGTCCCAATAATATTTGTGTATGCTTCCTTCATAATGCTTTTGATTGTAGAAAAGGCTTCATCGTGCAACAGTTCTCAAA
This sequence comes from Chiridota heheva, assembly GCA_020152595.1. Classification (NCBI taxonomy): domain Eukaryota; kingdom Metazoa; phylum Echinodermata; class Holothuroidea; order Apodida; family Chiridotidae; genus Chiridota; species Chiridota heheva. Next base: position 279,635 of record JAIGNY010002375.1, on the reverse strand, counting down.
ATGGAAGTTCTATTCTGAACTAGAGCATTGTATTGTTGGCATTTAGAATATTTGTTGCTCTGCAAGCACATGCTGTATTCACTTGCCAGTCTTTATACTGTTTATATACATCTACTCCATCATTTCATGAATACCAAGTGTACAATTTAGGACTTACTTGTGTTTTTATAAATCCTGTGTCTGCTATAGATGAAAATATTTTAGTTGTTTGACATGCATACTGTAAATATATCAAATTTGAGTTCAATAAGAAAGGTTTATTAGACCAATGTGCAACACCCTGTTTAAGATCTGAAGTGAGCAGATTCATTCCTCGGTAGTTTTTCCCTATAAGGAATACATCATCTCATTTGCATTAACACTTGCAAGTAATTGTTCTTTTCTTGGGTTCAGCTACATTGTATAAGGCATTGCTTAAAAATTTTGTGATGCAATTTTCAAGCCACAAATTAACCACAGTGTTTCACAAGAATAACTTTGCATCATAACACCGAGGTATAAATAGTTCTATGCTCAATAGTTCATTTCATCTTTCCCCAGCAGCAAAGACAAACAATCCAGCAATGATTATGGTTACTACTTATATTGCAAAGAATGCCATTATATTCTGATGTGTGTTGCTAAAAATACCATGTAAGACCAGTGGGAGTAGTTGTTATCTTGAAGGAGCGCCTTGCAGAGGTGAAACTTTACAGTTTTGTGGTTTAGGAAACAAAGAAATGTATAACTTTTACTTCGACGGGCCCTACTTTATTTGAGGGCAGGTTGAGATGTTCCTGGTTTTATGCAAAGCCATTTCTAAATGCAAGCTGGGCTGGTCACATTGCACTTCCTATTATGTTTGCTTTTCATATTTACACATTCTGACCTTGTACCTGAGTGAATATTTCCAAGCCAATCTCTCTTTATCCAATCCTGTATCCAAAACTGATCACCTTACTCTTTAGTGTTTGAATAAGACTTTCAGGTGCCATGTGATGCCCATATTGCAACTCTGCCTATTTCCTTACCTCCTAAATTCATAAAAGTTTTGTAGCTAAGTGAGTATCAGCTCTTAAGTGCTTAGATGTTTTCTCGTACTTAGATAAATGGACTTCTTACTGTTCTGTGTGTGATATCAAAAGTCTGATCTCTAACAGTTTTGACATTGGGTCCAGCTGGGACATCATATACCCCCTCTGAATCAGAGGTCATTTAGGCTGCGACTCACCCTTCCAAACTATGCCCCTTATTGTCCTCCACACACACAATAAAGTGTTATTTTCATTAAAGTCCAAAGTATAAATTTTGGCCATTAGCCGTCAACTTTTAAGATGTGCTATGTGTTAACGTACGTATGGTCTGAAATTGGGCTCAGGAAAAGGGCAACAGAGAGGCATACTAGCAGCGTGAAACGTTTTAAACTTTAGTTGAAAGTGATGGCGAGGAATTGAAAATACTTTGTGAGTAGAAGTGCTGGTTTCATCACATTTGCTCGCCAAGTTGTATAAATGATTGGGGAGTGACTTTTTTGTATTTTCTAACCTTGTGGCAGACCTGTATGATCCATAAATAGTATGGCTTGGGAAATTACTTAACATTAGTATGGGACGCATTTCTGTTGCATTTTCCGGCACTTGTTTATTTTTAGTCCCTCCCTTCCCCTTATCTCTCCCCTTCCCTTTCATCTCTCCCTTTTGTCCCCTCATCTCTCCCTGTCTTCCCCTCATCTTCCCCTTCTTTTCACCTCTCCCCTTCCCATTCATCCATCCCTCTTCCCCTGTATCTTTCCCCTTCCCTTTCATCTCTCCCTTTTGTCCCCTCATCTCTCCCTGTCTTCCCCTCATCTCTCCCTTTCTTTTCACCTCTCCCCTTCCCATTCACCCATCCCTCTTCCCCTTCATCTCTCTCCTTCCCTTTCATCTCTCCCCTTCCCCTTCATCTCTCCCCTTCCCCATCATCTCTCCCCTTCCCTTTCATCTCTCCCTTTCCCATTCATCACTCCCCTTCCCATTCGTTTCTCCCTTTCCCATTCATCTCTCTTTTCCTTCCATTTCAGCTCTTCATTGCCATTTATTTCTCCCCTTCCCATTCATCTCTTCTCCCCACCTTCCCTCCCTCTCCCCTTCATGAACCACTGTCTTTCAGAACTTTTGAGTGATGCATATCTGATGTTATAACATCTTACATTTCAGCATGGTCTATCTCCTAAGAGTATAATATTAAATCAGAATGAAAGTGCACATCAAGAGAATGTAGTAGACCATAATGCATCTCACTCATGCTTTTAAGCTACACCATAGCATAAAACGTGTGCTTGGAGACAACTTATGCTACATTCAATGAATGCTTGAGGTGTGTGTGTTTTGGAGGAGCTTAGTGTAGCCCAATTTAAAGGATCAATGCTTGACATATCTTGAAGTGACCTATTTTTAATGTATCTTGATGGGACAAACCCGTAAGTGGTGGCTTGTCTTGAAGTGACCTATCTATAGCGTATCTTTACGGGACAAACCCGTGAGTGGTGGCTTATCTTGAAGTGACCTACCTATAGCATATCTTTATGGGACAAACCCGTAAGTGATGGCTTATCTTGAAGTGACCTATCTATAGCGTATCTTTATGGGACAAACCCGTGAGTGGTGGCTTATCTTGAAGTGACCTACCTATAGCATATCTTTATGGGACAAACCCGTAAGTGATGGCTTATCTTGAAGTGACCTACCTATAGCGTATCTTTACGGGACAAACCCGTAAGTGGTGGCTTATCTTGAAGTGACCTATCTATAGCGTATCTTTATGGGACAAACCCGAAAGTGATGGCTTATCTTGAAGTGACCTATCTATAGCGTATCTTTATGGGACAAACCCGTAAGTGGTGGCTTATCTTGAAGTGACCTATCTATAGCGTATCTTAATGGGACAAACCCGTAAGTGATGGCTTATCTTGAAGTGACCTATCTATAGCGTATCTTTATGGGACAAACCCGTAAGTGGTGGCTTATCTTGAAGTGACCTATCTATAGCGTATCTTTATGGGACAAACCCGTAAGTGGTGGCTTATCTTGAAGTGACCGATCTATAGCGTATCTTTATGGGACAAACCCGTAAGTGGTGGCTTATCTTGAAGTGACCTATCTATAGCGTATCTTTACGGGACAAACCCGTAAGTGGTGGCTTATCTTGAAGTGACCTATCTTTAGGGTATCTTTACGGGACAAACCCGTAAGTGGTGGCTTATCTTGAAGTGACCTATATATAGCGTATCTTTACGGGACAAAACTGTAAGTGGTGGCTTATCTTGAAGTGACCTATCTATAGCGTATCTTTGCGGGACAAACCCGTAAGTGGTGGCTTATCTTGAAGTGACCTATCTTTAGGGTATCTTTAGGGGACAAGCCCGTAAGTGGTGGCTTATCTTGAAGTGACCTATCTATAGCGTATCTTTATGGGACAAACCCGTAAGTGGTGGCTTATCTTGAAGTGACCTATCTATAGGTGGCTTGTCTTGTGACCTTCTATAGGACAAACAAACCCGTAAGTGGTGGCTTATCTTGAAGTGACCTATCTTTAGGGTATCTTTAGGGACAAACCCGTAAGTGGTGGCTTGGAAGTGACCTATCTATCTTTATGGGACAAACCCGATGGTGGCTTATCTTGAAGTGACCTATCTTTATGGGACAAACCCGTAAGTGGTGGCTTATCTTTAAGTGACCTATCTATAGCGTATCTTTACGGGACAAACCCCGTAAGTGGTGGCTTATCTTGAAGTGACCTATCTATAGCGTATCTTTATGGGACAAACCCGTAAGTGGTGGCTTATCTTGAAGTGACCTATCTATAGCGTATCTTTAGCGCATACAATAGCAAAATATTGCAGAATGATCAAGCTTGTCCATGCACCTTATTCAGTACTTCAAATGCTTTCCAAAAATTTGACACAAAAATAAATTTAAGTCACCGCATTTGCAAACGCCAATATGATACAAAACCATGTTGGATTTGATACCAGTCGTTGATCAATTAGATCATCCAATTCAGAATGTGGCAGTAGCTGTATTGTTGTATTTGTGTGCATAAAGACATTTTGTGGTTTTTGCTGTCCCTTAATCTTTAGTTTGGTCATTCAGGTGACAAAGGGGGTATTTGATCTTACCAGATTGTGTCAAATGCAAGAATGAAGTTATTGAGTCTAAAATCTCCATCTTGGAGAAAGTTTGACATATTATAATTTTGAGCACCACGAAATCTCATCAAAAGCCCATTCATCTTTAAATATCTATTAAAGCTCATAAGTGCCATTGAAATAAAATACATTTATATAATTTTGATGATTTGCAATCGTAATAATGAGTTCAAATCTCTTATAATGATTTCAAAGCTATAATTGAATGGATGCAGCAATTATGAATTCAAATGCATTTCTCTTGTCATGAAAATTATGTTTCAAGGCAAGAACATTATGTCGTCAGACAAAATCTTGTTTGTTTTAAACGATGGTAGGCAATTCAATCAACCCATTGGATTGGATTTCAAATCAGTTCACAGCAGATTCTAGTTAGGTATTATAAATTTGAATTACCATGGACAAAATAGTCATTACAATGGCACTAATGGGCTTCTGTAATCATCAGTAGGAAATTGAAACACATGTACACTTTGTCATTCTTCATGGGCTTGAATTGATTTTGTTCATAGTCCGGCTACAATCGTACGGATTCATTCAAAAAGAGGAAGGTAAGTTAAGCGGTTCATTCACTCACAATGCTCCATTATGTATCATCTCTTAATTATAAATATTGTTTTTGTTTTTGAATACTTTCTGTGTGTAGGTACTCTTTTAACAAGTATGGGTCTATAGTAAATGGTGTTAGAATGATTGACAACTGGGTATCCTAGATTGTAAGCTGAGTACTTACTTTCCTTGGGGAATTGGTGATGTGTCTGATTATGGTACAACTTGAGAAACTTTAGAGGTTTGATTTCATGGCAGATGTGAGAGACATATGTGGGTCTTCCCCACTCCAACAAATAACAAGTATGCTTCATGTATGCTTATTTTATAACAGTGACATGCTTTAGAAAGATAAATATAGATATCAAAACTGCCATTTGCACTGTATCATGGTTCTTACCGAGTACCAAAGCCCAACAACTGGTGTTGGCTTCCTTATATTTCAGGGAATACTTGCAACCGGCTGTCACTTTACAAAGCATATGACAATCAATAATTGACAGGTTACGCTTCTGCAAGCTTTTCTGATATTTTCTATTGATCCCTTGTTGTTCCCCCTGTAACCAATGATGATAGGGGTTGGACTCAATAAGTTGGACCCATTGCATGTTATTAATTCTAGCCATTTTGGTGGTATCCTTCTTGTATTAGATTTGAATGTAGAATGTCGGTTGTGTTATCAAAAGCCATTTTCATTGTCAGTTTAGATCATTGGTTGTGGATCATGTAGTAATAGAAGAAGAAAAACCCCGAAAGTTGACCCACATTTGTGGTGGAAAAGTGGATAGAAATGATGGAAATAAATATGGGGTGCAGGGCAGGGTAAGGTGTTTTAAAAAAGGGTATTTGGTGTAACAATTTGCACATTTATGAGGCAGTTTAGTGATATTTGTTAACAAGTTTTGATCTCATCCATATGTATCAAGGCACTTATTTAAAGAGTTATGAATCTTGTTTCCATGAAAATGAACTTGTAATTGGATTAGCTTGTCAGTGTGTGTAAATTAATTAACCAGTAATTCGGATAAGCTTGTCAGTGTGTATAAATTAATTAACTAGTAATTCGGATTAGCTTGTCAGTGTGTGTAAATTAATTAACTAGTAATTCGGATTAGCTTGTCAGTGTGTATAGATTAATTAAGTAGTAATTCCGATTAGCTTGTCAGTGTGTATAAATTAATTAACTAGGAATTCGGATTAGCTTGTCAGTGTGTATAAATTAATTAACTAGTAATTCGGATAAGCTTGTCAGTGTGTATAAATTAATTAACTAATAATTCGGATTAGCTTGTCAGTGTGTATAAATTAATTAACTAGGAATTCGGATTAGCTTGTCAGTGTGTATAAATTAATTAACTAGGAATTCGGATTAGCTTGTCAGTGTGTATTAATTAATTAACTAGGAATTCGGATTAGCTTGTTAGTGTGTATAAATGTTTTGACCAATCATGACTGGCCCTTAAAAAATTGATATTTAATCAATTTCATGTTAGTTGAAAGTTAACCAAAAAAGAGGCTTGAAACTTTAACCGGAAATTCTATTTCCCTTTTTAATTTGGGATTAGGGCTCAATTGTTTCCCCAGCTTTTTTGGGGGGATATTTTTTGAACAAAAGCTTTAAAAATACTAAAAATCCTGAGTTATAAGAAGTATCATATGTTGCCGTAAATAAAACAAAAGTATGTGATGTGACATAACTGTGTTGAACTTTTGGTCAATTTTGGCAGGGCCTGGCTATTTCTGTGGTGTTTCTGTTTGTGGTATAGGAATGTGACTGGTACTTTATACTGCACCATTTAAACTTGTGTATGTGTAATCCAGGAATGTGGGATATCTGTATTGGTTAATGTTGCTTGGTGGTGGCAAGATCAGGTGACTCTCAGTATGCGAAAGGAAGAGGGTTAAAGGGCATATGTAGGAATGAAGATACATGAAAAGAGATATTTATAACAAGTGAGTAAAGAATGTAAACAGAAACAAAGATGTTGTATGAAGCAGGTACTAAGAACAGGTTGATGCCCACAGCTCTAATTGTATTTGGGAAACCTTTTGGGTAAAGCACAATGAGCGATATATGCTGCAGGAAGTGAAAACATGATGTTTTAGCCCTGAATATTAATCTATCCTCAAAAAGTGTCCATGTTTTAACTCATTTAGAAAGCTTTTTGTTTTCTGTTTGCTTTCAAATCATCATTTCCAGTTAAACAAGTATTATCTTAAGCTATTTTCTGCTTGTTTTCTTTTTAAATGATCACAAAAAAAAAGTTTCTTTTTTACACCACTAACATTTTTAGTTGGCATTAATAGAAATATCATCTTAGAATTTAAAAAAAAATTAGTAACTAAAAGAACTAATCAGTCCTTTAATTGATAGAGCTTCTAATTTTCATCAAGTTTAACAATTAAAAATAATATTATGTAATAAAACCCTTTTTAAGAAAGTAAATCTTCCTTTGCAAGTTATCAATTAGATTAAGCATAGCATATCATAGCAAGGTTTAATGTCCTGAAAGCATCCATTGCTGGACATTATATCAAGACGGCCATGGCCTTTGATAACCAGTTGTGAACTCGCTGGTTACAGACCCACCGGGATACTAACCCGGGACAAGCAGGTGTAAGGACAAAGCACTAACCACTACACCACAGAGGTATGTCACATAATTGTAAAAGTTGAATAAAGACTTCAACTGCTAACCTACTAAAGAAAAACCTATCCCCAAATACCTGCAGCGTTGCTCATGGGCTATATCTATCACTTCATTCAGCATATAACTCAAATGCAAATAGGCATAAACCTGCAACCCTTGGCCCGAACTGTACACAGATTTCCTGTGACCACCAAGAGGCTTTGTCCACTAAGAGGCTTTGACCACAGAGACTTTGACCACCAAGAGGCTTCGACCACCAAGAGGCTTTACCCACCAAGAGTCTTCGACCACCAAGAGGCTTTGACCACCAAGAGGCTTCGACCACCAAGAGGCTTCGACCACCAAGAGGCTTCGACCACCAAGAGGCTGCGACCACCAAGAGGCTTCGACCACCAAGAGGCTTCGACCACCAAGAGGCTTCGACCACCAAGAGGCTTCGACCACCAAGAGGCTTCGACCACCAAGAGGCTTCGATCACCAGGAGGCTTCGATCACCAGGAGGCCTCGATAGAGGCTTCGACCACCAAGAGGCTTCGACCACCAAGAGGCTTCGACCACCAAGAGGCTTCGACCACCAAGAGGCTTCGACCACCAAGAGGCTTCGACCACCAAGAGGCTTCGACCACCAAGAGGCTGCGACCACCAAGAGGCTTCGACCACCAAGAGGCTTCGACCACCAAGAGGCTTCGACCACCAAGAGGCTTCGACCACCAAGAGGCTTCGACCACCAAGAGGCTTCGACCACCAAGAGGCTGCGACCACCAAGAGGCCACCACCAAGAGGCTTCGACCACCAAGAGGCTTCGACCACCAAGAGGCTTCGACCACCAAGAGGCTTCGACCACCAAGAGGCTTCGACAACCAAGAGGCTTCGACCACCAAGAGGCTTCGACAACCAAGAGGCTTCGACCACCAAGAGGTTTTGACCACCATGAGGTTTTCATCTTTAGCTCCTCCAAGGGACCTGTTCTTTTTCGATGATTTGGATGGAGACCCTTGACGGAGACCCTTGACCTCTGAAATACCCGATTAGCTAAATCAGTGGTATATCTGCAATTTCTCCTCGCAGTACCAATGGTTACATTTGAATTGATTCTTCAGAATCAAGAAGTTCAACATAAATGTGGCATTGTTTACTACAATTTAACAGTAAGCTGCAAACTCCTGGTGATACTCTGTTTGTTGTAATTATTCAAAGGTGGGGGCTTCCTGCTGAATATAGGCATATTTGGGAGGGCTAGCTAAAGCTAAATCTATCCGAGCCATTAGGCTCATAGGGCCGCTGCTTATCCTCCTTTTCCATGGCGTAAGCGGATAAAAGTACATGACTTCCCCTGGACGGGACACCAGTCCATGGCAGATTAACTCCCTAGCAATGCTGGTACTCAATTTCAGCTGAGTGGACTGGAGCAAGTAGAGTAAAGTGTCTTGCTCAAGGACACAATTTTGACACTGAATTGAAGTTACCAGACACAGCCATGATCTTCGTCAACCTCACATATTTTCTTTCCTTCATGCTACTGTGCGAGAGGATTGGAAGGCAATTCATTTACATAAGGGAGTTGAGATATTTTAAGTGATAATCTAATTAATTTCTGTACTTTTGGTTTCGATGCGATAGCATTAGGAACCTATGTGGTCATGATGGCGTATGTGTGTGTGACACCCAGCTCGTAAACACGATATTTTAAGAACGATACACCAGATTCATGTCATATGGGGGTACACAGATAGCCCATGGTCCGTACATGTTCCCTATTGTTTTTGATGGCGATGTCATGCATATTTCAGCAGGCAGGGCTTCATGTAAAAATCTGGAAATGTTCATATTTTAACAACCGCATGTCTGTTTTGTTTCATATTTGGTGTAATTATTATATTAGCTAGTGTGTACATGTTTATGATGTAATTTTTTTATTTCATTAATATGCATAGTGGGCGGGGCTTTATATGATTTTGCTGAAAAGACCTTGTAAACACGGTTTCTGAAGATCGGTAAACTGGATTCATGTCATATATGGCACATAGATAGCCCATGGTCTGCAGATGTGCCCTTACGTTTTTGGTGGTGATGTCGCACATATTAATGAGTAGGCGGGGCTTAATAATAACATCTTAAAATGCTTGACATTTTAAGAACCACATGTTTGTTTTGTATCATATTTGCTATAATTATGTTGTTAGCTATTGTGTACATGTTTATGGTACCAAAATATTGAATTTCATTGATATGCATAGTGTTCTGGGCTTAACATGGTTTGTTGAAAAGAGCTTGTAAACACGGTATCTCAAGAACGATACATCGGATTTAGTTAATATGTAATACACAGATAGCCCATGGTCCGCAGATGTACCCTATTGTTTTTGGTGGCGAGATCATGTATATTAATGAGTAGGCGAAGCTTAATGTAAAAATCTTGAAATGCTCATATTTGAACAATTGCATTGTTTGTTTTATGTCATATTTGGTGTAATTATGATGTTAGCTAGTATGTACATGTTCATGGTACCAAAATGTTGAATTTCATTAATATGCATAGTGAGTGGGGCTTAACATGATTTTGTTGAAAAGAGATTAAGCACTGTATCTCAAGAACGATTTATGGGATTCGATTCATATTTGGTACACAAATAGCCCATTGTCTGCTGATGTGCCCTATTATTTTTGGTGGCTAGATCATGTATATTAATGAGTAAGCAGGGCTTAATGTACAAATCTTTAATTGCTTATAATTTAACAATAGCATTGTTTGTTTTATTTCATATTTGGTATAATTGTGATTTTAGTTGGTGTGTTGATATTAATTGACATGACAGGTAGTACAAAAGTTGCAAATCAATCAGCATTTAAAAAAAAAAGCATCGAAACCACAAAACCTTTTGGTTCTGGTTGGAATGATCTGGGGGTAACGCTAAATAAAACAGATGACAATATACATAACACACAAACAGTCTGAAGAATCCGAATGACAGTTTATTTGTTTTGCAAAGCAAATGACAATTGAGTTACATGTTAAAAAAATGAATGACAAAATAAGGGTAGATTAGGTTAGGATTAGGTTAAGTTGTCACTAGTTTTAGTAGGACCTTCGCTGTCATTCAGTTAAGTGATTTCATTGTTTTGCATAAGAAAGGTATTGTCATTTGCACTGTACAAGTAAGTTGGGTTTTGTTTTAGTAGGACCCTGATCTGGCTTTAAAACTCAGGTTTAAAGTTAAATTGACAATTATTTTGGTATTTTTATGACTTTCAGTTGGTATAAAAACACAACACAACAAAAGTCCTCATATATATTTGGGCTTCAGCATCTCTTTTTGTTTGTAACAATTTTAAAGTAACAATAATACCATAATATATTAAGGTGACTTGCAATTTGGTTGAAGTTATTTAATTGAAGTTTGATCCATTTTTTGTGTAATTACAGGAACGGTTGTTTACAGTACTCAGGCCTCACTCATCGCACCTTGTTTGGTTATCAAAGGAATGCTGTCAATCACGTCCACAGAGATGTATTTTGATGTGGAGGAGATGATCCCGAGTACAAGAAGATTAACCAGAAGGTACATATTTTCTTTTTTTTGCTCTACCAATTACAAAAGAGAAGTACATTTTAAACAAACAAATTACAGTCCAAAACAAAGTTTGAAGAAGTGAGTCTTTAAGGTTTCTCTTAAGCAGTGTAGGATGTGGGCACTTTTGTGAGAAATTAGAAAGTTGATTCCAGATAAAACGTTCAGCATACATAAAAGACAAGTAGCCATACGGGTGATGCTGAGGTGTAGGAAGTGTAAAGAATGCATTTCATAGAACTACGGAGCATTCGTTTAGGTATATGAGCAGGAGTAATTACATGCACATAAGTAGGTGTAAAATTATAAACAGCACCATTAATGTAAGTAAAGGTATCTTCGAATGGTTTTGATAATGAACTGACATATGGCATGAATAGGACAACAAAATAATGTTGTTTCTTTTGATTTGGTTTATGGCTTAACACGCAGCTCTATGACCATATATCTTCAAATGGATTAGGTTATGAACTGACAGAAAGTGTCGGAAGTATCCGATTAGGTATATGAAATAAGTGGGTCTAGATGATTAGCCTTGAAGCATTAGGAGAGATGAAAATGCAGTGGTGATTTTGATCATTTTAGGTATGTAGCATTACAAACATAAGTTATAGAAATAGTCACATAAAGGAAGAGACTGCCAGCAGAACCGGTTTTCATCTTGGTGGACAAAGTAATTTTGTTCGCAATCCTTGCCGGTGATCGTGAAGAATCATCGCATGATTTGATTTGTAATTTGTAAGTTTTGCTGAAAAAGATCAGAAGACGCTGAAGACTCAACGTAAAAGAAGATCTATTGAGATGATTGGAGGTAATCGATAAGTTTTCCGAAATAAAAAATGTTGAAAAGAAAGCATCTTGATATGTTAAGAAAAACAATTCATGCTGATCACCAGGGGAAAATATTTGATAGTTGGATACATGTTAGAAAAATGAGAAGCAACATTAATAATTGAAGCTAGTTGCACAATTTGGAAATACATAGAAAAGGATATCTTCATTTTAAGGTGACTCAATTTGAGAAGTAGTTGAAATTTTTATGTGATTTTGGCTATTTTGGGGATTTTCAGTAGATTTACAGAAAGTCTGTGATGATAGATCTAGGTTGACTATTTCTCAAAAGCCTAGCTAGGAGCATCTTTTTGCCCAAAAGTGTAGTGTAACTGACACATACCTTTGTCCAAATGTTGTCTAAATTCTGTGGAATTTTCATTAAATAATTTCAGGACAATACCAAACTGATATGGAGGTAATTTGTATATAATATGAAAGAACTCCTTTGATTCTTCCATATTCTAACCATTTTTGATGGGGGTCATATCGAGATTTTCAGAGTAAAATAGGACCAAACATTAGTAGTTTTCATATTGTCACCAAAAATTGATAAATATTCTGGATGGACTTTGAAAAAAAGAAAAAAAAAAAAAGGTTTTAACTTTATTTTGGGTCAAATTTATTGATGAATATCAAATACTGTAATTCTAATCAAATTCTTTGAAATTCTATTTCAAATTTGAAATTTGTGGGCTTTTTACACTGTTATTTACCATTTTTGGTCCATTTGAAGCAACATTTAAAAAAAAATCTAACTTTTGAATGGAAACTCAGAACGGAATTTTATAGACTTTGAAGCCAGCTTTTAAATGAGTTACTGTGTTGATACATAGCCCCCTCACAAAAAAGAAAATACCATTACAACTCTCGGAAGATTTTGGTTGACGGAAAAACTTACGTGAAGACACATTGTTTTTACTAAAGAAAATCGTGTAACAAACGTAATTGAAGATCTATATGTAGGATATATGATAAAATAGTTTGAAAGAAGTGAACACTGAAGGAGGCAGTCTCAACTAAAAGGTAATTTAGTACAATTTATTATTTAAAAAAAAATCCTTTTCCCTGTTGACTAGTACGTGTAAATCCCCTATACCTATTGCGCAAAATCATGACTATACACAGTATTTCATACATTTTTACAGTAAATAATAGAGCAATTTTACTTGTTTTACAAATAAATCGACCATCTTGGGTGAGGATATTTTAGATTAAAAAGTTTATCTGGGTTATGAAACTCCCTTTTATAAGAAAATGAGTAAAAGTTGGGATGATATTTGCATTTTTCCAACCATGAAATCATTCTCATATCTTTTTTTTTTCTCTCCTTATTTTGAGGTAATTAGCAGATTAATTAGTATGCAAAATATAATTAGCGATACATAATCATTCAATTGATTTGCATTATTTTCTAGGGCCCACAAACAAGAAAACTTCATTTTCAGGTTGTAGCTTTCCCACAATATTGTAAAAATTGATAACAATGGGTCATGATAAAGGTCAAAATGTGACATTACGCACTAATTTGCATATTCCAATTGTTCCTACTTCCAAAAAAAATGTGAGTGGTATCATTGAAAATAACTTTTCATCAACATTTCATAAAGTCTATCAAAAATGCCACAACTGCCCACCACAAAAGAGCACATAAGCAGAAAGTTAGGCAGTTTTGTCCATTGCGCATGCATTTTAAATGAGCTAATTTGCATAATTTGCATATTTCAGTGTAAAATTATGTGGGCCATTGTGAAAATCAAAGTATTACCTTCCAGTTAGCACATACTTGTAATGATTGGAGAGAAAGAAAAAATAAGAAGAAGCATTATCTAAAAGGTTTCCCTAAAATACAGATTCCAAATGGGGGGCTCAGGCATTTAAGGGTTAATGCAGTGCAGTTAAAGCAAGCGGGACAGGATTTGAATTGAGAGAAAAGACATTTTGCATTATTTTTTCTTATACCTCTTTCAATCAAAAAGGAAGCCTTTTTTTAAAACTGAAGATCAGATTAGTGTTAAGAGTTTTGGAAGAAGGTGGTCTGAGAATGACTCTTATCTTTTTTAGAAAACTCATCAAGAAAAAATGAATTCCAAGTTTAGATGAGGTTTTATTGCCAGTATGAACATTGGTTGATTACTTGATGGCTCCATCTGAGATCCTGGATATCTGCAGGTTAATTAGAACACATGTATAATTGTCTAATAGTTTTAGAAAGCACAGAAAGTTTTGTAGATTATACATTTTATGCTGGAATGCATGTATGGAATTATAGCTGAAATACAACAGTAACCAGAATGTTAGCACTCTCTAGAGCGCATACCTCCACCCTTGTTGCAATTCCAACATGCCTAGAATAATTTCAAAGTTTATTTGATCCCCATACCCAATATAATCTACCTCAGAAATCCTAAGCCCACTAAGATTCATCCTGAAGTTTTGATCTGCAACATTTGCAAGCTGAACACTTAAAGATTTATCTTCTGACTGGATTTCTTCCAAGGCCATACCATTGTTTTAATTTTTATTCAAGTGAAGCATCATTGTTTGAGTTCTATTCAGCCAGGATTCACATTCCATCATTTTCCATTCATGGCAGAAACCAATTGTTTCATTTTTATTGATTCCAGAGAATACTTGAATGTAAGTCTCTTTGAGTCCAGAAAATTGATTGTTTGGATCCTTACTCAGAGTACAAAGTCATTGTTCATCCTAAAATATCCACACCCCTCAAATTCTGCCCTTATTCCAATAAGTCCCAAATTTTAATCACTTGTTCATGAAATATTAACAAAACCAAACACCAAATTTAATCAAAGTCCAATCATCAGTTCTGGAGATATCTTGATGACAGATAAACTCACCTTAAAATGTCCCCACCCCTCCATTTTCACCCTTCCCCTCTTCCAATGTCTCAAATTTTAATCCCTTTTTTTTCTTAAGCAGAAACAAAAACACACCATATTTATTCAAAATCCAATCATCAGTTCTGGAGATATCTTGATGACAGACAAACAGGCAGAAGCATGTTCCCACCCCCCATTTGCACCCTTCTGCTGTTCCAATATGTCTTAAATTTTAATCACTTCTTTTGTAAGCAGTAACAAAACCACACACCAAAATTGATCCAAATCCAGTCATCAGTTCTTGAAATATCTTGATGACAAGCATACAAACAAACAAATTTACAGAGGCGAAAACATAGGCTCCGTCCAACATTGTTGGCAGAGGTATTAAGTCATGTCATAAGGAGAGATAGTCAAAGGGTTTTAAAAGAGCATGTTAGATTAAGAAAATGTGTTTCAATGTACTAACAATAAGAGGTTAGGTTCAGCTTCTTCAAGTTTCAAGAGGAACATTTTACAATTTGCATATTATGGAGAATGAACAAAGAAAATGAAGACCAGTGGGTAAGTTTTTGTTACGCACCTGTTCAAGTAACTTCAAATCACACATATTCTTCCATTGTTTCATTAGTTGTATGAACCCATGAAGTTATATGGGAATTTTTGTGTGTTTGTTAAAGGACGTTTCCAGCACTTCTTTGTAGATGTTTTGTTGTTCTTTTTCTCCTGATAGGAGTTTTGTTCGTTAAACGCACATTGAAAATAAACTTAAAAGGAACCAAAAAGAAAGGTTTAATGTTTTGTGTAGATATTATTTACTTTAACAATATGTCCTACCTTCTATGCTATTAATATGCAAATGCTCGAGCATAGGCCCAAATCACGCAAATACCATCAAGAAATGAAGCAGCACCACCTCTGTGTGATATATAACCCCTGACTTATCACTTCGTTTTTGCGTAAACTTGCTAATGTTAGTAAAATAGACAAGAATAATTTTAATTTGTCTATTATGAAACATTATTTTAAGACAGGTAGAAAGAAATAAGACCCAACACTTTAAATTCGAGACTTCATCGTCTCGTGACCTTTTCCCTTCACTATTATTTAAATTACACAATTTTAATGGCTTATTACCTATCCACTTCTATTTCCCATTAAATTTAATTTCAGGAATTAAGATTTTTATTGTCATATTTGTATGATCCCCACTTCAGTTTTTAAAAATAAGGATTTTTGTATGCATGAGGCCCAGTTCAATTTGAAAGTGACCTTGACAATCTTCATCAGTCATAATAAGTGACAATTTGTGTCTGAATATGCATATACAAATTATTTTGCATATTTAAATAAATATGCATTTTTTAATTTTTCATTATTCGTAGGGGAATCCTGGGAATTTAAAAAGGTGACCCTATCTTGTATTACAAATTAGCATTTTCTTGCATTATTTTAGCCATATCACTAATTTAGGACTTATCTAATCTTATACCAACCATTTATTTAAAAAGGGGAGGTTATTGTTATAGTATAAGAGGAGAGTATGTAGTCATTAGTGACATGCTTGTTCATGGTTACACTGGTGTCCTTCTCCTTCACCAATATAAGTTTGATGATGTATAGAAACAACCTATGGCTAGACACCCTATTTTGGTTTTCTTCATTTGAAAATCTTGACACAATAAAGCCCAGATGCATTTAACTGTTACTGTGCCATAAGAAGAACCGATTCACTGTTGTGGAACAATGAATGACATAACATTTCAAATTAAGCTGGATTCCTTTCTGAGTAAAGTTCTAATTTTATATAGTGCTTCATGAAATTGATAATTAATTTTTCCTGGTGCATCACTATTTCATAATAAATTTTGTGTCAGCACTAAAAGTTATTCTTTATTACTTGACACACTTTTAATTCAATATTTTGTTTTAATCTTTTGGGTTACGCTTAAAACAACTAATCCATTTATGCAGACAGGATTTGTTCTGTATTTCCTTCAAATTTGAAACTTTTTAAAAGCCGTAGACATCACTCATACAGACGCCTCATCAGTATGCCATCTGTTGTGACTTGTCATGTGCTTAATCACCTGATCTGGTAATTGATGTGTTCTGCCACCAGCTGTTGCACAATTTCATCTTGTAGAGTTGGAGTGTAATATTACACCAATAAATTCACAGACTGCATGGAGATCACTTTCTTTCAACGTCATATTCAACATTTTGGTCTGTTAGTTTCTGTAAGCTGATTTAGAAAGAGCAGATTTAAACAAAATTTGTTTTATTTTTAATTTTAATTTTCTCTGATTTTCCCTTCTTTTCCATTTATAGTTCGATTGTGACACATTTGTTGATGAATTAGTGACACTAAAAATCAACATAAATGTGGATGTTTTGACATTTATCTTGATGAAAACAGCAAATACTCTCCCCTTCTCCCCCTCCCCCTCAAATCAGTTCAAATTTGCATGTAGCAGCTTTTTGAATGTCATCATTGGAACAATTCTTCATTTGTAAATGTGTTTTTTTTATAATCTTCTGGCAACAGAAGGTAGAATTGACAAAGACTTTCTGTGCCTCACTTTCCTTCACTAACACTCTGGAGCACATGACTAGGACTGTCAAATTCCCGTCAAACTTACCAGTCAACAATACTCCAAAAGATCTTCAGTGTTTCACTGGAGAAGACATAAAAGGCAGAACTAAGAAAGCTTGAAGAATTATGTCCAAAATATTGGATTGTCTTCCAGCGATCACAAAGCTTGCATATCTTAAACGTTTGATCAGTCAGATGTTGAAAATGATACAAGATGTTTAGAAATGTATGAAGATTTGTTGTAAAATAATTTGCATTAGGCAAACCATAGGTATACAAGTACTTGACACGTTTACATAACAAGTATGTTACTTTCTTGTAAATATTTCGGACTCTGTTTGCACCACTTGTGTGTTTCTGTGAATATGTTGAAAGTCCGAATTGTTGGCTCAGACCACTTCAAAATATGTGCAAGTTTAAACGATTTTTGTCCAAAATTCATCAATATAGGTCAAACTAAATGTTTGTAATTTTGGTCATGTAGATACATTTAGTAAATCATAAAAGACATTTATGTTGGACTATTACCTGGCAACAAAATGTGACTAGACGGTGAATTCTGCACACAAAATTACTCAAAGCAGTTGTACTTAAACAATCGTTAGCTGTCCCCTGTCACATGGCATGTCACCTGATCCAATAATTGATGGTATCACTCACCAACCTAAATATTAGCATCATGCATAGTTACAGTTGAGTAGGTTTTGAATATCAAGTGAAATGTAGCCTTCTTGCTAGCCGTATTATTACAGTCCGATTCAGATACAAGGTTATGTTTTCTCTTCACTCGTCCAACAAATGCATTGTACATGATTGATGCATCATGGGTAATGGTGATATGGGGGCACTATTGACCTGGATTGGATTACATTCAGTGAAGGACTTGATAGAGTGGACAGTGTGTTTGGGGCCTCTGTCTGAAGCATTGCATCCTATATATATAAATACAACAGTACATGTGTATTTCTTGCAAAATGCTCAGGGGATTTCCAGGTAATTCAAACTTGTAGATGACTTTTTTTTTGTAAGCCTTTATTCTTTACAGAATAAAATGATTACTTACAAGAAAGATAGAACCTTGCCCAATATCTGTGTGAATATTTTTATAATCTAAGTTTTTCATCGTAAAATATCAAGTTGATTTTTTTGTTTTTGTTTGTTTGTTTGTTTGTTGGTCCTATTGATCTCTGTCCATAAATTTGTAGTTTGTGCTTAGTTTGTCAATAGTTGACAGTTTTTCTATGTGTGTCTAGATGCTGATTAAATAAAAACTGTAAATGAAAAAAAAAAAAAAAGGACATACTTTTGTTTGCTTATTGTCATTTTTCTTTCAAAATGTTTAACTTTCTTATGATTTAATTGTTTTGTAATGTCCCCCTCACAGTTGTCCTGCCAGCTTAAACTTAATATTTGATTTCAAACTGTTGCTCACTTTGTACAATTTTGTCTCACTCTTATATTTCTTGAAGATCTTCATCTCTACTGCAACTGAGACTGCCTAAGTGATTGATGCAATTGGTAACTACTTTTTTAATGCAACAAAGAGAGACCATAACATGCATGAAAGAGAATGTTATTATAGAATAAGAATAGTGCCCTCTGTATGATTTTAGGCTTTGCGTGTAGAGCCAGTTTATCAGGGTGAATACATCTTGTAAAAGATTGAAAATGAATGTTCAAGATTTATGTGTAATTCATTTGGTTTTTTTAAAATTTATTTTAAAGCTTATTTGAATGAAATATGCTGTAATTTCAGGATACTGATTTTTTTGTATACTTGTCTCTCATATTTACAAATATAGTTTTTCACAATAATATGCAAGTTGTTGTAGGTTAATACTGCAAACATAATACAGCAGTTTACTAAATTTAAATGCTCTCATTATAATGCCTTTAATCTTACAAGTGAGATTGTTTGAAAATAAATAATCAAAATGTTTTTGTAATTCATCTAAATAAAGTATGCTGTTATGATATTTTATTTGTATATTTTAGTTATTTTTCTTCAGGGTAGATTGTTCAGTCAGTAGTCTGGTCATACACATGGCCCTTAGCAATACATACAAATTCATTTAAAAAAAGGAATATAAAAGCAATTAAAAACAGTAGGTAAACACAAATGATATAAAGCAATTAAAAATAGTAGGTAAATAAATGATATGAAAGCAATACAAAACAGTAGGTAAACACAAATGACATCAAAGCAATCTAAAACAGTGGGTAAAGACAAATGACATCAAAGCAATCAAAAACAGTAGGTAAACACAAATGACATCAAAGCAATCAAAAACAGTAGGTAAACACAAATGATATCAAAGCAATCAAAAACAGTAGGTAAACACAAATGATATCAAAGCAATCAAAAACAGTAGGTAAACACAAATGACATCAAAGCAATCAAAAACAGTAGGTAAACACAAATGATATCAAAGCAATCAAAAACTTAGGTAAACACAAATGATATCAAAGCAATCAAAAACAGTAGGTAAACACAAATGATATCAAAGCAATCAAAAACAGTAGGTAAACACAAATGATATCAAAGCAATCAAAAACAAGGTAAACACAAATGACATCAAAAACAATCAAAAATATCAAACAGGTAAACACAAATGATATCAAAGCAATCAAAAACATTAGGTAAACACAAATGATATCAAAGCAATCAAAAACAGTAGGTAAACACAAATGATATCAAAGCTATCAAAAACAGTAGGTAAACACAAATGATATCAAAGCAATCAAAAACAATAAACAAAATGATATCAAAGCAATCAAAAACAGTAAAACAAAATGATATCAAAGCAATCAAAACAGTAGGTAAACACAAATGATATCAAAGCAATCAAAAACATTAGGTAAACACAAATAATATCAAAGCAATCAAAAACAGTAGGTAAACACAGATGATATCAAAGCAATCAAAAACAGTAGGTAAACTCAAATGATATCAAAGCAATCAAAAACAGTGGGTAAACACAATGATATCAAAGCAATCAAAACCAGTAGGTAAACACAGGTAAACCCAAATGATATCAAAGCAATCAAAAACATTAGGTAAACACAAATGATATTAAAGCAATCAAATACAGTAGGTTAACACAAATGACATCAAAGCAATCAAAAACAGTAGGTAAACACACATGAATTCAAAGCAATCAAAAACTGTAGGTAAACACAAATGATATCAAAGCAATCAAAAACAGTAGGTAAACACAAATGACATCAAAGCAATCAAAAACAGTGGGTAAACAAATGATATCAAAGCAATCAAAACCAGTAGGTAAACCCAAATGTTATCAAAGCAATCAAAAACATTAGGTAAACACAAATGATATCAAAGCAATCAAAAACAGTAGGTAAACACAAATGATATCAAAGCAATCAAAAACAGTAGGTAAACACAAATGATATCAAAGCAATCAAAAACAGTAGGTAAACACAAATGATATCAAAGCAATCAAATACAGTAGGTAAACACAAATGATATCAAAGCAATCTAAAGCAGTAGGTAAACGCATGATATCAAGCAATTAAAAACAGTAGGTAAACACAAATGATATTAAAGCAATCAAATTTAGTAGGTAAACACCAATGATATCAAATAATACAAAAAACAGGTAAACACATGATATCAAGCAATTAAAAACAGTAGGTAAACACAAATGATATCAAAGCAATCAAAAACAGTAGGTAAACACAAATGATATCAAAGCAATCAAAAACAGTAGGTAAACACAAATGATATCAAAGCAATCAAAACAGTAGGTAAACACCAATGATATCAAAGCAATCAAAAACAGTAGGTAAACACAAACGATATCAAAGCAATCAAAAATAGTAGGTAAATAAATGATATGAAAGCAATACAAAACAGTAGGTAAACACAAATGACATCAAAGCAATCAAAAACAGTAGGTAAACACATGACATCAAAGCAATCAAAAACAGTAGGTAAACACAAATGACATCAAAGCAATCAAAAACAGTAGGTAAACACAAATGACATCAAAGCAATCAAAAACAGTAGGTAAACACAAATGACATCAAAGCAATCAAAAACAGTAGGTAAACATAAATGACATCAAAGCAATCAAAAACAGTAGGTAAACACAAATGATATCAAAGCAATCAAAAACTGTAGGTAAACACAAATGATATCAAAGCAATCAAAAACTGTAGGTAAACACAAATGATATCAAAGCAATCAAAAACAGTAGGTAAACACAAATGATATCAAAGCTATCAAAAACAGAAGGTAAACACAAATGACATCAAAGCAATCAAAAACAGTAGGTAAACACAAATGATATCAAAGCAATCAAAAACATTAGGTAAACACAAATGATATCAAAGCAATCAAAAACAGTAGGTAAACACAAATGATATCAAAGCAATCCAAAGCAGTAGGTACACTCAAATAATATCAAAGCAATCAAAAACATTAGGTAAACACAGATGATATCAAAGCAATCAAAAACAGTAGGTAAACTCAAATAATATCAAAGCAATCAAAAACAGTGGGTAAACAAATGATATCAAAGCAATCAAAACCAGTAGGTAAACCCAAATGTTATCGAAGCAATCAAAAACATTAGGTAAACACGAATGATATCAAAGCAATCAAATACAGTAGGTTAACACAAATGACATCAAAGCAATCAAAAACAGTAGGTAAACACAAATGATATCAAAGCAATCAAATTTAGTAGGTAAACACCAATGATATCAAAGCAATCAAAAACAGTAGGTAAACACAAATGACATCAAAGCAATCAAAAACAGTGGGTAAACAAATGATATCAAAGCAATCAAAACCAGTAGGTAAACACAAATGATATCAAAGCAATCAAAAACATTAGGTAAACACGAATGATATCAAAGCAATCAAAACCAGTAGGTAAACACAAATGACATCAAAGCAATCAAAAACAGTAGGTAAACACAAATGACATCAAAGCAATCAAAACCAGTAGGTAAACCCAAATGTTATCAAAGCAATCAAAAACATTAGATAAACACGAATGATATCAAAGCAATCAAAAACAGTAGGTAAACACAAATTATATCAAAGCAATCAAATACAGTAGGTAAACACAAATGATATCAAAGCAATCAAAACCAGTAGGTAAACACAAATGATATCAAAGCAATCAAATACAGTAGGTAAACACAAATGATATCAAAGCAATCAAAAACATTAGGTAAACACAAATGATATCAAAGCAATCAAAAACAGTAGGTAAACACAAATGATATCAAAGCAATCAAAAACAGTAGGTAAACACAAATGATATAAAGCAATCAAAAACAGTAGGTAAACACAAATGATATCAAAGCAATCAAAAACAGTAGGTAAACACAAATGATATCAAAGCAATCCAAAGCAGTAGGTACACTCAAATAATATCAAAGCAATCAAAAACAGTAGGTAAACACAGATGATATCAAAGCAATCAAAAACAGTAGGTAAACTCAAATAATATCAAAGCAATCAAAACAGTGGGTAAACAAATGATATCAAAGCAATCAAAACAGTAGGTAAACCAAATGTTATCGCAATCAAAACAATAAGGTAAACAATCAAAACATTAGGTAAACACAATGATATTAAAGCAATCAAATACAGTAGGTAAACCCAAATGTTATCAAAAAAACAATCAAAAACATTAGTAGTAAACACAAATGATATCAAAGCAATCAAATTCAGTAGGTAAACACATATCAAAGCAATCAAAAACATTAGGTTAACACAAATGATATCAAAGCAATCAAAAACAGTAGGTAAACACAAATGATATCAAAGCAATCAAATACAGTAGGTAAACACAAACGATATCAAAGCAATCAAAAATAGTAGGTAAACACAAATGATATCAAAGCAATCAAAAACAGTAGGTAAACACAAATGATATCAAAGCAATCAAATACAGCAGGTAAACACCAATGATATCAAAGCAATCAAAAACAGTAGGTAAACACAAATGATATCAAAGCAATCAAATTTAGTAGGTAAACACAAATGATATCAAAGCAATCAAATACAGTAGGTAAACACAAATGACATCAAAGCAATCAAATACAGCAGGTAAACACCAATGATATCAAAGCAATCAAAAACAGTAGGTAAACACAAATGACATCAAAGCAATAAAAAACAGGAGGTAAACACAAATGATATCAAAGCAATCAAATACAGTAGGTAAACACAAATGACATCAAAGCAATCAAATACAGCAGGTAAACACCAATGATATCAAAGCAATAAAAAACAGTAGGTAAACACAAATGATATCAAAGCAATCAAATTTAGTAGGTAAACACCAATGATATCAAATACAGCAGGTAAACACATATATCAAAGCAATCAAAAACAGTAGGTAAACACAAACGATATCAAAGCAATCAAAAATAGTAGGTAAACACAAATGATATCAAAGCAATCAAAAACAGTAGGTAAACACAAATGATATCAAAGCAATCAAATTTAGTAGGTAAACACCAATGATATCAAAGCAATCAAAAACAGTAGGTAAACACAAACGATATCAAAGCAATCAAAAATAGTAGGTAAACACAAATGAGATCAAAGTAATCAAAAACAGTAGGTAAACAAATGATATCAAAGCAATCAAAAACAGTGTGTAAACACAAATAATATAAAAGCCTTATGAATAATATTGCAATTAATCCACCAATCAAAATCTTTTGTAAAAGTACAATTGATATGAAATTGCCACCAATACTAAAACTGGAATTTGTAAAGTCTCAGGAGGAAAGAAAAAGAAAACAGATGTTTATTTTAAGGAGTGATATCGGCATACTTCCAATAGTAAATACAGTGCATCAAAACAAATACTTTTAGAATATTCATAAAACTGTTGATATAAAATAATTTGTCTATGTTATTTTAGTCCTGTTTAAATGCTCAAAAGATATATGATTTAATTTGCAATATGTTAATGCACCCCCAGAATAAATTTATGCTAATTATTATAATTTTATTCAAAATGTTCCTGTTTTTTCATCAGTGAGTAGAAGCTATCTGGCAAAAAACTGATGACATCAGTAATGACTGCTCCTGCAATGTATGACATCACCATGATTTATTTTAAGAGGAGATAACCCCTTGAGCTCTTATAACAAATATATGCTGTTTTATGTCAAAATTTGGTTTCATAAAAACATTTTTTAACAATGAGGTTTAGTTTTTTATTTGAAAAATATAATGTTACAAAAAATATTTCT
This sequence comes from Chiridota heheva, assembly GCA_020152595.1. Classification (NCBI taxonomy): domain Eukaryota; kingdom Metazoa; phylum Echinodermata; class Holothuroidea; order Apodida; family Chiridotidae; genus Chiridota; species Chiridota heheva. The sequence continues at coordinate 255,183 of JAIGNY010002375.1, read as the reverse complement.
GTGACAACATGAAAAATGTTATACAATTTTGCTGGGTTGTTGGTATGGTAATACAAAATAAGATTAATAGCTAATTTGTTTAATTGTTTCTTGTAATAGTTGAATATGTTAAGGGTGGTTAGGTTTTGTGTTGTGCTATCAATGGAAAGTGGAAACTAAATGCATTGCATTTCATAAATCATTTTGTTTTAATTTGGGATTTTTCAAACCTTAACCTTTTTTTTTTTAAATCTTTGCAATCATTTTCTCATAAGCCAGGTTAACTAAAAAGGTGTCTTAGACGGTCTGAAAACAATGCCACTGTGATAGGGTATGAAGGGACTACGTAATAAAATAACATTTTTTAAAACTTGTTAAATTTTTTTTACATGAAATTTAAGGTGAACTTGTTTAATTCTGTACAGTTTGTAATAATAGTTTACTAATATCAAACCTAAAAATTAAAGCTTCATTCCAGTAAATGTCAAATTTCAAGTTTTTTTTTCTTTCTTTTTTTCTTTAGAGTAAACAAAATTGTAAGTGTCCTTAACTCTGTTTCACCTGTTTCCAGGCTTCACTAATTCTCAAAAACTAAAACACAATTATTTTTAGATGTTTTGAAAAGAACCCTCCATACAGCTCTTTCCTTTCAAAATTAATAAAGATTAATTTCGAAAGGTAATAGTTTTGTGCATCCTGTTTATGAATACCTGACTTAGTGCATTACCATGTTATATGATTTGCAAGCGGTTTTAACTATGTTTAATAGACCCTAACCGGAGTTGAAGATACAAGCTTCAACCTGAAATGGCATTCTTCATATCCTATTACATATGCAAAATCCAATAAAGCGGTAATGGTTTCACTGAGTGAAGAAACCAAGATTTTTGCTTCTGTCAGTGACTATGTCTGTGGGAGTCGAGACCCTAGAGGGAACAAAAGCTGAAAATGTTAAAGGGCTATTGTCAGGTGATTTCTTCCAAATTTGATACATTTTGCCAAGAGACATTTTGTGGTATGAGTAGCTTTTGTTTCTAATTAAAATGATTTTGATATCCTCTTTTGCAGTTTTATGCAAAATAAGTTTTAAGATGTTTGGCCTGTGGGTAGTATTGATTAAGTTGTTGTGCAGAGAAAGGTTTTTTTGGGGCGGATTCTGGTTATAGTTGCTATCACATTTAGTGCTTAAAGCTTCAAACCTTTCCAAGACGTGATGTATTAATTTTAAAAGAATACTTGACAAATCAGAAAATGTTTATGTTACAAAAGAAAGTTTATTTTTATTTCTATGTAATTGCTTGTAATGTTCTCAGCGAATATGGTTATATATTGAAAGAAAGCCTGGGTTTAATTTTGAAAAACCTATAGCAGAATTAAGCATTCTCCCAGAAAAGGATATTTGAAAGTAATTAATGTTTAGACAGTGTGTAAATCATAGTGGCTCATTTTGAGTTACTTTTGTTGAAAGTTGCAATTTAAATTTGAATTATTCGATATATGTGCCCTTTCATGAATTGAAACAAACATATTAAAGCACAAGAAATATTTTTTGTCCTCCCACATGACAGTATATTTTTGTGTTGGTTCGGAGTTTAGATGATCTTGCAGGAAGGTTCAATAGGTTTTTAGGTATGTCTATGAAAGTTTGGGCTGGTTAGATTGAACAAGTATAATTACTTTTTTTTTTTTTTTTTAAGGAGGATTAATTTAAGATGGACCCTGAATGTTAATGGATTAGGTTTGACAAACATGAAAAAGGAGAAGTATATTGAATTGAGCGGAATTACTTAAAATCCCTCTTTTAAGAGCTTCTATTTTCAAAATGGATTTCTATTGTCAAAATGGACTGTAATAAAGCCTTCACATTGCCATTATACTCCTTTTTTGGTAGTTAAAAACTCCGTACCAGAATAGCTAACTAAATTTTTGTTTGCTATTCTGGTACAGAGTATTAATTACCAAAAAATAAGTATAACGGTAATGAAAAGGCTTTACTCCAATCCATTAGGAATTCAATTAAAAAATTAGAAGCTGTTTTTACTTTCCTATTAAGTAAAAGAGTGTTGTTCTGCACATTTTCCCATTGATTATCAGCCTTTGAAGGGGTTTTGTCTGGGTGTGTTTTATATACCCATCAGGAAGACCAGATTTATTTATTAATTTCCATTACAATGTGAAAGAATAAGTCTATACCTTATCCCCATCCTCACCAACTCGCACTCACCATCCTGATGTAGTGCAAATGTAATTAAATTTCCTTCATCATCAATTTTGTAGGTATACTGAAAAGAGGCAAACAAAAATTTACTGTGGGATTTGTACACAAACCCTGCATAAGGCTGAACCATTGGATAAAAATGCAAATTTAAAGGATTAGTTCAGGGATCAGACAAGTCCATCTTATATGAAAGAGGACTTAAAAAAAAAAAAGAAACTGAAGAAAACATTCAAAAATTGTATCCATTAAGGAGATATTTACCAAAGTGGGAGTAATTTAAAACCCTTTTAAGTTCAAAGTTTGGTATCATTTGTGTGAAAAGTTAAAAACAACTGCAGTCGGATTAGTTGTGATGTCATAACCTCTGATTCCTCAAAGTCTTTATGTATCCTATCATATTTTCTCTTGCGATTTTGTGGCTTAAAAACCATTGGATATGTCAGGAAAGTAGTAATACAGATAAGGGTAATTATAATTGACCATAAGTAAGAATACATTAACAATTGTTACGAATGTGAGAATCAGGACTGCAACCTCTTATATTAGACTTAATGCACCAGTCATTTCTACACAGATAAGACAAATGTATACTTCATATTAAACTTGAATATCTCCTTAACGGAATAAGACATTGAAGTAGTGTAATTACCATTTTGTTCCTATAAGATAAGCTTGTTTGACCAGTGAACTAATGAATCCTTTAGGTAACTATTTTTTAGCAAGCGCCATAAAGTTCACGGAGCAGATAAGGTATTTTTTTGGCAGAATAACTCAATAAATTAAAGATTAAAAAATAAAGTTTGAACGATTCAGCTGAAAACTTGAACATATTTTTAAAGAATAATAGCATACAAATTTCAAACAGTTCATAAGGATGTGATGTATTACAATTTTTTTTCAGTTGGCACTAGAGTTCACTAGATGTGCCACAGTAAAAATCTCTGAAGGCAGCCATTAGTGGCTTGTTTGTAATAAAAGCTTTAAATTGTTGACTCATGATATTCCTCATAGGGGTAAGTAACTGGCTAGACATCGAAAAATAAAACAAACAGTGAAATTAGAATCCAAAATAAAGAAAAGAATCTGTAACATTAGTAAGCCACCTAATTAAAACAAGGCATGCTTTTAATTATTCCGATTGCAAAAACATTTACAAATTCTATATTTACTTTGTTAAATTTTGCATAATAATTGGGTGGATTACCCTAAAAAAACATGTTTATCTTTTCTAAGCTTCATTCACTGTATATAATATATATAAGTTCCTGAATCTGTATATAAATTTTTGGAAAAAAAGTCTTGAATCTTGAAGAATCCATGTGAACAGATCGCTGTTGATTTAAGAAAACGTCATTACAAAACAAAAAAGGCTAAACTGTCGTTGTATATGCCTCCATGTATTATTTCTTATCATTTTGATTATCTCTGTATTTCCGTTGGCGTTGCATCTTTTATCTCTGTTTGCAAATTGAGTTCCAGGTCAAACCGACCTTCAATTGGGAGGAAACGAGCCGTACCCCTTTAAACAAAACGTGGAAATGGCTTTTATATCGGACTTTTTCTCTGATTAGATTTGACAGCTCCCTAAACAAGCCAATCTGCCTCAGCTCTTAGGTGGAAATGGATAAGACGGACGATAAGGTACAGTTGCCTGGGAACTGAAAGACATTGTAGTGGATTTTCTTCTCTTAAATCATGTTTTGGGAAATTTCTGCACCTTCTTTATGATGAACATAACGTCTGTGCACTTACTGTTTTAGTACACTAGGCTTGTTTAACTTTACACAGTATGAAGTTTTAACAAGGTTTGGGGTATTTATGAACAAGAGAGAATTTTATAATCACAGAACGAAGATTTTAACTTTTGCTAGTACTGAAGATTTTAAGTTTTACTAGTACTATAGATTTAAGAATCGGATATTATTTTATGAACATAGAAACCGGCGCGACGTTTTCTATTTATTAATGATGATGATCCTCAAATTTCCTTGCCCCCTCGACTAGTTTAGCCTCTTGGTTGCACGATAGTAAACAGTCCAACATCTCATGTAAAGATTCCTTGTAACCCAGAGTATTTTTAATTGCTTGATCCCACCCTTGGTGACTTGCTAATCTGTCCATGGTGGACAATGACAGTAGCCTACGTGATACCTTCATGATTTGACGTACTGGTCTGATATAATCGTCCCACATACAATACGATTCACCGAAAGTGTTCCTTCACGTCCCATCGTCCTTTCTTAAAGAAAATCGCCACCTTTGGTGATCGCCAGAAGTCTGACCAGGTTGTTTGATTGATATGAAATACGTGAAAAAAAAAACCAGTATACGGGCTACTGATTTTCACACATAACTGCATAATCACAATTTCGGTATTGGTGGGTTGCTTCCCGTATAACACTTTTCAAACTTGTCAGGTTACACGTGCAACGATTGGTTTCGATGAGCATTTGTAAAATGTGGCAGTTCGTCTTCTACCTATTCTTTCTTGATTTTAGAAGATCACACTTCACTAAGTATTTATTAGTAAATGTAAATCCTCTTAATCAAGAGTGTAGATGTCAAGTTGGCAAACACTCCAAAAACTCGAGACCGTGATCTTTTATTAATTTGCAAAGATTAACTTTGCTTTGCGCGTTTTATTTGATTAAATTCCTGAGAACGCCTTGATTTGGCGGAGCAAGAATTAAATAAAAGGTAAAATAGCTGTGCTTGATTGTGAACCAATTTCTTTTGGTTCTTTTGGAGGGCTTTCTGAAGTAGTGATTGTCCACGCGCTTCATTTTCAAAATGACAATTAAATCACAATCGTCAGTTGCCTGGGGGTTTTTGTTATATGAACACCGTTCAGGAGAACTAGAGAAGAGAGTCTTTCATTGTGTACTGATGTGCTGCTAAGACGTTAGAATAAAAGCACTTTTTAATTTACAATTACGTGAAATTTTAGGGCACATAATTGGAGTGGAGTTGGGTTGTAATGATTGCAAGATAGGCGCAAAATCGGATTAAAGTGTAATAATGATCTCACGGTATTTTGGCTTATCTCTTGGGTGTCCTAATCGGATTTGGATAGCGAGAGAGAAATTTAGCTTTGTGTGTGTACGTCGTACTATATGTTTTCATAAATACATTCAGTATACACTTATATTGTTTGAACTAAAAATTAGGTCGATTTTTCAATGGTATTTGTTGTCTTCTCTTTACTTACAAGAGCTGAAAACTTGATGTAATAGATAACTCAATTGATGGTAATTACTCTCAAACGTGGTAGTTAAAATTTATGAATCAAATTGATTGTTTAGGCCGTTATTCTCGCTAAGGTCTCAAAAGAATGGAAATCAGGACCATAATGTAAAACTTCTATTGTGTATTTCTTGCACTTAAAATGGCATTTAAGTTTATAGTTTTTATATATTTGTTATGATTATTTGTATTATTATCATCATCATCATCAGCATCATCATCAGCAGCATCAGCATCATCATTATTATTAGTATTATTGTGTACTTTTTATACAGTGACCACATACCTATTGCGTGTTAAATTAGGTCAGTGGCAATTTTCTTTTTTCCTTTTTTTTTCTTTGTTGAAAATTTACTGATTAGGTCTACCTTTGTGGCATATATACATCTTTGGCATATTACACTTTAACTTGTTTATCATTTTATTATATTTTTAACAACACAAAGAAAGGTTACAATGGCTGCATGTTTAATTCAATTTGTTTTCTTCATTTTCTCGAAATGATAGAAATCCATTAACTGATAATAAGTTCCCAGCACAAGAACTCGCTACACACCGCATTCCCCTCGGTGCTTCCCTTTCGTAAACAGATAACTTTATAATTTATTGCTATCTTTATCAATTCCGTCATCATTTGGCTTTTAGACAAAAATTGTCTTAATTTCATTCATCTTAATGATGGAACAACGCAGCTCTAACACGCACAAGTGGTATTATCATGGAGGCATGGTATTATATTGCCAAACCTAATAAAAGGATTGACAGAGCCTTTTGCAAATTATTCCTTGTGTGCGGTTTGCTCCCGTCTTTTGCCATGACTTCAAAATTACTGTAGTCGTTTTGACAAGAATAAGCATTTAGATAAACAAAAGATTCTCAAAAAAAAGAAGAAAAAAATGTAGCTATTTCGCCTGTAATAAAACTTGGCGAAAGATAAATGAGGAGGTAGGGTCATTTAATGGAACCTTATTTATGACAGTCAGGGAGTTGTAGTCACTAAGTGGCGTATTCTCCTCCCTAATGGACTGATGGCGATAAGGACAATGAGAAGTGACAACTCGCTGATACAACTCTTTGATAACATATGCAATGGCGAAATGTTAAAATCGCTGTATCTGGAACATTTTTTTTTTAGATAAAAGATGAAGCAGGTGTGTATTGTATGTGTCGTGTATGTCCAGTCGCTGATAACATAATATGACACCCAGTTGTTTTACTGGGTGAGGGGAGGGGTTAATAAATTATCTAAAATTTGAACAAAGAAAAAAGTTATCATCACATCTTAAAATCTGTTACTTGAGAACATTATAAATATATCATTGAAAAATGGTTTTTTGTAAAATTTTATTTCAAAGAGCATACTTTTAGAGCCAATTTGGCGCGAAAATCAGGTCAAATATTCTTATGGTTCTTAAAGAAATATTCCCATGGTTTTTAAAGAAATATTCCTATGCTTTTTATTGGAATATTCCCATGGTTTTTTGTAAAATTTTATTTTAAAGAGCATACTTTTAGAGCCAATTTGGCGCAAAAATCAGGTTGATATCATATTTCGTTCAGGAGATATAGATTTCCCAATTGCATTTTTAAGTTTTTGTACAGTATAATGAATTTGTGTTAATGATGTCATAGAGGGAATTTCATTGCAAATGTTTATGTATTTCTTTAAACGTTTTACATTTTTTTTATCATGAATGGTTACGAAAAAACGGGAATAAAACCGTTAAGTTGTACGTGCAATTTGTTGGCGTGATTGAGAGGCATGTTAGTGAAGTTATTATTTAATGAAAGATGAACAGATGCGATGTCACTCCCCCCCCTTCCTCCCCCTCACCCCCACCCGATTCGGTAGGCAAATCCCGCCCATGTTCATCTTGCATAGATGTCAATAAACTGATAAAGGGAGATGTTGGAGAAATTATATTCAGAAATCTTACTCCATTAAGATATAGTCAAATTCAAATCCAATAACGTCTTGATGCGACTTTTGCCTGTGAAATATTTGTCGAAAATTCGTGAGTTATGAAGTACTTTTCAACCACGTGGAAACGATGGAACTTGGAAGACAAGTTAAACTAATTTTTACGAAGTAACAGCCATTTACGGTATGCTGCCTCGCGAATAAAAACCTTTTTATTCTATGCAATTTGTTTTCTTTGTAGTGCGTGAATTATAACTGTATAATGCTGTAGGTGCAGAAATCATACCTACATTTGCTTTTGGTTACGTCCTCAACCCGAAGATTACCTTTTTAAAAATCAATAAAGAGAAGTCAATTCTATTTCTTTCCAATCGCTTAAAATCAATTATCCCTTCCAGACGAATTGGGGGAGAATATCTAATTTGATTTTCCCGCCGAAATTTCATTAGTTCCCGATTACAACTCCATTAACTATAAATTAAAGCTGTATTTTTGTGAAGGAATTCGTACCAATTTTGTTGATGAATTGGTTGAGTCTCCGCGGGAAACTTCTCAGGGGATTTTAAGCGGATTACATCTTGCTTAAGATTTAGAGTAAATGGTTGTGTGAACTTAAACATGGCCTGATGGCTCTGTCAGGCTTTCGGGGATGTCTTATTCTGTTATTGGAAGGTATGAACTTCGAATATCACCGCTGAGAACGTTTTAGAAGGTGAGTTGTGTAAAATGAAATCAAGAACTGCCTGCAGCTAGTTTGTTCCCACTATAAGCGCCATGAAAGTCAAAAACAAACTGAAAATTTCAGCAACAACAAGCAGAGTCGTGTCTGGAGTTCTGGTCATGGCCACAAACCCATTTTGGGTCGTCATGTTGCAGAGGTGAAGGGAAAGAAGAAAAAATGCTCTATCATGCTGACAATTTCTTTTTTTTTTTCCTTCTTTTTTTTTCAAGCGAGCTTCCCAATGCTTTATGATTTATTGGCAATATTACAAAGACTTGTTTGATCTGAATCCGATTTCATGTAGTAAGTTTGTATGGAAAGCGGTATAATATCCCCTCCTGAACCCTTTCGAACGCAAAGCAACCTTATAAGTTTTTCAAAAATTTGGATGATACAAGTCTTATCAGAGTTTTCTCTGGACGTTGTTGAAACTTAAAAGGTATAAATCATTTTAGATACAGAAACCTATTTGAAATCCACGTCATTTTAATTGGATTAATAATCACACATTTAATAGCCTTGCATTCCTTCTATTTTCTCATTTCTTTCTGACATAAAATTGTAATTAAAAATTCATTTTCGGAAAGTTTTGAAAATAACCATACCGCATATTTCACACGTTGAATACTTGCTCGAGCTTTTCTGATGAATGTTTTAATTCATGTAGGTTTTTTTACGAAAATCATTCAACGAAATCGTGCTTCGGGCACGTAAGTTTCAAATTGACGCTTTGAAAATACATGAGTTTATATTGCTCAGCCGTATCTGTACAACATCAACGTTAATGATTATCAATTTGACATATATATTTTACTTCATTCCTTGTAAGATAAATGTGTGCTAATTCTGTGGTGGTGATGTTGAAGTGCTTGTTTGACTTACGTACTGCATGTTGAGCAATATTTTGTTTGCTAATCCCATTTGGAGTGGCACGGTAGCAATTGGGGAAGTTTATTCCTCTCCTTTCCTCCCTCTCATGGTCCCACTTCTTTCTCTGTATCCTTTTCCTTGAGGACCTTTCTCATTCCATTACCTTTCTTCCTCGAGGTCCCCCTTTCCTCTCTCCTCCGTTTCCTCTCCCCCCCCCCGTTTCCTCTCCCCCGTTCCCTTTCTCCCCGTTCCCTTTCTCCCCGTTCCCTTTCTCCCCCATTCCCTTTCTCCCCCATTCCCTTTCTCCCCATTCCCTTTCTCCCCCATTTCCTTTCTCTCCCATTTCCTTTCTCCCCATTCCCTTTCTCCCCATTCCCTTTCTCCCCATTCCCTTTCTCCCCATTCCCTTTCTCCCCATTCCCTTTCTCCCCATTCCCTTTCTCCCCATTCCTTTCTCCCCATTCCCTTTCTCCCCATTCCCTTTCTCCCCATTCCCTTTCTCCCCATTCCCTTTCTCCCCATTCCCTTTCTCCCCATTCCCTTTCTCCCCATTCCCTTTCTCCCCATTCCCTTTCACCTTTCTTCTCCCTTTTCTCCTCCCGCTCCATCTCCACTTTATACTCCTTCAATAAAGTAGCTTAATTTTTGTTAGCAGTATATATTGCTTTGCAATATACCTTCATGTATTTAATTTTATATATATTGATTTGATAAGGGATTTTTAAGACAACACCATAGTGGTGGTCATTGTGATGGATGTGTTGTTTGTTTTCTCATGCAGTATAAGTTTCAAGTGGATAGATGATTCGTTATCAAATTGATTTTGGTAGTACATAATCCATTCTACATAACGAAGAATGTGGGTCGGGGTTAATTTATCGTCCGTGTTGTATACATTGATAAGACTGGGGTTCGTTTCGGAAGACAACATTCTTTGCATTCGTTTGTAATATTTTACCATCCCGATTTAAAGGACTATGATCATTTCCGGATAATGATGTTGAACACGGTAGGCAACATTGGTTAAATTGCTTTAAGAAATCCACTGGGGGAAAAAAACAAAAAACAGTGACAAACCAACTATTTCATCTTCAAGTTGGTTAAGATTTGACCATTGTCTGATAGTACAGATTCTTGAATTTGTATTTAGGCATCAATATTTGTTATGCTAATACCTCGGCATTTTCTTATAAGTCATTTGTTATATAAATCATTGTCCGTCATAATTCTTTAAGGTTTTAGCAAATTCTGACCAAAGGGTTTTGAGTTTTTACCCTTTTCAAATTCTTGCAGGAATAGACTCACCGTTTTCAGGGACTGAGATTTAGGAATGATTTTAAAGAATCCAATACATATTTTGACCCAGCCATGCATCACAAATTCAGACTTCGATCAGCCATGCCTAGGATACGTGGAGAGCTTTATTTCCAAATATCAAAAACTGCACTTTCTACCTAAAACTGTAATATCTGTCTTGTAAGCTTCAACTGTAAACGTCCATAGACCTTTAACAATTAGATAGCATAACGCGAAGTTATATCAAGTTAAATGTTGCTGCGTTACCGGTTATTATTATTTTCATTATTATTTTAAAGTTTTGTCAATTTGACTAAAATGTAATCCAACAATTCCACATTTAGCTTGTCACACACATGGCAAATATAATATTATCTGCTCGGCAAACAAACTCGATCTGTCTGTCTTTAATTTGATAGCATTCCAAATGGAGACTTATTACCATTTGAATTATTGAACTATTGTTTCAAACATGGGACATTAAATCCACAGTTCATGTCTGTTGTTTACTTGTAGGGGCCTAAGTGTGAAATATAACATTATTTATCCTTCGGACATACCAGGGAACATTCTTAATAAGTGGTTAATCAGTTGCCCCGAAATACTTTTTTCTCAGTAATGAGGTAGGGGTCAAACCAGTATACCAAGATAAAGTTATCGTGCAAATAGCTGCATCATGGGCTATCGTGTGTTGTGGATATTATGGTCATAATTCATAAGTAAAGTGAGTGCGAATCTTATGTAGGAAATTAACTTGTAATTCTCTTTGAGGATTGTTATGATGTAGTTCTAAATTAAAGTGAACAGCAAAAACATGGTAAGGTCAATTTAGTGTTCGTCTTACTCCCATTGTTTGACCAATTCATGGGTTAACTTACAAACTTGTGTAGCGTTTTTACTGCTTCAACAATAATCATTTAACCCAATTCAAGTCTAAATCTGTTAAAATCACATCAAAAGAGGCATTGCCTTTAACCACTTGACCAATTGTCTTCTCATTGAACTGCTGGACCAACTTAATTTTGTGCACATTATCAAACTATTTTTGCGGAACCAGGTCAAATGTTGGGTAAAGTCCGTTTACTTATGCGTCTGCCTATTCTGTGTATCTTTGTGTTTTTGCGTATTAAAATAAGACATTTTGCTTTTGCTTTCCGAACAAAGGAATTCCCCATGACGGACATGGTTACTGTGTTACCGGCATCCCAGCCGGACGTGCTGCTGGTGTTACAAACCTGTAAGCTATATATTTGATCAAATGGTCGCGAAGGTGGTAACGCCCATGCAAAGGGTCATGCCCCCTTGCTTTCCAAACTTTTACCCCATAATTTGCTTTCTAATTTGTCTACTATCTGACTATAGCCTACCAATGAGTTGTACTAAGATCTGTTGAAATAGTGATTTGTACAATCCTCGAGATCCTTTGAACCATGTTGATAAAACTTTTCAAAATTAGTTTATTGACAAATTAAATTGATGCACATTTAGGGAATGGGTTAACTTTCCATACTGTCCGCGCCTCATCAGATAGCCTTCGTCGCATTCCTTCTTCTACTTCCCTATTCTAGAATAGGCAGATAATAACTGAAACAGGTGCTTATCAATATCGATATTGCTTCCGTGTATTGAACTTGTCAGTTGCATATATTTACAATCTACAATAAAATAATCAAACGCTATAAGGATGATTGATTTGTCTTGACCGGTGTTGTGTAAATTTCCTTTTACAAACTTGCCTTGATATCTTCATCAAGAACCAACAGACCCAAGTCCCGGTGGAAAACTTTCGACATATATCGTCATAACTAATTTCTTGATACAAAGTGATGCTTCCCAATAGATAAGCGCGTATCTATTAAGCTATCCTGTTGTCTGAGTCACGTGAAAACACGCTTATTTTTTTTTTTTTTGAAGAAGGTTATTGGAAAGTATTTTTTCATAGCCTTTCCTAGAATATATAGTACAGTGTTAGGGTTGTACCAGTGAGCTACCATTTGGTTGTACTACTGTGGCTATACGGCTAATGCAACGGTGGCAATGCCGCCCCAACTCTGTCTCTGCAGACAAAATGGGAGGGGTTAAAGGAGACATCAAGTCTGATATAATCCTTATTTCATATGATAGAGGATTAAAATATAAACCAAATATTGAAAACAGCAAGTTAAAAATCTCATTCCTATCTCAAGTTATCCATCTTTAAAGTCAACACATGGAGGCTGTTATTTTGCTCAATCCTTTATTGAATTCTTGTTAATGATAACATTATTTCCCCAACAGAGACTAAGGAATGTAATGTATTTTTTATACCTTTATATTATGTTTTTATTCTAAAATTATGTGACATAAAGTTTTAATATCATGTTTTAACATTTTCATGTGTACACAAATATGTTCTTGTCCCTTACAAAAGGAAAACAATTTTTTGACCTAGAAAACGTGAGATAGATTATAAAGAAATACAAAGCATTCCAACATCCTGCTGGGCTGATGACATCATAATCTGCATGTTTTGAAATAAAATGGCGGCTCCCATGGTACTATTTAGTAATAGCATTTAAGTTTTTATTACTACAAAAAAATGTCTTATATTTCTTCAGGAGTTATGAAACTTAATCAGAAGATTTTTTTTTTTAATTCTATCATGAAATAAGGATTATATCAGACAGACTTTATGTCTCCTTTATGGATAGGCGTACATGAAAATAAGTTTAAATGTTCAGCTGACATGTTTTTATCATATGGTATTTTTGTATTGGCTGGTCCGTTGTGAATTGTGTCCAGTTGCATTATGATTAATGAATTAGGCATTGGGTTACCCTAATTTTGATTCTATAAGAGTACTTATTTTGTTGCTACGGTCAATCAGGTGATACGGTTGAAATATCGAACACCACGTGGCACTTATTCATGCACACATACTCACATTGTCTTTCGCTTAGCGTTCGCAACATTCAGATGTCCATAACTGATATTCCACAGGCTCCACAGGAAACCGGTCAGGCATAGACGGACATATGAATACAAGTTTGCGCATGTATAAAAATAAGATAATACATTGATCTATATATAATTAGCTGGTTACGTGTGTTTTTCGTATTATTGGTACAGAATGTATTACTATGTGGGTGTTGCCAATCCACTAATCGAAATATTCTTTTATGCTGCACTGGTATTTCTTGCTCAGTATCAAGTCGGCCAAATGAAATGTTGAGAACAAAATGACGATTGTTTGATGACTGTCAACATTAATTTACTTCAAATCTGTCTCATGTATGGCTTTAAAATGCCGTTGTAAATGGGGTTATATGAAATGATAGATAATAAACGAAAAGATAGTCGTCATAAAACAAATCCCCAGATAATTTTCTCAGACAACACAACATTAACTTGACACTCAGCTGTTGTATTGACAAAATTAATTGAATTATAATTTTGGATTTTTGTTCTTTCTCCAATACATTGTGAAATTAATAAGCTCACCTGTTTTAGCTGCAAAACTTGTGGAGAAATTTAAGTCTTAAGCAAATGATAGTTTTTTTAAAATTCATGGAAGAATGATAAAAATCTGTTTCCTTTCCATTCGCCATTAACAGATGCAGAATTGTAAAAATCTGTTTCCTTTCTATTCGCCATTAACAGATTGAGTTGGGGTAAGAGCAGAAATCGGGTTTTCCTTATAGAATGGGACTGAAAGGGTCAATTTTTTCACAAACTGGGTAATACACCCTTCCCGTCATGCAGTGTAGACTCTTAATTTCCCTAATTAAGTGCGATGCTCTTCAATTAGCAAGGCAGATGGGCATGTTATGGAAGTTCCAGTTTACGCTTCGCTGTTTATGCGATCTGGTTGCGGATAGACCTCAGTGAGCAAAATGAAGATATCGTGAAACTTGTGTTTTCTGCTTAATTGTGTAAGATAATCAGACCAGTGCATCATTCATCGTAAATTAATTCACATTTGTTGCAATTTGGGACTCTTTGCTCACCGAGTTGTGTCTATTGAATGCAAATGGCCTTATTGAACCAGGGAGATGTAGCATTTGGCCGAATATATCAATAGTTTTTTCGTATATAAGAAAATGGCGTCGAACGTTTTGGATGTTTGGAAAAACTATCTGACCATACACTTGATAGTAATGGGATCAAAAATGTTTCGCAGATTATGTTCTCGAAAGTATTCAAACCAAATAGATTCGTTGATTCTTATGAAGTTAAAAGTCTTGGGTCCTGTGAAATTCTATACTTCGTCAACTGGTTGCTATAATCAATGGTATAATTAAACGCATAGCAGGTCAAGCAAGTATGGCAACCATCTTCATCTTATACGATCGATTCCAACAGCAGAACGCAATTTTTATTCAAAGAAGTTTTCATAAAAGATATTGAAAATAATATATTCATGAGAAACGACATATTTCAGACTATACCGTGACTCCACACCCATACAAATTATTTGTGTATTTTTAATTTTTTTTTAATTGGGGGCTTAAATTTCTTTGGAAATTTATGTCTGACCATCAAGCTATAATCTTTATACAATTATATCAAAACTATAATCTTGTTCGAAATCAAGGATGTGTTTATATGAACATCCTTGTTCGAAATACATGTACAGTCATCATATCTACACCAGCTGACCAGAAACTGGTATAAGTGTGTACATCAGCAGACTTTAAGTATTAGACAAACTCTTCACCTTTAAAAGTTCGTAAAGAAAGATGGATGACTTTATTAAAAAGAGTCGGACCGGAACAAGATAAGAAGAAACAGGCCCCTAGGCCTCCTAACTGGCAAAAAATGTAATTGGAAAATTTTCAGGACAATGACATAGATTGTCAGCGACAGGTTCTATGGTGATGAATTTGAAATCACAACAATAAAGACGTCTTAATTAGTATGACGTGTTGATAACAATATATTTGAATTTGGAGAAGAACAACAATTCTTTTTGGGGGATTGCATGACGCCCAAAAAATTGAAGATTATTTTCTCTTTTACTGTAGAAATATTTAAAGAAACTATTTAGGAACGTATTACTCAGTTGATTGTTACACGTTCGGTAACGATTAAACATTGTTACGCAAAGGGATGAGCGGGAATGTTGTGTGTGTGTGAAGGTACCGCCTATCAGCCAGTGCTGCCACTCTAAATTATCTGTTTCCTCTACCACGTATGCGCATTTCCCTACACCCCCTACACTCTTTGGCGAATTTTCACCTACAAAATTCAGTTTTCCCCTACAAGTTTTTTGTGTTTTTCCCTACAAAAATTTGGTTTTCCCCTACACACTAATAGTTTTATGATCTTTGAATGGAATGATGACCAGATGTTGCAGAAGTGGTCACGCAACAACAAAAGAAAATGTAGGTTGTGTACATTATATTACGAAGAATGAGTTCTGCCGCTCTTGTACAAAACACATTTTTTTATCTAAAATGCCCAATTTCAATATGAAATGCTAAATTTCTATATGAAATTGTTTTTTCGCGTACATATGCAACAAAAGCATTTCATATATGAAACAAAATAATAAGTTTCACCTATGGAATGAAATTCACATATGAAATACGTGTGAAATGCCCAAAATCACATATCACAATCACACATTTCATATATGAAATACACGTTTCCCACGTGCATTTCATATATGAAATACGTGTGAAATGTTTTTAAGATTAAATTATAAGGCCGGAAAAAGGGGAGAAAAAAAAAGACAGAAAAAAAAAAAGTATTATATGGACTTTGTGCATTATAGACAATAATGATAAGCTCAACAAAGCTTCACGGGCTGCTCTGTACTTGTTAAACTTCAACTATATTATATTTAATGCTTTGAGTCGAGAATCAGTCCCGACTCGATCCCAAGTAATGGAAGGAATGGCAAGTTAGTCCTATTTTTAAAGTCAGTCACAAGCTCACTGAGCCCCTTCGAATTCTATTAGACATATACTCAGTCAAATTCTCTTGCAGTCTCAGCATATGCCCGCTTCTTTTCCGAGTACTTGTCCATGTACGCTTTCTTGCGTTGGCATACTGGTGGCATAGCCTTGGGTTGATGTGAATGTCTCTGGCGATATGATAATGGCCTCCAGGGTGCACACTGACAGGGAATTCCTCAACTTTGTCTCGTTGCTATTCAGTTTTGAAAATGTGCTCTCTACCTCTGTGGTACTTTGTGGCAAGGAAGTTATTTTCAACATGAACATCGCTATAGGTCTTCGTATTCTGGGAGGCGACTTATATCCTGCCAAAACTCTACGATTTCTTTGCTCTCCCGCCCTCTATATTTGACATTGTCGTCAATGAAATTAACCGCCATGGTCGATCGATGCATCTAGATCGTTGACGTATACTCATTCCTGGGAGTCCCTTTGCGAGTACTCCGGTGGATCTGATGTCAGCACTGCCATCCAATATCCTGGCATGGTTCACATCCTTCAATGCATACAGGACTGGGTCTGATAAATCGATTATTTTGAAGTATTTGGCGTAAAGCTTCTCGGTACCAATTTCTGCATCTCCTCAAGCAACTCTCCCGTTCATGTGGCAGCATGAATTCGATTGTTTCACATGCCGTTATCCCCGGGTACACTGTCAATTGGAAGCCACTGTGAATCCTCATCCACATTGATGTCAGTCCGCTTCTGGACCGTTTTCCTGAAAAAATTTTTTGCAGAGCATCTTTACGACACACTAAACCTCAGTCACGAGTCTATAGCAAGAAATATTGAAGTGCGGGATACAAGATTTGCATGAAAATCTTAAGAACTTTGGTTTACGACTATGAATTCATATTTAAATTGTAGTAATTGTCGGGAAATTTGATATTGACGTTGTTTTTGTCTATCTAGCATATAATAAAAAAACATTTTAATCGATTTGTTTGAAACATTGTGAATCCCCTACTCCCCTACAGTATTGCCTTTTCCCCCGTTGGTGCCCCAACCCCCTACAATTGACTAAAATCCCCTATATTAGGGAATTTCCCTACGAGTGGCAGCCTTGCTATTAGCCTACGTGTCTATTTTAAGGCCAGTTATTGTCAGATTGTGTTGAAATTATTTTGGCAAATCCAACGTTTCTGATTGGTCGGAAGTGATGTCACTAGAAAGTATCGGATACACTGGTGACGTGCCAAGTAATATTCTTAGACGATATTCCCCTTCAAGCTCATTTTGTTTGCAGTAATTTATCTACTGTAGATGAATCGTCGCTTTTTATGTTCTTCGATCGCGGTATGCAATTTCTTAGCGTGATCATTTTGCCTCCACTTTTGGAGTTTTGTCTCCCCCCCCCCCCTCTTTACCCTTGCTCTCACTCCGCCCCATTTTTCGTTAAGCAAATCGGTTATTGGTAACCGGGGACAATATAACTATTGTGGCAAGTCAAACTTGTTCTTACGCCAGAACTGACGTTTTGAACATGATCCTTATAAACAACATCGCGTACATCTGAGGTGATACATAAATCCTTATATTTTTTAAAGTTTTTTGTTTGATTCTACTTATCAATTTTTTGATTTATAAACTGCATATTCCATCTCACCGCTTTGAAGTGAAAATATTTAATGTAGTTGTATATATGTTTTGTACTTGAAAAACTAAAAAAATAATGAAACAAATAAAGCGTTATTGACTGATTGAATTGTAATTAACTTCTGACGAAGATATCTATGTACAGATGTATCAGCTTAACCGCCTGTATCTACGAACAATAAATGGCAGCATGAGGCAAATATTTTTCTTGTTTCTTTTCAGTGCACGACTTTTATTCCCCTTTCGGGCAAATATGGCCTAATATGAATACGGCAAGGGATTATCGCCCGTTTTAGAAAAAAATTGTTTGTAGAAAATAATTGGTGTTTTAATGATTGTAACTTGTAAGTAAAGGTGATTGTAATGGTTCAGTTTTCAAAATTAAAATTAAAATGCATTTTGTATTTACATCTTTGAAAGTGTTGATTTAATTTTTGATACACAGATGCAATTAGTGTGGAGAAATGTTTATGAGCACTCCTCTTTAACTGAATATTATGATGAAAGCAATGTTCGTTATTTGATTATGCGGCTGTAATGTTTAAAAATTGTTTGATGATTTGCGAGTTCAAAATTAAAATGTAAACGTAGATATAAACAGTGTTTTTAACTAGTAGTTACATTTAAGTGTCGTTAAACTCGCCTTTGTTATATATTTACGTGATGTGTTCAGTCTTGCCTGCTTCCTTGCCGTGGGCAATTAGGTTTTTCTTTGAAGTGAATTTTAACAATCTGGCAATAAAATCAATTCATTAAATTACTAAAAGAAAACCAGTTGGACGCTGAAGTTATTAAGCAACGTAAGTCGGTTTGATTCATACTCCGGTTCTCCAAACGAAATTAGAAACTAACAAAGATGATATTTATGATTTATTTATTTTTACTCTTCAGTATTGCTGTATGGAATATGCACAAATTTGAAAAAAAAAGAGTCAATTCGAAAAATTCCGATCGAAGACAAGCAAATAGAACTTGAAACAAATATATAGTTAAATGACGCAAAACAAAAATTGTGAAAGATTTTTGTTGTAGAAACTAAATGAAATTAGGTTTAGGTTTGTAACGTTCCGAAAGAACTCCATTGGAGTATTTACATCAAGACGCTCACGGCCGTTTTATTAACATTTGTGGAGCACTGGTTGGAGACCCACCGGGTGTCGAACCCAGTACGCTATGGGGTGATACTAGTTATCGTGTCTAGCTTTTTCTGCATATGTTATTAGTTTGCCATGTCAATATATATCCTATTGACGTGAAAGACAAATCAAAATAGCTTAGACTCTTAAAACTTGGTTCTTGATGAAAACCAAACTGTCAAACGAATCATTCCAAAAATACTGGTATCTCTAATCTTTTTCAGTCGGGCCCCACCTTAGTTTCAAAGAAGCGGCGTTGTAACCAGAGATTTCGTCTCCTCTAAGATTTTGTCTCCCCAGACGGGTTTTCCAGGCGATTTTGTCTGGCAGGACTAAATTTCCTAGGGGAAATAGTCCGGAGAGACATTTTATCCTAAATTTGTATTCAATGATACATGCAATGGATAGGTTTCCGAAGTTTCATTTTTGGAACACTAATGATAAGGATTTTCAACGCATGTTATATCCTATTTTAATTTCAGTGGCTATAAAAATAAAACGTGCTTTATGAATTGCTTTATATTATTTGTTGTACTGTAAATATAAGTAATACAATTATTTCACTTTTCATTTATCTTTACATATTTACATTTTACCTGAAAACACACCATTTTATTAGGTATTATATAGGATGCTATATAATATGCTGATATACCTGCTTCACGTGTATAATGTGTGATGACGTCAGTTTTCGTGAATATAGCAGCTATTAAGCAAAACATACAGTGCGTGCACTGCACTGCAGCTCCGACTGACGCTTGTTTTAACGAGAGAAGCGAACATAATATTGTAGCTCATAACTAAGTAGGTATTACTCCGCCAGCCCAAAATGAGAACCCTCAGAGAAAAGCTAATAAAATACATTTTCAAGAAGTCCCATTTATGGGACAGGAAGCTGAGAAGTTAAAATTTCAGGAAATGGTAGAAAAGGGATATGTTTTGACTATATACACATGTAAGAGATGTGCTTTAGAAAAAAAGTTTAATAGCGAACTAATTCTTCCTTTTTCTAGTACAAAACAGACTACCAACTTGATAGGTTTCAATGGGGCAAATGATTAGTTCCGTGCTACAGGTAGCACATAACTAATATAACATATCAAACTCTGCTTCTATAACGAGCTCCCAACCTCCTTATACCCCCTTTCCCAAAACACATGCCGATATCAAACCGCTTATTGTTTTCGCATGTTTGTCATAGCTGACAATCAAATTAGGACACCCACATGGATAGCAAACTATACAACGTCCAACCAGTCCTGCATGAAGCCTTACATTCCTGCCAGCCCCACAACCTCTCCCGTAAAACCCATGTCTATACATCACCCGCTCCAGAGTACACCACCCCACCTCACTCATTACCACCTCCGTACAACTCCTTCCCACCCCGTACAACTCCTTCCCACCCCGCTGCAATTAAGTATCACGGATCCATACACACATTCACCGACCCTCCTAGCTCGCCCACCCCAGAGTTTCCCCAATCCCTTTAAATCCATTGCCGAATTGTACAAAAACTCTTCATGAAAATTACTTCCTGCACCTTCCCTGCTACCACTTGTGTAGTTAAGATTTTCATATTGGGGAAAGAGGGTTGGTGTGGGGGAGTAATGGAAGTAAACCGACAAGATGTACCGACATATACAAACAACTGTCAACCGACGGGTTGAAATATTAGGGTGATCGCCCCATCCAGCCCCACCCCCTCCCTCCCTCCCTCTCCCACCTTTCTGGCCTCGCCACTGCCTGCTACCATAACTATATATTATCTTACCCCAATCCTCTCTTTTCTATACATACATACTGCGCTCTGAAGCTTCTCAACCTCATATTCCTCTGACAATTTGATCATCACTGTCTTTGTACCTTAAACCTCATCAAAGAAACAAACTGAAGATTTCCTCTTTTCAACCCCAAAATGGCTTAAAATCAAGACACTAGAAGTTCAAAAACTCAATTGAGGAAAAGAACATTTGTTGATTACCAACAGGTAGAGAAGAAGTTTATCCTAAAAATTAGGCTGGCAGACTTAGTCACCTACAGAAACTTTAAAACAACAATTATGACCCCCCCCCCCTTCCCTCCCCTTTCCTCCCTTCGACCCTCTCCAGTCATTTGATGGCACGGCCCCTAAAGCATAGCAGCCCGACTCCCTGACTTCAAAAGTGCAGAGACTAGCCGTATACTCCCATTGAAAATTGAATGACTACATATCGTAATTTTAATTGCAATGTTCGAAAAACTATACAAACTGTTCTTTTCATGAGTCAAATATGTTTCCAATAACCAAACCCTTTCGCCCTCACTATACAGACGGTAAAAATAAACTTGTTTGACATATTCAGCTTAAACATTATAAATCTTGGGGGACAAATTCTCCTGACGGACAGTATATCCTGTGTGATGGGGACAAAATCCGCTGGGGAGACAAAACCTAGGAGAAATTGTCCGGGGACAAAATCTCCTGCTACAGCGCCATCTCAAGGAATAAAATAATTAAACTTGAAGAATTATGGACCGTTATGGACGGCATTTGTTGAATAAAGTGGTAGAAACCATCTTCAGATAGAGTTCTATTAGTTTCATACAGTTTTTGTGCTAATCATGAAAACGTTAATTAATTACTTCTTGACCTAGGTCCATGAGCTGGTGAAAAGAGTTTGAAATTAAAGTAACCTCATTAAACATTATTTCATAAACCAACCAACGTGCTCCCAAACCCCCCATTTGTGATACAAAAAAGACTATATGATTTTTGTTTCTGTGGGTTTGTTATTGTTTGTTATTGAGAATTTTTAGCATCAGTTATGGGAAAATGGGGTGTGTAATGTGAGTGTCGATTAGCACTCTCGTCCTTTAAAACGAGATTTAAATAGCTAGTTGTAGTTAGTATCATTTCTGTATTCATTTGGTGTATATTCATAAATGACGTAGAAACTCGTACTTTAACTGGATAACGATCTTTTATGATGATGCAAAACATCTCCTTGATGAGCGACATGAACCCAATATGCGAGAAGTATACAATATTATTTAGCCCATGGCTTTTCCGTCTTCCCTTGCATAAGAAATACATTAGCTTTCGATAAAGCTTAAAATGTGAGCTTTTTCCTTGGATATAAACAAAAGAAGCGTGTCATCTCTTTATGAGTTTATTGATGTAACGTTTCTGGTGGCGAGGTAGAATGAAGATGGATGACACAGAGGCAAACATCATTTTCAGCCAATTACGTGTAGACTTGAGGAAGGGAATTTGTGGCCGTAAAAGAAAAGCTGGAATATAACAATCAATCTTGCAAAGCTCATTTTGTCGCTTTCATCCCTCGCGGCAACTTGGAGACGTAGTTACAAAGTGATATGCTTATTTCTGCTCTCTGCCAGGGACGGAAGCCAGCTTTCTCGTTCATGATTTCTCTGTATCAAATTATAACTTGATTTACTGTTTGTAACCCATAGGAGGTTGAATACAGTGCGAAATGCTTATGAAGATGATCTGGCAAGTGGGTATAATTGAACTGCGGGCAGTTCTGAATAACTTGTTATATGGGTGTGCAGTTGGAGGCGTTTAGCAGTCTTGGGCATATGGATTGACATGTAGATACATAAAAACATGAGAATAGCTCAAAAATCAGCGAAGTTATTTTACAGCTGTGGAGGTCAAGTTATGCAAATTTTGGACATAAATAGGACAGACGTCTCGAATTTCTTGTGTAAATTAATTGTCTAAGTGAACGGTCAAAGTTTATTCTACCTTAGAGGATTAGTTTAGTGTTCAAGCAAGTTTATTGTTTATGAAAACGTGCTAAAAGAAATAAAATGGTGAAGTAACCATTCAAAAATCTCATTCCGTTAAGGAGATCTTTAAGTTTAAAGTTCTGTGTTTTATGTGTAGAAATGACTGGAGTATGTCTACTATGGAAAATCCTCACATTGTTAAAGGCCATCTAATGTGATTAAAATGTGGCGGCGTACAATTTATTCCCAAACTACTGATTGGCCTATCAATGTAAGTGCCCACTACCATTGTGTTTCGACCAATCAAAACACAGGATTTGAATTTGATTTACCTCGTACGTTAGAGACGACAACTGGCCTTTAACAATTGTTAATGTATTTCAAAGAAAATGTTTTAATTTTTTTACTAAATTAAATTGCTTTTCCTTGAACTTTTCTTCAGATGGTTAAATTATAATTACCTTTACTAGATTATGTTTTACTACTTTCCTGACATAGCTAATGTTTTTAGGTCACAAACTCACAGGACAAAATGTGATAGAATACATAAAGACTTTGAGGAATCTTGACGCTGTGACATCACAGCTAGTCCTCTCATATAAGATAAACTTGCTTGACCCCTGAACTAATCCTTTAACCTAAGCTGAAGCTCAAAGTTAATGCTTGTTCTAATTGGGGACCTGTTCTTGATTCCATGCATTGTTGCTTGTTGAGTTTAGACAGTAGCAATGAAACCCTGAGCTCATTACTTAAAACTGTTACCACCAGTTTTTCTATCTTCTTTCCTTTCCAGTTCTAAAACACGGTCTTGTTCGATGGGTTTTAAATCGGTTATACATTGGCTATGTATTTAATTTGCAAGGAGCAGAGTTGACGTAATTCCATCAATGGCAGGTCTGGGGGCATGGCGCGGTAGAGTGCCTCTGAATTCACGTGCGAACTTGCCCGGAGCAAATTTGTCTTTGCAATTCTTGTAATTGTGATCTTAATATTTCAGTAAATGGGTATCCAAAGTAACTGCAATAGATATGTATTATTTGGAAGATGGTCTATGGGTAGGCGAGATTAGGTAAGAAATTATTGAAACGACAATAATATGCGTATTTTTATTTTTTCCGTGATTTATTGTTCTCCCTTGAAGCATAAATAGATTTATTTATCAATGCAAAATAAGAATACCATAATATTATTTTCTTCATATATAACAAAATTACATACTTAAACGTAAGAATAGGCTGACAGACTAAAATATCTTATGTACTATTGGAAGCAGTACAGCATACATTTTAGGTCTGAGTAACATTATGCATATGAAATTCATGGAAAAATAACACATTTAACTTTGCCAAGAGTTTGGTGTCATTATTTTTAAAGGCGATGTAAAACTTGACACTAATTGCTATAGTAATGAACCTGTTGGTGTTTAAAACATAATTGGGAGAAAAACAACTCATGTCATCTGGCTTTTTAGGCTGTTAGGTAAAATCAAAACGTAAGCGGCGTATTTTTTCAATTGTTTCATGTGCCAAGCCAATTGCCATACCAACTGCCCAAACTGAAAAATCTTGCTCTTCCATTCCGCATATACCAAAATTGATGAAAATGATATTAAGTCATTTTGATTTTAGTTCCGGCAAATCCCTGCTCTCAAATTTTGTATGCGGTGACGCTGCTCCTTGCTCTAATTCCCTATTCATCTTTGTATGAAACAATGATTCTAATAAGAATGATCTTTGCAATTATTTTATTGATATGTTAACTTGATTATCTTCTCGTGGTCATATTGGCTTAAACGAATGACGCTTGAACTTCCTATTAAAACTTGAATTAAAAAAGTTTTGGAGACTCAAGCTTTCATTTGAGTTGCCTCGACGAATACGCCTATTCTGTATATAGAACGAGGTTTGTACCAGGCGGAAGTATTACTGAGGAAGACCACGGTGCAAATTTCTCGGTCCATGCCCAGGCTTCAGCCCTTCTTCCGCGATAGAAAAGCTTCCCTGTGAACAGGTGAAATGACGATGTAGGTAGTTCGTTTCTCTTGCTATATCATGGAGCTACCATGCTATGATAAGTCAAACACATTGTATGGCAATGATCTCATGATAAAAATATTTTATATTTGACTACGTTTTCATCCATACCCACCAGCGCTTTATCAGATTATAGGTATTAGAGAATGGGATATGTTACTTTAGCTGAAGTAACATCCCTGTAGACATGGGTATTTGTCCCTCTGGTGTTATGGATTCTTCAGTCAGAAATCTCGTGGATTCTTCAAACAGAAGTCCCGTGGATTTTTCAAACTGGGGTCCCGTGCACTCTTCAAACAGGGGTCCTGTGGATTCTCCAAACGGGTTCCCTGGATTCTTTAAACTGGGATCCCATGGATTTTTCAAATTGGGGCCCGTGGATTCTTCAAACGGGTCCCCTGAATTCTTTAAACTGGGGTACCGTGGACTCTTTGAACTGGGGTCCCGTGGATTCTTCAAACTGGGGTACCGTGGATTCTTCAAACAGGGGTCCCATGGATTCTTTAAGCTGGGGTACCATGGATTCTTCGAACAGAAATCCCGTGGATTCTTCAAACTGGGGTCCCGTGGATTATTCAAACTGGTGTCTAGTGGATTCTTCAAATTGGGGTACCGTGGATTCTTCAAACTGGGGTCCCGTGGATTCTTCAAACGGATCCTGTAAATTCTTCAAACGGGGGTACTATGGATTCTTCAAACTGGGGTACCGTGGATTCTTCAAACAGGGGTCCCGTGGATTTTTCAAACTGGGGTACCGTGGATTTTAACACAGGAGTCCTGTGGATTCTTTAAACGGAGGTCCCGTGGATTCTTTAAACTGGAATACCGTGGATTCTTCAAATTGGGGTACCATGGATTCTCCAAACTGGGGGACCGTGGATTTGAACTGGGGTCCGTGGATTATTCAAACTAGGGTCCCGTGGATTCTTCAAACAGGAGTCCCGGGGATTTTTCAAACAGGGGTCCTGTGGATTCTTCAAACGGGTCCCGTGGATTCTTCAAACTGGGGTCCGATGGATTCTTCAAACTGGGGTCCGGTGGATTCTTCAAACTGGGGTCCAGTAGATTCTTCAAACTTGGGTCCCATGGATTCTACAAACAGTGGTACCGTGGATTCTTCAAACGGGTCCCATGGATTCTTTAAACAGGGGTCCCGTGGATTCTTCAAACGGGTACCGTGGATTCTTCAAATGGGTCCCGTGGATTCTTCAAACAGGGATCCTGTGGGTTCTTCAAACAGGGATCCCGTGGATTTTTCAAACAGGGATCCCATGGATTTTTCAAATAAGGGCCCCCGTTTGTAGAAGTATTATACAGAGGGAGTTGTGGGAGTTATTTACTCCCTACTGATACAGTGTACTGTATAAGTCTAGTGCCCATATCATTAGCCCAAAAGTGTAGTCCACGCAATGTTTTTTGATGGTTTCTATATATTTGAGACTGCTGATTCAGAATGCGAGTGATACCACACACCCTGGTGACCTTGAGCATTTTGGGATATCCATCTTCACCACATAAAACATGTTTTATCTTTGCATTTAGAGCACCTATAAGAGTGTTTTTTGTTTCCAAAACCAGGTTGTTTATGCCATTGATTCCATTTTTGACCATTTCAATGACATTTGCTAGGTCCGAATACCAAAACGACTACCAAGATGGCTGCCACCATATGAAAAGTCATATCTTTGATTTATGAACACATATATTGGTGGTTGCTGCATCCAATACCATACATTCCATTGCTGACAAATTTTGAGACCATTTAGCATGTTTGAATATCCAGAATGGCCTCTATTTTGAATGTTTGAATATCCAAATTGACCTTGAGGAATTGGAGATATCCAAGATGGCCGCCATGCAACCACATAAAACTCAGAATTTATTTGCTTTATGATCACCCATAAGGGTTTTTGTGTTTAAAATATTATTCATAGCATAGATTCTATTTCAGACCTTTGACTTTGACCGGAATATCCAAATTCATCAAATTGTATCCACCAATAAACAAAAACTGCCATATCATTGCTTTTTGGACATAATATTTTTTTTCATTTTAAACACAAAACTATAATGTTTTTTCATGATTAATCGACAATATAGTGGTCAAAATTAAGACCATGTAATCTAGCATTGAATTAACTGTCAAAACTGTCCTCAGATTGTTAGAATTTGTTTGCATTGTTCTGTAAACTAAGAGCTTACTTAAGTCAACTTTAGTCCATCACTTCTTATGCTTCCATCCCTTCATCATCGCTGTCATCATTTTGATCATCAATATCTTTAGTCCATCACTTCTTATGCTTCCATCCCTTCAACATTGCTGTCATTATTTTGATCATCAATATCTTTAGTCCATCACTTCTTATGCTTCCATCCCTTCATCATCGCTGTCATCATTTTGATCATCAATATCTTTAGTCCATCACTTCTTATGCTTCCATCCCTTCATCATCGCTTCCATCCAATATCTTCATCATCGCTGTCATCATTTTGATCATCAATATCTTTAGTCCATCACTTCTTATGCTTCCATCCCATTCAACATTGCTGTCATTATTTTGATCATCAATATCTTTAGTCCACCATTCTGATCATCAATATCTTTAGTCCATCACTTCTTATGTTTCCATCTCTTCATCATCGCTGTCATCATTCTGATCATCAATATCTTTAGTCCATCACTTCTTATGCTTCCATCCCTTCATCATCGCTGTCATCATTCTGATCATCAATATCTTTAGTCCATCACTTCATCATCCATCTCTTCATCATTCTGATCATCAATATCTTTAGTCCATCACTTCTTATGCTTTCATCTCTTCATCATCGCTGTCATCATTCTGATCATCAATATCTTTAGTCCACCACTCCTTATGCTTCCATCCCTTCCTCATCGCTGTCATCATTT
The DNA here is from genome assembly GCA_020152595.1 of Chiridota heheva. NCBI lineage: Eukaryota > Metazoa > Echinodermata > Holothuroidea > Apodida > Chiridotidae > Chiridota > Chiridota heheva. The sequence goes on along the minus strand of JAIGNY010002375.1, from coordinate 227,588 downwards.
TTTAGATCATCATCCCTTCATCATCTTTATTCTGTCCAATCACTCCACCACTCTTATGTTTCCATTCCATCCCTTCATCATTGATGTCATTATTCTGATCATCAATATCTTTAGTCCACCACTCCTTATGCTTCCATCCCTTCCTCATCGCTGTCATCATTTTGATCATCAATATCTTAAGTCCATCACTTCTTATGCTTCCATTCCTTCCTCATCGCTGTCATCATTTTGATCATCAATATCTTTAGTCCATCACTTCTTATGCTTCCATCCCTTCATCATCGCTGTCATTATTTTGATCATCAATATCTTAAGTCCATCACTTCTTATGCTTCCATTCCTTCCTCATCGCTGTCATTATTTTGATCATCAATATCTTAAGTCCATCACTTCTTATGCTTCCATCCCTTCATCATCGCTGTCATTATTTTGATCATCAATATCTTTAGTCCATCACCATCACTTCATGCTTCCATCCCTTCAACATCGCTGTCATTATTTTGATCATCAATATCTTTAGTCCATCACTTCTATGCTTCCATCCTTCAACATCGCTGTCATTATTCTTTAGTCCACCACTCCTTATGATCATCAATATCTTAAGTCCATCACTCCTTATGCTTCCATCCCTTCCTCATCGCTGTCATCATTTTGATCATCAATATCTTTAGTCCATCACTTCTTATGCTTCCATCCCTTCCTCATCGCTGTCATCATTTTGATCATCAATATCTTTAGTCCATCACTTCTTATGCTTCCATCCCTTCATCATCGCTGTCATTATTTTGATCATCAATATCTTAAGTCCATCACTTCTTATGTTTCCATCTCTTCATCATCGCTGTTATCATTCTGATCATCAATATCTTTAGTCCACCACTCCTTATGCTTCCATCCCTTCATCATCGCTGTCATTATTTTGATCATCAATATCTTAAGTCCATCACTTCTTATGCTTCCATTTCTTCCTCATCGCTGTCATTATTTTGATCATCAATATATTTACTCCACCACTCCTTATGTTTCCATCTCTTCATCATCGCTGTCATTATTCTGATCATCAATATCTTTAGTCCATCACTTCTTATGCTTCCATCCCTTCATCATCGATCATCAATCCATCATTTTGATCATCAATTCTGATCATCAATATCTTTAGTCCATCACTTCTTTCATCATGCTTCCCATCCCTTCATCATCGCTGTCATCATTTTGATCATCAATATCTTTAGTCCATCACTTCTTATGCTTCCATCCCTTCATCATCGCTGTCATCATTTTGATCATCAATATCTTTAGTCCATCACTTCTTATGCTTCCATCCCTTCATCATCGCTGTCATCATTTTGATCATCAATATCTTTAGTCCATCACTTCTTATGCTTTCATCTCTTCATCATCGCTGTCTACGTTTGTAGATGCACCGATTTAATCGGTGCAAACATAAAACTAGACTAAGACAATTACTTTTAATCGGTCAATGCTTGGCCATATTGTACAATGGGAGGTCACTTGGCGACCATTTTAAAATTTGACTCAGAAATCGGCCATTTTGGATGTGAACAAATGATTAGTAATTAATGTGGCGGCCATGTGGCGGCCATGTGGCGGCCATGTGGCGGCCATGTGGCGGCCATGTGGCGGCCATGTGGCGGCCATGTGGCGGCCATGTGGCGGCCATGTGGCGGCCATGTGGCGGCCATGTGGCGGCCATGTGGCGGCCATGTGGCGGCCATGGCGGCGGCCATGTGGCGGCCATGGGCGGCCATGTGGCGGCCGTGTGGCGGCCATGGGCGGCCATGTGGCGGCCATGGCGGCCATGTGGCGGCCGTGTGGCGGCCATGGGCGGCCATGTGGCGGCCATGTGGCGGCCATGTGGCGGCCATGTGGCGGCCATGTGGCGGCCATGTGGCGGCCATGTGGCGGCCATGTGGCGGCCATGTGGCGGCCATGTGGCGGCCATGTGGCGGCCATGTGGCGGCCATGTGGCGGCCATGTGGCGGCCATGTGGCGGCCATGTGGCGGCCATGTGGCGGCCATTTTGAATTTTAACCCCTAAGTTGGCCATTTTGGATTTTGAAAATTCCTTTTTTTGAAATCGTTGCATTAAAAAATGTACAAATAGATACCATAATTACTTTAATCGGTCAATGTTTAGCCATAAAAGACAATGGCCGGAGACCACGTGGCGGCCATTTCAAAATATGACCAATTTGGATTTGTAAATGACTTTTTTGAAATCGGTGCATCCAAAAACCTACATATAAACACCATAAGTACTTTAATTGCTCGATGTTTAGCCATACTGTAAATTTAGACCCCATCCCGTGGGGATACTTTAGGCACACTTTAGAATTTATTGGTGTACGCCATCGTATTCAGCGAAGAAAAGAACAAAACAAACAGTAAAATCACTTTTCTATATAAAGTGAACACCGTTTCCCACTTGAGCCGCTCTGTGAGACAAGACTACATAGCAGGATGTGATAAATATATTCACCTCTTTTATAACATTCATATCAGCTTCAGGATCCCCAAGTGTGATAAGTTCGTAACCATTTTGTAGTGCATTGAGTATAGTTGTCTTACCTACAGGTGGGCCACTGTGTCACATCCAGAGAGAGAGTATGGGCAGCCAGAAGATGTGGCACTCTCTTAGAGTGTTTCTGCACTGTTGCTCCGATGTCAACCATGGCCGTCTCTGAGCTGGCGGCTTTCATCACTAACTTGCATATCAGCTTGCATTGGTTTTCGAGAATTCTGCTTCCCGAGAAGCAATTAAAACAACAACTCTGTGAAGAAAATTCGTTCAGTGTCAAACCGACCTTCACACACTTCCTTTTAGCAGGGATGGTCACCACGTTGCTTGATAAGCCTGTTAGAAGCCATGTGGCCACTTTTCTTCATATTCAATCTAAAGCTTTTTGTCAATTACAACTGCGTTGTCAACATTTACTCTTTCATGGCACACCCTACCCGGCACACCCTACCCGGCACAATATCAATTAGACCAGCTGGATGGTCATCAATACTAAGAGGGTCAATGCATACTTGAAATTTCTGTTTGATGTTGGCTCTTTCCTTGGCATCCGATTTCAGACGAGGTGGCATTGCTTCTTTGTGGGATGCCACTTCTTTGGACGCCGTGCTGGAACCTTTCATTTCTGTTAAATAATTATCCCATGGATTTTTATTTTTTTCATATATGATATAGACAATTTGTAGATACAAAAGTGGTGAAAAACACTATGTTAATATCTTATTCTGTTTAAAAGTTATAACAATTTAAATGGTAGGAAAATGTTCTTTAAAACACCTCGTACAGTATATCTTCTTCAGCTTGGTGATGTCATCAGGGCAATTCCAGCACAGTTCTTATGTATGTATTATCAATTTAATCACACTTGTTTTACATTATCGAACAGCATTTTTGATTCGTTATAGAGATGGGGTGGAATATATAATTTACAAGAAAGCATTTTGTTTTTTCTTGGTGTACATCACATAAAAATCCAACTCACTTTTAAAGAAATACAAAAGACATTTTGTTGAAATTTTCTCTATGACATCACAGATATTGACAATCAGTCACTTTTGTCCAAATTCAAAAATACTTTACAATTTCGTAACTTCTAAACGGAATAAGATATTAACAGTGTTTTTCACCACTTTGTTTCTAAAGTTTGTCTCTATCATATATGGAAAAAAAAAAAATCCATGGGAATATTCCTTTAAGTCCTTGATGAGATGACTGCAGATGTGGAGACTAAGTGCCCAACGTGTCACGGCTGAAGGGTTCAGTGTTATGCCAACAAGACCACCAGGACCATGCCCATAACGCATAAACGTGGTTTCAATGTACATGTCAGACCATATTCCGTTGTATAGGCCAGCCTGATGGCGCATCACATGTTCACCTTTTAGGAATGGTTCACACACCTCTTTTGGAAGATACTCCATAGATCGCAGGTAGTACAAAACCGTATCTTGCGTAGTTGACATGTCCAGCTGCAAACAAAGTAAGGCAGCATTGAACTCACAGCCTACAGGTGTAGTGGCCAGTTTTCCTCCCTTCCCTCGAATAAACAACATCAGGATAAAAAACTGGCTTGAGTAGATTATCCATCCAGAGTTTTGCTGTTCTGTTATTGGCTGCCCTGCTCACAAGGGTTTCCATCGGAGCATTCTGCTGTTCTGATCTGAAGATAGTGTTGAGAATAATTTCTTCCGCTACAAGTCGAAGGGCTTTTGTATTTTGTGGAAAATACTTTCCTGAAAGCATACGGTTGACTCCATTAAAAGAGGATTTCAGCACATCTTCTAATCCACTTCCAGCCATCTGGCCATTGATATTCCAACACATTTAACAAAACTCATTAGCATATGCATACCCTTAAGTCGCGATATAAAATTAGGAAATATCTCTGGATGTGACCATAAAATATTAAGAATGACTCTATATTACTGCTGGTCTGCAGTGAAGATTGTGTAAGTCTGCCCTGTCTGTTTTGTGTGCCTTTGTTTTCTACCATTGCAGTCTTCATCGTTGCAGGACCAGATGGTACCATATCTATTAGCAGGATCAGATGGTACTATGTATATTAGCAGAATCAGATGGTACCATATCTATTAGCAGGATCAGATGGTACCATATCTATTAGCAGGATCAGATTGTACCATATCTATTAGCAGGATCAGATGGTACCATATCTATTTAGCAGGATCAGATGGTACCATATCTATTAGCAGGATCAGATGGTACCATATCTATTAGCAGAATCAGATGGTACTATTGGAATAGATGGTACCATATCTATTAGCAGGATCAGATGGTACCATATCTATTAGCAGGATCAGATGGTACCATGTCTATTTAGCAGGATCAGATGGTACCATGTCTATTTAGCAGGATCAGATGGTACCATATCTATTAGCAGGATCAGATGGTACCATATCTATTAGCAGAATCAGATGGTACTATGTATATTAGCAGAATCAGATGGTACCATATCTATTAGCAGGATCAGATGGTACTCTATTTATTAGCAGGATCAGATGGTACCATATCTATTGCAGGATCAGATGGTACCATATCTATTAGCAGGATCTGATTGTACCATATATATTAGCAGGATCAGATGGTACCATATCTATTAGCAGGATCAGATGGTACCATATCTATTAGCAGGATCAGATGGAACCATATCTATTTGCAGGATCTGATGGTACTATATCTATTAGCAGGATCAGATGGTACCATATCTATTTGCAGGATCTGATGGTACTGTATCTATTGGCAGGATCAGATGGTACCGTATCAGCAGGATCAGATGGTACCATATTTATTAGCAGGATCAGATGGTACCATATCCATTAGTAGGATCAGATGGTACCATATATATTAGCAGGATCTGATGGTACCATATATAGATATAGATTAGCAGGATCAGATGGTACCGTATTTATTTAACAGGATCAGATGGTACCGTATCAGCAGGATCAGATGGTACCGTATCAGCAGGATCAGATGGTACCATATCTATTAACAGGATCTGATGGTACCATCTATATATATATATATATATATATATATATATATATATATATATATATATATATATATATATATATATATATATATATATATATATATATATATATATATATATATATATATATATATATATATATAACTTTGCTTGCTCGTTAGGGGCCGTTTGTTTATTTTGTATTTCCACTCAGTGAGAAACTTCGGATGCAAAATTTAATATCTTAGTCGATAAGTTTATACAAAAACAACATCGCTATTGTTTTATTAAAGTTATATATTGAGTATATATTGAAAATGTGTATTTTTGAATGAAAAGACTAGTAGATGTATTGAATAATCTAATTTTGAAGATTAAAAACAGCATTTTTCAAGTATCTAGTATACAACTCATTTGCGCGATGTATACTTAATGTAATTTTTATAATTCAAAATAAGTATTTTTTTAAATTTTGAATGTGATATAGAGATGTTTGATATATAGATAAAGCTTATACATGGTGTGAATAACATAGTCTTGGACATAAAAACAAGTCTTGGACACACATAACAATCTTATAGGTGCTCAAATTGCAAAGATATAATGTCCAGCACTGGATGCTTTCGGGACGTTAAACCTTGCTATGTTTTATGTATCTTGGCGGCTATCTTGGCGGCCATCTTGGCGGCCATCTTGGCAGCCATCTTGGCGGCCATCTTGGCGGCCATCTTGGCGGCCATCTTGGCGGCCATCTTGGCGGCCATCTTGGCGGCCATCTTGGCGGCCATCTTGGCGGCCATCTTGGCGGCCATCTTGGCGGCCATCTTGGCGGCCATCTTGGCGGCCATCTTGGCGGCCATCTTGGCGGCCATCTTGGCGGCCATCTTGGCGGCCATCTTGGCGGCCATCTTGGCGGCCATCTTGGCGGCCATCTTGGCGGCCATCTTGGCGGCCATCTTGGCGGCCATCTTGGCGGCATCTTGGCGGCCATCTTGGCGGCCATCTTGGCGGCCATCTTGGCGGCCATCTTGGCGGCCATCTTGGCGGCCATCTTGGCGGCCATCTTGGCGGCCATCTTGGCGGCCATCTTAGATATCTCAAACGCTTAAGGTCACCAGGGTGGCATCACCCAGATTCTAAATCAGTACGTCTCAAAGATAAAGAAATCATTACAAAACATTGCGGGAACCAAATTTGGGTTCAGCCTTAAATTGGGATTTGGGCACTAGACTAAATCCAAACGATTTGGAGTATCTTTCTTCTGTAATTTGAACGCCATCACGAGACGTGCGATGTTAATGCTCACGTTTATTCATGTTTGAATATATGTTTATTAATAGACCTGTATGAATTACTTGTTTATTCATATGTGAATAGTCTGGGTATACTAATGAAACACGATTTTATTTGTATATACTTTAACAAGCATAGGCGACAAACTTCTCGACAGTAATGTGGTATTTCCATAGAGTGAAAAACATGGTAGTTACGTTTCAGGTTTATCAGCTTGTTTTAACTCCCTTTTGCCGGGCATTGACACGGATGAGAATCCCCGAGGACGCATTTCAGTCAACCCCATTTTCAACATCAAATCTGGCTTAAGTCACAAGAACAGAAAGCTTCAAGATTCCACTCTCTTTTTCTTCTTTGCTTTTGTTTATTTGTATCAGCAGATCAGTTTCTGTTGTCTTTAGTTGTTTTGTTTCTCCGTGAGATAATGTCTGCCTTGATTTACGATTTGCTCTCGGATGGACCATAACTCTCAATAACGTCGACATCGGGAGAGCGCGGGATTTGCTCTTCTGGGAGTAATAATTTCTAGACGGAGTTATATTTATGCCATTTTATTTATCCCCCTCTTAACTTGTTACTGAATAGAATTTGTGGCATTATATATTACCACATTTGTCATGGCATGAAAATGGTTGATTTTCGATTCGTATTAAGGTCTGGAGAATGTCGGAATCATATAGTAAAGGAACAATTTTTTCCCCAAACACAAAACATTAAATGCATTACGACGTGCTAGAAATTTACGACAAGTTTATTTCTTAAGTTTAATATACATTGATCTTATTCTGGGGTTTTACTCTGTGCGGTCTGTTCAATATGAAATTATTTACTTTATGTTAATACCCTAAACAGCTAAAACGGGAGTGTAATTGTTTTTTGTTTTGTTTTTTCCTGTGTTTTTAGTGATTTTTATATATATTGGTTCCCCATGTGAGAGATTTCTTTAGGGATGTGTATTTATTGATATTGTTTTTGTTGTTATTTGGTCGCCTCTCATGCCTTCACTGTAACTAATTATGGTGGAACTACCCCTTTAATACATTTAAGGGGGCACTAGACCGTGATTTAGGGCGCAATTTTCCAGAGACTCACTAATGTTCAGCATAACTTTTTGAACCTCGTTGAGAGCTACAAAACTTCTCTAACAACAATATTTATACTCGATAATTATGTGAGATTCATTATAGCCAATAACATTTTATCACTCTAGGAGGCAAAAAAGGTGAATGATTATTTCAGAAATACACCAAAGCAAAATGACTCCCTCACATTAGGGGTTTAGTTCACCTTTAAAAACAGCTTAGGCGTTTAACACGGAATAACTTTATATGACGATATGCCTAGAAAATGACTTCTCTCACATTGTCTTGAGAGATGTTAGACATTCATAACTCCCCCCCTTCTTTTTTGTTTGTTTTTGGTAACGTTATATTTGCCGAAAAATGAATGAATCGGGTGCGGGTGCACACATGTAATATTCCCTGCTGTCGAAACATAACTCTAGCTACAATACCAAGATTCGAAGCTTGTAGCCAACCCTTTTTTACTTTCTACTCAAAACAAACTCAGGGATGTAAACACGGATAATCTTATTACAATATTAGTATTGATTCGGTGATGTGTAACCCCACTTAACCATACAAGCTTTTATGAGTTAAACAGAAGTGCCCAAATTCTAGCTAAAAGCACGTCCTGAAAACAATTTCCAACGTTTCTTTTTCTCTCCGGAGCATCTGGCCGTGTTTTCGCAAGACCTTTTTTTCAATCTCGAAAAAACAACATAAATATTGAATACAGGTACGTCCCTCAACACCTTGACGGTAAATGAGTGACATCCGACTCCTTTGATGTTACCGCAGTTTGGTAAAAGAGGATAAGACTTAATACCCCAAAAATGATTCGTTTGTGCTGTTTGACCCTAACTTGTAAAGAGTGTCCTGAATAGAAATTATAATAACTTGGGTTTTGTTGGAATGTGATTTCATTTTGTTTGTGATATGTATTCTGATATAAACTGGTTGATATGAATAGTTTGGGCTAACAACAAGGCATTTTCATGTCGAGTTGCTTAAATGGAGTAGGCTGCTCAAAATATTTTTTGTTATTTCAAGTAGGTTTCTTTTTTTTTTTTTGGTTGTAGTGGTATAAATTGTTGGAATTAAATTATTTTTGTTTGTCTTTACAGACCTATCTGAATGCGAACAAATCACTAAGACCAGGGAAGTGTAACTGCTAACATTTGAATTAAACAGATTGATCATCTTATGCAGAAAAAAAATCAGTTTTGTTTTCCTATAAAATTTCAACTCCAGATCCTCTTTTTTGTTGTTCTTTTTACAAGCTCCTATTTTTTCCCCCTTTTTTATTTTCTTACCGAGAGTTACAGACCAAAGGTATTAATTTGATTTAAAGTGTAGTATAGTTCAGTGCCGTGTCGAGGGGAGGGTGGGAGGTATGAAGGGAAGGAGGGGGGTGGGGGGTGGTGGTGGAGGTATTGCTCCCCGAGCCTCGGGGCCCGGGTCATAAGGCCCGTTTAAGAAAGGGAATGTGCGTTCAAAGAGGGGGCCCTAAAATTGGCGAAAACCCACGTTTGACAATGGCCAGAACAAGTGTTCAAATTGGAACAGAAATAGGTGATGACCGTTTTTTTTTTTTCGTTTTTTTTCTTCTGCTGTTCAGAATTTTCTGATGTGCTCCGGGCCCCGCGATCCTCTCGGTAGCCCTGCAGAGTTTATTGCATACAAAATTAGGCAGGAATTCGTACACGGTATCACAGTTTCTGATAAGCAGAGGGGTAGTTTATCAAATTTCGAACTGTTCTCCCATTGTCTGTTAAGCCGGATGGATTTGTCTGTTTGACTATGGCTTCTTCCCACACTGCTTTGATAAGGGAACGGGTATGGAGAGCCTTGGCTTGATCGCCCAAACTATACATTGTGATGTTTCTATCTTCATGCAAAGCAGTTAAGAATATGACCTGATAGAACTCTTTGGTCTGGTATTAGTCTGTTGGGCGGACACATACAAAATTAAATTAGGTGAAAATTCTAAATGTACAATTTTGTAACTGTGAATAATACGTTGATATGGTTCAATATTAATCAGAGCTGGAATTTGTTTGCTGGTTGGTCAGTACTCAGAATGTCAGATATTGTGCTTCTCCTTTCATCTGTTCATTATCCCTTTCTTCATTTTCGTAAAATTATCATGTCAGTGTTACCAACAGTTCAAAGAGTTAACAAAACGGTATGCATTTGTTGCTTTGTGATATAAAACCTTAACCTTACTGTCATTAACTTTCCCTTCAATTTGTTTTTGGTTCCGATGCGATCAGCATCAGGAACCTGTCCGGTCCGCTTGTCGTGTGTGTGTATGCATGTGTGTGGGGAGAGGGGGGGGGGGGGGGTGTATGTATGTATGTATGTATGTATGTGTGTGTATGTTACGCCTAGCTTGTAAACACGATATCTTAAGAGCGGTACATTGGATATATGTCATATGTGGTACACCGATAGCCCATGGTCCGAAGATGTGCCTTTTGTTTTTGATGATGATGTTATGCATATTAATGAGTGGGCGGGGCTTAATGTAAAAAATTAAAATGCTCATAGTTCAACAACCGTTTGTCCATTTTTGGTTCTGATGCTAATATCATAAGGAACTTATGCAATTATGCTGGCGTATGTATGTATGTATGTATGTATGTATGTATGTATGTGTGTATGTGTGTATGTCTGTGACAGCAAGCTTGTAAGGGCGATATTTCAAGAACGATACATTGGATTTATGTCATATGTGTTACACAGATGGTCCGTTGATGTGCTCTATTGTTTTGGTGGTGATGTCATGCATATAAATGAGTGAGCGGGGCTTAATGTAAATATCTTGAAATGCTCATATTTTTACTATTTTTACAACCGTATGTCTGCTTTGTTTCATTTTGTGGGTGTAATTATGCTGTTAGCTAGTGCGTACATGTTCATTATTTCATTAATATGCATAGTGGGCGGGGCATGACATCATTTTAATGAAAAGAGCTTGTAAGCATGTTAATTCAAGAACGGTAAACTGGATTCATGTCATATTTGGTACACAGATAGCCTTTGGTCTGTTTATGTGCTCTGTTGTTTGTGGTGGTGATATGCATATTAATTACCAGGCGGATCTTAATATACCTTTTTTGAAATACTCTTATTTTGACAATCACGTGTCTGTTTTGTTTCATATTTGTTTTAATAATGATGTTAGCTAAGCAGTATGTATGTTTCATTGCATAACAAACATTGATTCATTAATATACGTAGTGGGCGGGGCTTAATATGATTTTGTAAACAAAAAGCCTAAATAAACATGATATCTAAAAACGATGAACTGGATTCACGTCATGTGTGGTACACAGATAGCTCATAGTCTGCAGATGTGCTCTAATGTTTGTGGTGGTGATTTCATGTATATTAATAAGTGGGCGGGGCTTAAAGTGAAAGTGCTAAATGATGTAAACACCATACTATATCTCATAAACTGCATATCGGATTTATGCCATATGTCGTACACAGATGAATCATGGTGTGTACATATGTTCTAATGATGTGGTAGAGCTGCCATGAATATTAATGAGTAGGCGGAGCTTACTGAAAAATTCTTCAGATAGGATAAATGAAGAACCATTTTTGCATCATACTTGCTTTTATAATGTTTTTAATTATGGTGCAAATGCCAATGTTGTTAACAATTTTTATTGATCTGCATGGTGGGTGCGGCTTATGAATAAATATCATGGAACAAATATTTCATGATATGCACTGACATGACAGTTAATACAAGTTTTGCAAATTAATCAGCTTATGAAAAAGCATCGGAACCACAATATCATCAATGGGTGGGGCTAAATATGGTTTTGCTGAAAAGAGCTTGTAAACACAGTAACAGGATAGTACATTGGATACAGGTCGTATGTGGTAGCCAAATAACCTATTGTCCATGTGTGTGCCCTATTGTTTTTGGTGATGATCTGATACATATTACTAAGTGTGTGTGTGTGTGTGGGGGGTGGCTTAATATAAACAATCTTGAAAAAGTGATATATTCATAGCAACCATATTTCTGTTTGCATCATACTTGCATGTAATTTGTCAGTTATTGTGTACATGCTTATGTTGACAACAGGTTCTATAACTAATATGCATGCCTTAATGTGAAAATGCTCCCAAAACACATCGCGTATGTCATATGTTGTACACATATAGAGTTATTTTCCATATGTGACCTATTGTGTTGGTAGTGATGTCATGTAGGTGAGGCATTATGTAAAATTCTTCAGTGATAAATGTGCAACAATGTGTATGCTTTGCATCATACTTGTAATGTTGTCAAGTTTATTTTATTGATATGCATGGCGGGCATGGCTTATGAAGATATGTTAATTAGCATATTTCATGACATGCAATGCCAGTTAGTATAAAACTAGAAAATCAACCAACAACGAAAGAATGCATCAGAACCACTACACGTTTTAGTCTTCTGGTTATCCACAAGGTCGTGATGTCAGTTTAGTTTAGTCAAAGAAAATTATTTTTCTGGATAGGAGTTGATTTGAACAACTGAGAGGTTCATTCAGTCAAATGTAATCAACATTTTGATGTGTAACTTGGCGTGACTTCTCTCATCTTTCAGAAATGGACTTTCAATTCCGTGACCATCCTATTATCTTTTATCTCCACCAAACAGCCCCCTTCCCAGGAATACATGACTCCCACCTGTTCCAGATAAAGAATCGTGTTCTAAATTGTATTATTTTATCATTAACATGAAATCTTGTTTATAATTTTCAATTGTTCGTTAATGATCTTATCAAGTTAGTGCCTTGGGTCATAACTAACATAATTTTACAGGAGATATTTCATAGCAATCATTGTCGTCAAGTTATATGGTTGGTGTATACGGAAGAAGACCTTGTCATTTTAATCACACAGCAAGACCTGGTCTTAATGAGGCCAAGAAAGTGTCCAATAAAACCAAATTATATCCCATCTTTTGTTTTCATTATCGAAGGGAGATGTATAAAGACACTTTGCTTTTTTTTTAAATACATTTTTATTTGCTGTTAACTTTATATGCTTTGAGTAACCTCGCTTCTCATACAATCTCAGCAAGCCGCCTTTGATGAGGGGGAACATTTTATTGTTTCAGATACGAGATAAGACTGCATGAGAAGGTTTATTAGAGGGGATTTAAGAGAATATTTCAACTAAAACATTGGTTCCGATACCTTTATATTTCATTTTTTGATTCTGGTTCATCGAGGTCAAGAACTATAAATCCCTGGTCAAATAACGAGGCAACAGTGTATAGCCCTCGTCCACTTTGTAGGACAGTCAATTTTTAAGGGTGGAACACGCATGAGCAGCTACAACAATTTACACGACATTTGACCTAAAACTTTAAAATCAAGTGTAAAATGTTTTAGACCGGGACGTTTTCGAGGGTGTATTTCGCGCCCTCCCTGTACTGCTGTACTACGAGACTGCCATGTTACCTTGACGTTTAGGTTGTTTTATTTATGAGCCTGAATTTGGGCATAGCTTCCAAAACTGCATAAACACAAATAATTAGCAATAATTGTTGCATGTATGGGATTATTTTGATGTTCGTCGCTTTCACGATTCTCATCCCCGTCAAAATTGAAACCCTTTCGGGCGGGGAAGAGGGAGAAGGGGGAAGCAAATTAAGTGGTTGAAGTGCTAGAGATAATTGATCAAGCCGACAGGTTTAGTCAAAAAGTGAATGACTGATAGGGAGAAGTTGGAACATCTGTGCAATGAGCTCAAGGTGTGGAAGTTCCTTGAGGTGACTAAGCAACCTCTTGGTTAAAACGAACATTGAAACTAAAAAACAACAAGTTTGATTTAAAACCTATAAACTAAAAATGATTTAAATATTTCAGCTAAGGTAAATTCGTTCAATATAAACGATGCTGGTGGATTTCAAAAATAACTTGCTAATTTAGAGTATGTAGAAATTGTTTTTTTTACACATTAACTGACTGACTGATTCAAGAACACAAACTTTTGACCTTAAAAATGTACACTTTTCTTATTCTTATATGACTTCAGTCAAGTCTACTGATTACATCAATTTGTTCGTATTTTAAGAATCTGTCTCATAAAAATGTCGAAATGGATTTAATCATCAAGACTGTAATGAGAGTGACTGTTTCTGACGCCTAGTCAATTTGCACATGTTTAAAAGGTCATTCACATGGGAGTACAGTAACGAAATATTTACGCAGGAGGGTGAAATTGTGGTCTTTAAGCACAACATACAGACTACAAGGAAAAAAAAAAAAAAACCACCAAGTTCAATATTAACCTGATTTTACTATAGTATAATGCATCGAAAATATTACAGAATTCTCGAATACACGAGTGTCTTCGAATTCAGTGTGTCATTATTTAATTTGCTTTAGTGTGGGAAGTGTACATATACTGTCACTTTGTTATCATAAAGTATTGCAGATTTCTGAAATATAAGTGCAGTCGAGTATTATCATTGATATGAGTCCTATTCCGTCCATAGGCAAGTGTTGTTTTTTCTTCCTTTTTTTTCTCATCCCTGAACATATTCAAATTAGTGGTCTATGGACAGGTAAAGGTTAAACTCTATTTACAATACATTTGGTGTATAATTCGCCATTGTACAGCATTTTGGAATGGTCAGCTTTCTTTTCATAACTAGAAAGAAGTAAACATGCTATATTCAAACTAAAGGAATATTTCCATGGTTTTTTGTAACATTTTATTTGAAAGAGCATACTTCTAGAGGCAATTCGGCACAAAAATTAGGTTGATATCAAGTTCCGTTCAGGAGAAATGGATTTTTAAAGATTTCTCTATTGCATTTTTTAAGTTTTTGTAGAGTATGATGAATTCGTGTTTGATGATGTCATAGAGGCAACTCCATTGCAAATGTTTATGTATTTCTTTGAATATTAATTTAGTTGTTTCTGTATGATTAAGAACAATTTTCCAAAAGTTATTGTAGTAGATATTTGGCAATGTATAGAAACACCTAATTTTCATCAATTTATTTTTATAGCAGGTTTTACTTACTAATAAAAAAGGATGATGTATTTTAATAAAATACATCAACTTTGTGGGAGAATGTGTTGCTGTGACGTCATACTGAGCCTTTTCCTATTCGTTTATTAGCATTGTTTGTGAAGCTTAAAATTTAAATATCATCTGGTAGGAATAACATATCAACATGATTTTTGTACCAAATTGTTTTTAAAATATTGTTCTTTATGAAAGGTTAAGAACAAACATGGGACTAGGCCTTTTCCTCTAAATGATTAAGCGAAACTTGTTTGGTGTTCACGAGTGTATGCTGTCATATATCGGCTCAGTTGTGTCCAAAATTCCCTTTTATTTACCGAGGACCGTAATTCAGGATAAACTACTGAAATAATTCCATATAACCAATAACCTTTTTTTCCCTCCACAAAGAGCATTATCGTTGTGGTATACAAAAATCCCTGTAATTTAAAAAGCATTTTGAAAGCAAATTTGTAAGCACCGTAAATTGTCTGTAAATCATGCAATCAAGGCTTCAAAAGAAAAGGGCTACACATTCGTTTTCATTTGATAGCATCTCCCAAGATATTATAATCAAAGTATCGTCGTCTCCTTCTCACATTTCTTTGTTTTTAGTGAAAAAGCTATATATTTCGCAGTAGTTATTATTTCACATCTCGAATGTCAGAAGATTATGACATCTTCGCTTCATCTTAGCTAACCATGAGCGATAATACCGCAAGATTTGCGTCAGCTTTTGAAAATTGATACCTGGGATTATTGTGTACATCAATAAACTGCGAAGTAAGATGTTGTCGTGCCTGTCAGCTTCGTAATTATAGGGACGTTACGCCTCATAACTCAGAGAAAACTTTTCGGTTTGAAGTGAAAGCAATTTGGCGTAAGTTTGAACGGACTTAATTACGATGTCAGATGATTCTGCAATGAAATGGTATTTGGAGCGTATTGAATGTGGAAGTCCTTCCATTTGACGGAGATCGATTACATCATAAGGTATCTTTTACAGATGTAATATCTCATGAAAAATGTATTGCTTTATTTATTGGTTTGTTCTACATCAGTGAGTGAAATACAACTTGTCGGTATCAGTGCATTGCATTCAGCCTGACCAATGTACGAGCGTTTCTTTACCCTGCCCGACCATCAAGAACGTTCAAACAAACAACTCTGAAATATTGGTGTTTCACGATTCTGATTGTCTGGATGTGGATAAGAATTAATTTATTTTGGAAAAAAAAAGGTGAAAATCATTTGAATATTTTGCAGTATTCTTATATTTGATAAGTTGAAATTCTTTCAGATCATCGAAGAGTAATTGCGGCACATATGATGTTGTTACTTGTCTCCCACAAGCTACACTTACAAGTGCAATCCTTCTCTACTTATCTGCCAATACCATTACCACGATGATAACGGAAAAGTAAGGAAGTGGCAGTTGTACTGGGCCCGTGTGTGGGATGTGTGAAAAGCTAAAAACAGACTTTACAACAGCTCCTCTTGTTTGCAAATTTACTATTCAATTTGCATGAAAATTAGTATTATTATTTATTTTGTTATATGCAAAACAATGTGACTGAAATGGAAAATGTCGGAAAGCCATTAAGTTACCCCGAACTCCCATGCATGCTTTGAGGACATTTGACGTTCATAGGGCCACCCGGACTCTCGCGGTGGATCTTAGCTTGCTACGCTATTGTGGATCAAGGCGTGCATGGAGTAAGGGCAAAGTGACCTTTATTACATTTTATGAGTTCAGTTTTAAAGATTTTGCAAAAAGATACTTCACTCAACAACTTCCGTGTCAGACAATACAGCATTTGTGATGCAAATTATAAGGTGTCAGAGTGTACTTTTCAACTCAAATACACAACCTTCAGTGTATTTGGAGCATTTTACTAACTATAATGTTGAAATGAAGATCGTTTCAGATTTCAATACAAGTAAACCCTTTCTCACCCCATCTGCATACAGTGTATGTGTGTGTGTGTGTGGGGTTGCACTTATTCGCGCTCAAATTAAGATTAGTTACTCCTTTCAGATATGTTATTCTAAATTTTCCAAATTTGTGTAAATAATAAAACCTTGAAATTATTTTTTTGAAGACAAATTTGAAGATTTTGCAAAAAGATACTTCACTCAACAACTTCCGTGTCAAACAATATAGCATTTGTGATGTGTGTGTGTGGGGAATTGCATTATCGCGCTCAAATTAAGATTAGTTACTCTTTCAGATATGTTATTCTAAATTTTCCAAATTTGTGTAAATAATAAAACCTCGAAATTATTCATTTGAAGACAAATTTTTGGGAATTCATTTTAGTGTTAGATTTGATCAGTTTCACTGGAACTCAAAAACATATCATTTTAGGTGTTCTTAATATGGATGGCGGGTCTATACTTTCTGATATTCCTTTTATTTTTTAACTGGATGTTTTGTTTAAGAGAAGTGTGCTTAGTACCCTCAGAGAACTAGAAATGTCACTGCCAGTGTCGAATTCCACACGATTCTTTTTGGCTAACTGTCTGTTTACGCCTTCCGTGTACTGACAGTGTCAGATGGTTTAATTAAGATGTCAGATGCAACCGTGACATCGCCGGTTCCCCGGAGGAGGAGTTTCCATTTTCCTGCTCCTTCATGTGGAACACGGCTTTGGTAATTCCGATCAACTTTAAGGCTCCCACGAGAGACTGGGATTGACGTGAGAAGTTTTTCTTTTTTTATGAATTCAAGTATGGTCGCAATGTGCCAACCTGGATATTTTGGTAGAGCGGTGGCGACGAAGAAAGCAATTGTATTTGTTAGCGTCTGCAAATTAGGGAGACGTTTTCCTTAAAGTGGTACCTCCTTGTTTTAATAGTATGGTGAATTTTTGTAAGATTCCTCTGGTCGCGTGGGAGTGTAAATTTTATTTTAACCTGTGCCAGATTGAGACGGAGGCCTCACACCGTTCTGTCATTACATTCCCACCTCTTACAGGCTTTTTCCATGTTGAAGCTATATATACCCACTCATTTTCTTATTTGACGTTAAATTTGATGAAATCTTTCTTCAGTTCTTAGGATATAACTGACATGAAATGATCATAGCTAATTCAGGTGAGGTAGTGTATGTGTCGGTGACATTCCAGTCATATATTTTATTTTATTGTCTTTCTTAACATTTAATAAGATATGACATGTAACGAAAACAGCGATTTCACCCTATCAATTTTCGACAAAAAGCTATTTTCTCGCCTTTTATGTTCACACCGTATTTTGCAGCTATTACATTTCTGCTGTAACTTTTTGAATAAACAGACGAAAATGGATTTTGAAATGATTGAATGCTTACAATGTTTGCAGTGTGATCAAAGAATTTGAGCGTCATTGTGTTGGTCATTATTCAGTTCTCATTCAAAGAGTAGGTTTTAATTAGTATCCATGAACAGATGAATAGTTTATTCACGCCGTCGGGTACACTTCTTTTTGGCAGATGGGGTGAACCATTTGGGAACGTAAAATGCATTACATGTCAACTGCATTGAACATATACTGTTGTGTTAGTAGCAGGCCAATTTTCGTCATGCATCTATCAACACCGTGTTTATTTACCACTACAGTTGATAGTTAGGTACTACGATTTGGCTTATATCCTTTTAAAATTGATTTTAGGTCATGAAAAAAAAAAAAAAAAACTGACTGTTGTTTTAGAATGCCCATTTTACAGTAATTTGAATTTTCATGTCTCAATTTTTTTAAATATACGATTTTGTGTTTTCATCATTAGACAGAATAGCTCTCAATGTTAATCAAATGGTTTTTAATCCTTATGTGCAAAAAAAAAAAAAAAAAAAAAATTCTCTAACACAAATTTCCAAAATTCCCCACTCCCCCAATAACATTTAGTTGGAAAGGGCGTTTTAAAAGATTAAAAGTCATCAAAAAGCAGAATTTGCAGATTGAAATATGATTTTACATCAAGATAAATCATTGAATCATTGGGTAATGACAAACGTGGACTTCTTTGGAAATAATTTCCGCGTATAAACATGATGAATATGCTCATTTGGAAACAGACCGAGGAAGATGGTTCGTCATAAACAAAGGAGAATTCCTCTCGTTGAATGACTTGTTCCTGTAAAGATTCTCCAAGTCCGTATGGACCAGCTATAAAGCTAACAAGGTCAGGTTCATATGAGCGAGAAATAAGTTTGATCAAAGACCTCACATGAAGATACAACGTTTCGTCTGTGAAATGTGAACCTCAGTACCGTTGCAAATGTTCTAAATGCTTTAGCTTTACATGCTCCATACAACCTTTTCACCTACGTCCATTTGGCTTAGGTGAAAATAGAGCGGTTGCCCGAATTTTGGGATGGGTTAAATTGATCAATTGTTGGAATTTATTGGAAAAAAATAATACCAATAATCAGCATTTCGAATACAATAAACAAATATACTCATTACCAGTGTATTCAAAATGCTACAATCATGTAGTGAATAAAATTATGAAATTTTGAATATATAGAACACTAAATAGATGAGTTATTCTGCCCGAAAACCGCTGCTGTTGCCCGAAAATGGGGAATAATGCCCCTCCCATCCCATACGCGTATGATTATTCTTGAAAACTGGTTTTGCCAATCTGAACATTATGGACATCATTGTATAGGGAGTTAATATTCCACAGCTCATATACAGATGTTCAACTTTTTTCGAAAGCCGCCGTCTAAGTTACCGTAGCAAGCAATTTGTTGAAAATAAGTTTTAAAGGTTTGTGAGAAGTATTCATATAAGTAAGAACATCCAGGATGTTTTTTTCTAATGGATTGTACTAGATCTATGGTATACCCATGGTCAGTCTTCTTCAGTGTCGCCGAGAGGAATCGCGGGTCCCGGGCGAAAAATGAGAATCCGGGCCACCATATAATTTGCACTGTCCGTTGTGACCCGGGCCCCCTTTGACACTAGGCCCAGGGATACCCCCCATCCTTTTTGATCCCCCACCACTCCCTGTCGGCGGTCCTGGTAGCTTATAAGACCAGGGACAGGCCTGTAGCCAGAAATTTTTAAAAGGGGGCACAAGCACTTAACGAGGTGCCCCGTGCTGGCTACAGGCTGTTTATTACTGACAGACATGCCAACATAACTGATGTATAGTGGCTGTAGAAATCCCGTTCCCCCTCCAACACACATGTTTGTTAACACACATGCATTCCAATACGCTATAGCATAACTGTTTTCAAGTGGTTACAGGGAGTCAGGTGACGAGTCACGTGCAAGAACTGAAGAACACTGCCATTAAGACGTGCATGCGCTCCAAAAAACTATGTCCAAAAGCAATATTCCCGCTATAGGTTTGAATGAAAAATCATGTGTTTTATAGAAAAGTTAGGGCTTGAAAATGAAATGTAGGTTTAAACAATTACGTTAGGGCTGCAAAAACTCCCCGCCAGGGCTTCAAAATTCCCGGTAGGGCTTCAAAAATTCCGCTTGCAGAGCTAAGTCCAAAAGCAACATTCACACTAAGTTTTAGTGTTCTAGCAAAGTTATGTGCCTAGCAGCATTGGGCTTGACAATGAAATGAAGGCTTAAACAATCTTGTTCAAAAATCCTGCTATAGCTTCAAAAATTTGCAGGGCATTGTCCAGAAAGCAATATCTTGCTAGGTTTGAATGAAATATGTGTTTTCTAGCAGAGTTAGCCTGGGACTTGATAACTTGAAATTAAGTTGAAAAATCATATTGGGAGTGCGGAGTGCAACATATTGAGCCTATCATAGCTTGGAAAAACCCATGAAGTTCGAGTATAAGAGTAAAACAGTGAAAAGAGGGTCCCATCATCATGAATTTGGCCAGAAATGCTATTATTCCGTTCCAATTTTGTATAATTATATTTTTTTAACGAAGAACGTTCACATTTTGATAGAGATTGACAGTTTATTTACAAGTTCGCGCAATGGGCCTATTTTTATACTTAGATGCATAAGAAATCCAGGAACTCATGGACGGTTCCCCCAAAAGCCTACCTGATTACAAAAATGGCAACATGCAATAGAATATCAAATGAATATCAATCAATCAATCGCCATAAGCCTAGCGGCTCGTTGACGCACTCCTCAGGGTCATTGAATAGGATGTGTCTGGCTGAAGTTTTATCTAACGAAATAACGTATAATTGTCCTATCGCTTGGTGTAGCCATTGGTTCTCGATATACAGATATCAGCCGTGGCGAAAAGAGACACTCAAATTTCGCGCGGCGGCTCCGTGAAGAAGGTAGCAATCAACTTTGCATGCCTCTGCGCGTATGGGTGTTCTACGACTAACGACCGATCTTCAATTTGTGACTGTTTAATGTCATTGCACTGTATACAAATCCAGTTTCCTATTTTAGTGACTTCTATCTGACATGTCTGAATCCTTGTGAAATTTCACGGTTCATTATGATTTATACTAGAAATTAACATAGGGTTACGCTTAGTGCGTATGAACATTGTTTCATGTGACCTGCTCACTTCTTAACTAAATTAGGCCTACAAGGATGGTTGGAGGGGGGCAGGCAACTGAAGAAAGTGACCCGACAAGATGATCTGATCTTAGATTGGAGGGGATAAGTTTGACCATTGTGTGGCCGAGAGGAATCGCGGGCCCCGGGGGAAAAGCGAGAATCCGCGCCCCATATTGTTTGCACAGTCCGTTATGATCTGGGCCCCCTATGACATCAGCCCCCTATGACATTGGGCCCCCTATGACTTCGGTCCCCCTATGACATCAAGCCTGGGCAATTTCCCCCTTGCCCGCCCCTAACCCCCTCCATGTCGGTTGCTCTTGTATTCTTTCTGTTAATAGTTATAGAGAGCAACTTTAAAAAGAAATACGGTCAAACGTTCTGTCATGTATCGTATTGTATACTTAAAGAGATAGTAATTGGTATACATATCATCTCATTGCGATATAATCGTCGTCAAGATGACATACTATAATATTATAATACGAGGTCAGGCAATACTGCCGTCTCCCTGCAAATGTACTTGTCTGGTATAACAACGGCGCCTCGCATCTCCATGGAACAAGAGAGTTGTCACTTGCATCACCCCGAAGTCCAAAATGATTACCTCTTCGTAGACAAACAAGCACCAAAGTAACATATCCCTGCTAGCACCATAGACGTTTGATAGCAGCTCCCTGATTTTACGACTGGCTATTTGCTTCAGCGCTTGTTGTGGTGGCTCCGGAGCGACTTGCGTATCATCGATAAAGACGAACTACTAACGATCCGATGATAGAATGAGTGGGGACTTCCTTGATTGCCGTCATTCATGGTCATGACAGAGAGCTTTCAGGTCATGGTAAGTGCTGAATGTGGCTTTTACTTTGGGTATGCATGGCCGTGAGTAACATCGGTTTACAAACTCGTTAGGCGTAATAACTTTTAACTTGATGGAATGTATTATTAATTCACCGTGACGTCTATTATGATATATAATATAAAATAACATGCAAGAAATAATGAGGATGATTGCATACTTAAACCAAAATGTTTAGCGGTTCCTATGCATTCTTTCATTGTTGGTTGATTGCTAACTGGCATTGCATACCATAATATATTTTAAATATCGTATTAATAAATCATGCCCGCCATGCATAATAATATAGAACCTATTGACAACACTTGTATGATGCAAACCATGTAAA